>CM039485.1:10415120-10478104 GCA_022433065.1 Begonia loranthoides
CTGGCCGTGATTGTCATTCTCTCTCTCTCTCTCTCTCTCTCTCATCTGCCAAAACTCCTCCTTTTTTTCTTCTTCTAATTTCATTCTTTTTTTTTCTTAATTTCCTTTAATTTAATAAATAAATAAATAATATATTAAAATATATTTTATATAGTAAATAAATCGAATTCAAATTCCGATTCGCTCCAAACGCTAACGAGCAACGATTCTTTAACTAAAATAATTTATTAATTTCATTTTCTCAATTAATTTACTGCTCAGTAATACCAAATTTCATCGATTTTGATTATTTTACCCAAAATTCACACTTACCTGCATCACGACAAATCAAGTCAATTTTTCAATACTTTGACCGATTATTACACAAAAAATTAATACGTGAAATTTATTATTATAAAAGTCATGGGTTTTATAGATTCAAAACGCATTTGTGATGCACCACGAGATGCAAGTTTAGGAAAATCCTTTGAAT
Source organism: Begonia loranthoides (assembly GCA_022433065.1). Classification (NCBI taxonomy): domain Eukaryota; kingdom Viridiplantae; phylum Streptophyta; class Magnoliopsida; order Cucurbitales; family Begoniaceae; genus Begonia; species Begonia loranthoides. Next base: position 10,415,593 of record CM039485.1, read on the forward strand.
GTTGGTAGTTATCAAGGCAAAAACAGAATATCGAATTACAGAATACCCAACTCTCTTGTTTGATATTTAATGGACTTAAAATTTGAACTAGATTAAGTTCAAGGAGAGTTGAGAGTGCCCTCCAAAATTCACACCAAAACAAGCACGTGAGACAGAGCTATACAATCACAACCGAAACTGTCCATAAGGGCACTAATAAGGCAATTTTGAGCCCGAAATGGAAATAGGCACAAGTCAACCAATATCCGTCCAAATTACACGAAATTTGAACCACAATAACATTCACAAGAGAGGAGAAAGCTATCAAATACCACGTAAAGATTCCAACCAAGGACGGAGTTATAAGAATGCAAAAATGACTGCCTGAAAAGGCACCAATAAGGCAGTTTCTATACCCAGCCCAAGGCGTAAATTTTTATGCAGAAAACTTAACGAGAATAATATCAAGCTCAAACCCAATAACATGGGTTGTGACCCACAGAATAATCAATTAGAGACATGATAGTTTAATAAAAGAAAATATTGTGCAGGAATTAAATCAAACAACACCATACAAAAATTCCAACATAACAAGAACGAAGGGATTGAATCGACGAGTCTCCACCCATCCACAGGGAGATCGAAACACCTATCAGGAAATTCTAGCAATGCTCTACTACCACACATGCAAGACTAGCACGCGATACCTACACCCTAACTTGGGAAAAATTTAGTCTAAGGAGTGAGTGACTAACTTATTAGGAAAATCTATACTAAATGCAATGCATATTAAAACCGTTTTCTTTATCATTTGAAAACAATTTCATGCTTCTCATTTTTCCGTATATGAATTTTAAACATTTAAAAGCTCTTCATCATCTTATAAATCTAGCCCATGTCCCTCGATCTGGCTTTATTCAAAACTTGCTGTATACATAGACAACTATAATTGTAAAATATGCCAACATCGTTTTCTGTATGAAAACGTCATTTGTGAAAAAAGATGGTCACCCAAGGATCCATCCGCCATTCGTCATCGAAAGGTGGTATGATCTCTTGGATGTGTCGATGAGTCGTAGCCACCGCCGATACGATCTGAAGATTCAGCGCATTACCCGAGTTGTCGACGATTAGCTCAGCAGTGACACAACTCGCGTAACCGCCGGGATGTGCTGACAGGCTGTAGCCAGTACCGGTACAATTCGAAGGTTCAGTGCATTACCCGAGTTTCCAGCGATGAGCTTAGCAACGACACAACTTGCGTAATCGCCCAGATGTGCCAATGGGTCGTAGCCAGCACCGGTATAATTTGAAGGTTCAGCGCATTACCCGTGTTGCTGGTGATTAGCTTAGCAGCAACACAACTCAGGTAACCGCCCATCACATGTCACAAAAAAGGTAGTTATCTGCCAATAGCAACACCTCATGAGGTAGGAAAGAATACTAATGATGGCAATTCAATGATGCAGCACGTCACCCGGGTTGCCGGCGATTAGCTCAATAGTGACACAACCTGTTTAATCGTAGTAACGAATAAAGTTGCCCCATGATAGACCCCTATTCACAAGAACCTCAGTGTTCCAAATTGACGAGGGTTGCCGACGAGCAAGCTCGATTGTCCAGCCAACCTGCCAAATGGAACGGTACTGTGATAGACTAATCTTCGTGATTGACAACGCTGCCAACTCCGTGTGACAATACCCTGGCCAAGTTTAGGAGCTTGCATCTCAAGGAGGCGTCATCACTCTTCCATCCAAATTTACAACTTTTAAGAGTTTCAACCTGAGGACACGTCACCAATGCCCCACCTATATTTTTCCACTTTCAGGAATTTCAACTTGAGGACATGTCATGAATGCCCTATTGTATTTCGCATGTAACAACCAATCTTCATGCAGCAGAAGATTGCACGGGGATAGCCTCGTGATCCTTTAGTGCTAGAGTGTCTAAAGCATCAAGAGGATTTATCCTCCCGATGTACATATTAAACCTTCACGCAGTAGAAAGTTTAGGGAATAGCCTTATGATGCTTTAGTGCTAGAGTGCCCAAAACATCAAGAGGATTCATCCTCCCAATGTACGTAACAAATGCCAAACCTTCTCGCAGTCGAAAGTTGACGAGATAGCCTCGTGATGCTTTAGCGTCAGAGTGCCTAAAACATCAAGAGGATTCATTCTCCAAATAAGTGCACAAAATGACATCATCAATACAGATATATGCAAATATCTGCAATACCATGTACGGAATGTAAGCGTAAAAAAACATACTAATAATAAAAACCGACGTGCTGTCAAACAGTCCCCGGATGCAAATGTAGTGTAAAAAGTATAAAGTTCTCTACCTTGATGGCAATGGCGACCACGATACGCTTACTGATAAATCCGCTCCACGCGCTGTTGTAAGCGAAAGGTCGAAACATCTGACACCTCTAGAACCTACAACAAGGTCGGTGTCAACATCCTACCAATCATACAAGGGATAATAGACAAGTTTTAAACAAGACTAAAATCCAAAACGATTTCTAAGGACAACCACGAGTCCCAACTCGAAAACCAAAACTAGGAATCCAACGAAATTCCAAACCTTAACACTCAATAGTATAAATAAAGCTTTAACAGAACTATTGGTTTCAGGGAAACAACATATACATTAAATTATGCGTAACGTCCATCTAAACAATAATTAAATCAAAGAATAACCCAAGCAGAACTAAATCAAAGGATCGATTTCAAACCCACAAGGCAACAGGATAATATCTCGATAAGGGTTATCGGCAGAATTCCAATTGTGGAACTAAACTAAGAAAGCAACTTAATATAATGAATAGGGCATCCAAACATCACCCGCCCTCAACAATCGACAGTGCAACACTCCCACAAGTAACAAAATAGGTTTTCAACCATACACAATCCATCACCCAATGGAGCAAGCATAACTGTAACCCAACTAAAATCCTCAAACTCCCATCAATTTGCCGAGAGTATAAATCACGCCCAACCAACAACAAACGAACCCACAACGATTTATTCATGGATCGAAACCAGACAGGACATAAACAAAATTAAAGAACATAACATGTCTAGGGAAACACTCAGAGCAGGAACCAAAATAAGGAATGTAAAGACAACAGCAAGTGGACAAAAAATTCCAACAGTTGCCAATCGAACAAATCCCCTAATTTCGTCACGACAGAAACCAGAAAGAAAAAAATAATCCATTTCCCAATAGAACAAAAGCTCTCAAGATCTCTATCGGGCAGGAATTCCCAGCACTCCCCATCAAACAGAAACGAAATGGAGATTCCAAATCCATATTGACAGAACATGACCCTTAGATGATGCCCTAACATACAGAATCAAAACAGGAATAAAACCTAAATACCCGAGCAAAATAGGGACACGGTTCATCCCTCTCTCGGTGATGATTCAAAGCACGAAAATTCATAGCAACATTCATGGGAGAACTCACTACAAAGTATTCAGTAGAAATCTAAATTGAAATAGAGGCATTTCGGCTAGCAAATTACAGCAAAATTAGGGACCAAAATCAATTCTTTCGAAACTTAGGCAGAAAATGGAACATGGAAATTGAATTGAAACGAATCTAGTTCGCACTACTCACCAAAATCAGAGAAATGGTGGAAGAAAAGGCTGAACCAAGAAAGCCCTAATTTCGAGCTCACTGCCAACCCTTCCTCGCGAAAGAGTACCAAACGGACGGCAAAACCCTAGCGAAGCTTGCCGCTAGTCGTTCTCCCTCCCACGATTTCTCTCGGTCGAAGCCCCCTCTCTGTCACCGAACTTTATCTCTCGCTCTCGGGGTCTTCAGAAAACGAAGAAGAAGAAGATTCATTTAAAAGAAATTAAAAAATATAATTGATTAAATTAATAATAATTTTATAATATATAAAAACTAATTTATATATTACAACAAAAAATATCATCCCATTTTTTTAAAAATTTTCGACCGGTTTGCAAAACTCTCAAGGAAAATAATTTCTTTATTAAATAAAGTAATGTTTTTCCAAACCTTTTTCGAAAACAAATTTTTGCTCAGAAAAACTCAAATTAACTGTTTTATGGAGAAACATACATGTCGCCATTACGCGACAAAACGAGCCAACCCTCCCACATTTGATTGAAAATTTGCAAAAATTTTACACGTGACATTTTAAAATCATTTAAAAATCTCAAATTTTACAAAATCAATCAGAGCAAGAACTTACGCATGGACAATTACAAGTTGGTCCGAAAAGACACTATTTTTGCATTTTTTTCACTTAAAACGGACTCCCTCAAGAAAGCCACTCCAACTTGGGTTGTAGCATGTCTTATAAACCTTCTCTATGGACTTCCACCTTGGAATGAAGTGGAGGAAAGAGCTAGTGTAAGAGATTCACCTCAAGATACACTAAGAACGGTGATAAATCAATTTGTGGTCACACTCTCACTCGGGTTTCACCAAGAAAATGATGGTCGATTGAAGATGGAGGGAACTATAGCTCAAAATGGTTTTCTTTAGCTCAATTCAAATTGGTTCAGACAACCCCTTAAGAGGAGTATAAGTACCCCTCAATTAGGGTTCCTCTAATGTCACAAATTACAAAAATAACCTCAAAGTAAAACAACAACAAAAAGTTCTCGACTGTTCCAAGACTAGTCGAGAACTCCCTAAAACAAACATTATCCATTACATCAAATAAAATCTAAAATGTCATAAAATGCTTCCATGCTACCTTCTTGGACTCTTGAGTAACTTGGAGCATCTTCCTTGTGTAGTTGTCTTCAAGAATTTCCAAAAGTGGTATGAAAGTTGTTAGATGAGGAAGAGACCTCGGGTGGAAATAGCTCTATGTTAAAGGAGCATTTGATATAGTAAAAAAAACTTCAAATTTAACAAGCTAGCCCATTCTAGAAAGCTTGGAAAGTCAATTACAATATTTATGAAGAACACTTTTTGATATAAAATCTTTCAAAATGCCAAAAATGCAAATTACTTGCTGGTGGTCAGATTGTAGGAAAATTTGTGAAGTCCACCAAATCTTTTGCACTTGTACTTGAACTTCCATTTATGCTTGATCTTGAATAACTCTATTTGGGAATTGGTTGGATACATTTGATATCTTTGGTGCACTTTCCTCCATGATGATCTACAAAATGAAGACTAGAAATATTGTTAGAAAATCTTCATGCTTGAATGCGAGTGGATGGATCTCATGGCACATCAATTTGTATGCAGATTTTTTGAACTGTGATTAGATTCTCAGACAGCTGAAAAGGAAATGATAATCTGCATACATTTTCCTTGGGATTTTTCTTCCATGGGATTTTCAGACTAACAATTTATAAATACTAAGGTTTAAGTGAAACCCTAAATATCCATGAGCCATGAAGTCTGGTGGATTTTCTCTCATGCTCTTTGAGGTACATTTACTATAGTTAGGACTTTGTAATTTGGATGAGCGACGATGATGAACGACAAAATCATGAGAGCTGTTTCTAAGTCTTTGAAACAGTGAAGTTCATAATTTTCATTCTTTTTATTAACTATATTTTTTATTTATCTCAAGGGAAATAAATATGTAGGAACAAAGATGGGATATTGTAATTGAACAAACTTTACTAAGAATTTCAAATAAGTGATGTTTGCTTGCATTTATCTTTTGGTCTACATCACAAAGTACAACGATAAGGAATTGTTATGATGCTATTATGTTGTGTTACGTAAGGCTGTTGGTCAAGGATAACGCTTACTATTTGCTGTTTACTTTTTATATTTGAGATGTTGATAGATGATATGGTTACTGTTTGTTGTCTATTGTTTATTAAGAATATGCTTACTGTTATTATGTATTATGTTTGAGTGAAAGATCATGTATATGTTTTATTCATCATGAAAAATGTTTTCATTAAGAAATACTAAAAGATAGACTTAATAAATATAAATAGTCGTTGTGAGTGAGGTTTGAGTTTGATACCACACATGAAATGAATCTCATGGTGCCACTCTTTTCCTTATATTGAATTACTCACAACGACTTAATTATTAAGTAGAAGAAAAAGAAAAGAACAATGACTAAAAAATATATGTTTTTACAAACTGCATCTCATATTCATGTCATATATGCATTTCTTATTGAACATTAGACTCATAGATGAACTTTGTGATGTAGGTGAGGATGATTTTATTGAAGAATCTGATGATCTGAACAAATGATAGTTGTGGTTGAAGGAGTACTCTCATGGATGAGGCTATGGTGTTGTTGGAGCAAAGTTGACCTGTGCATGAAGATTTGAGAAAAGTATATTGAAAAAGAAAGACTTTTTTATTATAATTATGTTTTTAAATGTTTGAATTTAAGTTAAGCTATTTTTACAAGGATTTATTGTAATGCCTCTTGACGTTAAAACCCTTTTCGTGCTATTGTTTTTTTTTTTTAAATACATCATACATAAAAACCATGCTTTTAAAACCACACACAGAGAAAGTCTTTAAAATAAATCTCTTTTAAAATCAAAGCTTAGTAGAACTCAACATTAATTAAATACCATTTCGTACCTTTTTTAAAACCACGCAGCGGAAGTCTCAATGAAAACTCATTTAAAGTTAAACGTAGTAAAATCTATCATTCAAATAAATATAAGCATTTATAAAAATGTTTCTACTTAAATCCTAACAATAATAAACATAACTTTTGATAAAATGTTTCATGGCACGTTATTAAAATCTTTATTTTCTTAAATCCTCACTCGCGGGTCAACTTCACTTCAACAACACTTTAGCTTCATCCATGAGAATTCCTCTTCAACCGCACTGTCAATTGTTCTCTTCATCTAGTTTCATACTATTCTCATCATTAGCTACATCACAAAGTTGACCTATGAGCTTAACACTGTAATGACCCATAACTTCTTTTATTTGAAAACGTGTAAAATTTAAAACTTTTTTTTTATAAAAACAACAGAAGACTTTTCTTTCATAAAATCATTTGTAAAACACAACGAAAGAATAACTGAATAAAACACTTTACGAATTAAAAACATTTATTAAATCATTTAAATAAACTTTTTTTCTTTTACAATTTAAATACATTTACAAAGCCTTTACAAACCATTTCTTTTGCATCCATTAGCCAAGCCACCATAAGATCCGCGCATGCAAATCCTTCATCAACTGTTCCCTACATGTTCTTCTAATCTCGTACATAGCTACATCAACAAGACTTAAACTAATGAGCCTAACGCTTAGTAAGTGATATAAAATAAAACGTGAACATGAGATGCATCTTTTAAAACCATGTGTCGTTATCCATTTTCATTTTCTTTGTTCTTATGCGTTTTAGTTTCTTCTCTATTTCCGTTTCCATTTCCGTTCCTGTTTCTATTTTTGTTTCCGTTTTCGTATCTGTATCTGTATCCGTATCCATATCCATATTCGTATCCGTATTCGTTTTCGTTTCCGTTTCTGGAAATCTGTTTACATTTCTTTTTTCATTTTCGTGTCCGTATCTGTATCTGTATTTGTATCCCGTATCTGTATCTGTATTCGTAACCGTATCTGTATCTGTTTCCTTTTCCATTTTCGTTGCTGTTACGGTTACCGTTTTCTTTATCTTTACTTTACTGTTCTTTTCTTTTGTTTCTATATCGGGCTTTACCTACTGGTCCACAAAAATGTTTCATTACATTTATTTTGTTTCTGTGCCGAACATTACTTACTGGTCCACAAAAATGTTTCATTACATGCTTTGGTTGCCGAACATTACTTATCGGTCCAACCTCTTTACTTGACTTTACTTTACATTTATTCGTATTTCATTTTGTTTTCCACTTCCTTTTCAAAACCATGCATGAAAACCGTTTTCGTAACCTTTTGAAAACCATGATGCGTGTTATGCTCGTGAATGTATACAATGTCTATGATATCGTTACTATAATATCTAAACATGCTCAATATCATAAATTTTAACGTAAAGAACCTACATCTATTAAACATATCATTAAAAAAAACCTAATTCTAATAAACACCCAGCAAATAGTAGTACAATTCACAAAACATGCTCAATATCTGGCTATGCTACTAAAGCAGTCAAAAATCAACATACAATTCCTAACTCTTGTGATGTAGGGCCCCAAAGACCAAAACACATGTGTATCACTTACTTGAGGTCCCGAATACATTTCAGCACCTTATTCTTCTTCCTTTAATACTTTCAAAGTCAATAACATTTAATCATTAATAATTCCAAACTTATAATATGACACCATGCACACCCATTATAATTTTATTCCATATTTCCTTCAACTCCATACTTCCATTAAGTATTAACTGCTTAATCCTTATTCTCACCATTTTTCATACCATTAAAATCACAGATTATTATCTTTAGTATCAACCCAATATAAATAATCATTTCAATTCCATAAGCAAAAGCCAATTCACAGATTAAACCCAACATATTCGCAACTCTTGGAGGTAACCACAACAACATCTTCACTTGATAATATATAATAGAGTCAAACTCATCAATATATTATCACTTTCAACAAAACCATTCAATAGATAACCAAAAAGGAAATACATAACTCTATCACTGATTGCCCATCATTATGCATTCCCACGATATTTCTCAACAAAACCCATTAGTGAGGAATCATACAATCGAGATAAATAGAGAGCATTAACCACAACATCCATCCAATATTTTATCCTCTACAATTATTCTTATAAAATCTGTAAAAGAAGCAAGGAGTCGAAGACAACTCCTTCTCTATTGCCTATTTCTCTTCTGCCTTTATCTCTGCTGTTTCACTTTTCTCCTCCCATGGCTCTTCTTTTCCTTCCCAGAGAGCTTCTCTGTAAACACTTCTCCCTTTCTCTTTTCTTTAGAACTTCTCTCGCAGCTCTCGGATTCCAGCATTTCACAGAGAGCTTCCTCTCACACTATGCCTTTTCCTCTTCACAGAAGGCAAGCCTCGCATGATCTCCATGCTCTCACCTAACATCCATGACAAATTGCCATATGTAAAAGGGTGAAGATGTGGAGGCATCACAACATATTACACGCATTGGGGATTTTCAATTATCTTCATGGGTTGCAAAATCATGTGGGACTAGTCGTCATTCAATCGAGGGTCCGATCGATATGAACAGTGGTCCATAGCAATGTAAAAACACATTTTTCACGAAACGCTGCGGGATTGGTTGACTGTTCCAATCGACCGCGCATTCCCGGTCAACGGCTACAGTCGACCGGAGTAACACGACTCTGCTTCTGCTCAAAATGTCAACATTTTGTCCTGCCCTTTTTATTTTCAATTTCTCTTTTATTCAATTAATTCTTTTCTTGAATGAATCTCCTTTTTAATCTATTCCCAATTAATCATTAACCAAAATTCCCACTTAACTAAATTCTAATAATTTTCATTAAATAAATCTTCAATAATTATCCAAATAATCCTATCTACCTAATTAATTTTCCAATTATTCTTACTGAATTCCGTTACGAAAAATTGAAGTATTACATTCCTCCCTTCTTATATAAATTTTGTCATCAAAATATAGTTTAACATAATCACTTCTTTGTTCTAACAACCAAAATAACCATTAGCATTCATTGCATAGAAGTACGCAAACAACTTTTTGTATTACTCTTCTTCACAAAATTTTCAGTGGGCTACTTTACTTCCCCTTCTACAAAATACAACGAGTTAGCAAATCACTAACTCACGTCCAGGTCATTTAATCATCATCTACATTTATTGCAAAAGGAGAGCCTTCATCCAATTTCTCTCCTTTCATCTGCAAGTGAGTGGCAAGCATTGTAACAGGAGCTACTTTATTGTGCCTAACACACTTTTAACCTAGCCATACACCTTTCTCATCTATATATTCTCACATCCGTAGAGAAAAAGTTACAGAAACTTGTACTCATTTCGCTTCCTTAAAGCCTGGATATATCAAAATATCGATTTTGTATACAACTCCACAATGCACATGCACTACGTACTGCATCTTCCACAATAGAAAACACTTTTAGTGCCACCATTTTCTGTCTCTTAATTCAAAACCGGATAACCTTTGACCAAATGACCACCCTCCTTTCATTTAAAACACTTCTTTGAGCCAACGAGACACACCCCAAAAACGATTTCTTCACTCCTTCGACACTAATTAGCTCTTGAAGACGTAGTATTTTGTCTTTGAAACGATGTGCCTCCTTGAATATGCTTCTCATTTCCCCATAATTCACTTGTGGCATGATCAACTCCATCGTCTTTCTAGTCCTTGTGGCATGATCAAAATACCTCCCATAGAAAATTACCTTAAACTTCTCCTTGGACTTCATGACTTGAACTTGGCACACGCAACCTCTTTTTACTTTCTCTTGTTTTTCGACCTGAGCGTGCTTGCACATGCTCTTCGAACCCACCTTTCAAAACATGGCGGCTTTAGTCATTGGAGCCTTTAGCACTTAAAATCTTTGGGAACCATTAGCCGTTGAATTCTTTGTTCTTATAATTTCCCAATCCTGTCCCTAAATTTATCATGACGTTCCAATACTTCCGCTAATCTACAGATTGTTTCGTATCTAGGATCCTCATTCCGCCTTGGTTCTCCGACCATTTTGTTCTTACTCAGCTAATATAGTTTCTTAAAATTTCAGCCATTAGCAAAGCAGAACCTAAGCCTCATTCCTCAAAACGCACGTCCTCCAAACAGTAATCAATTTAAAGATTACAAAATCTCAATTGAATAGAACAATGCCAATGTCATTTTCAATACTCAATAATTCCTATCAGCCAATTTAAACTTCTCTTCTATAATCTTCTCACCCTCTATCTAATCCCTTGCAAATTATGCAACCTCGCCTAATGATTAAGGATTGGCTTTTTACTTATACCCTCCAATTTATAAAAATTTGGGCAGAGTCTCCCCTATTTCTTTACTCTCCCAAAATCTATAGTCATACGTCATTCAACTTAATCTAAAGGAATACAGTATTTACATTCATACATCCAAGAAAAATAAATTGTACCTGTGTTACTCTCGTCTATACACGATTATGTCGAAAAGAAAAAGATACAGAAACAACACTTATAATATATTCTTAATGTCTTTATACACCAAATGTTGATCCAACATACAATACAACAAAATAAAATACATACACCGCACATTTTGCCTCCCACTCGTTACGACCCCACAGATTTAATTTTCACTTGTATCTACTGAGATCGAAATTAGCTAGGGCAAACTTTTGCTGGCTCTCTTCCTAGCATCAGACAGTTTTTAACCAAATGTTCTTGCTGGCCTCACTTAAAACACTGCCTTGTACCAGCCCTACACTCACCATGATGGTTTCTTTGACATTTAGGATGTGAAGACTCGACTTTTCATAACCTTTTAAAATATGTTAAAATTCAAAACTTTTCTTTTCTTTTGAAATCATTGAAAAATCCTTGTCAAATGTATCAGAGTTCTTTCAAAAAGCTGGACCGCCAAAACCCTTTCGTTATACCCATTATGAAAATCGTTAAATTATTGAAAAGCTATAGTTAGAAAATCGTTTATCAAAACACAGAGGAAGCCAAATCAAGAAACATAGCGGATTTATCAAAACATAGCGAAAGCGTAACTAACTCATTTAAGGAATACGAAACGAAGCATTACATATTAATTACAAAACACTTTCTTTTAATTTCCTTACCCTAGCCTGCCATAAGTTCCCATGTGTGCTTCATCCCTACTTCTCAATATGTTCATCGTTTTCCCGTATATGTACCTACACCATAAGTAATACGTGAGCCTAAAGGCCCAGTAAAGAATTATGTTTATGGAATATGCTTATGTCTCTTTTTAGTTTTTCTTGGAATGGGTACCGCCCCAAACCAATCTTTTCATTACGTTCATTCATTCATTCGTTACTCGTATGTCAAGCGGGAGATCGGATGACCCATATGGGATGGTATAGTTTGATCGGCTTCTAACCTCCTGTGTGTAGCTAGTCTCGTTCCTGATCAGGTAGGGATGTAGCCTAGTGTAACAATCTGGGCTTGTCCAGGACATGTTGTCCATGGCCGCCCCTGCTGTTAAGTTAGATTATTTCTATTTTTGGCAATCTTTTTGTATTCCTTTTATTTCTATTTTAGGGAAGTGACTCCTCACCACTAGAGCATGTTCACTCCTGCCATAGTGGAGATGGTCCAGAATGCTCTTTAGGGGGAGAGGCATGACTGCACGTAGACCCCCGAACCAATGTAATTTGCTAGCAATCAATGATAAAGCTTTTTACATTCAAACTATACTCTTTATGCTCAATGACGCTTTCGATGAATCTCGCTCGCTCACCGCTCGCTCGTTAGACACCAAAGTTCGTTCTAACGTCATGGGCAATCGGTGCCATTGGCACACTCAGTAGGCTAACTCGTTGTTCCCCCTAACAACGAGTGCCGCATGGCCCTCTTAAAAAGTCTCTCAAAAAGTAGGTCCATGATAGTTGGTTTCAGAGCCAGGTTGGCTCAAATTGCAAGAAAGTCATGCCGAAAAAGATTTCGTCAAAGAAGACAAACTCGTCAATGGACCAGCTCGAATGGCTTGTCGTGCTGGAGGAGGAAATGACATACTTCCAAGAAATTCCAGATAACATTCATTTCCTAGAGGAACGGGTGAAGGAAATAGCTGAATTTCCTGAAGAGATTGCTGCTGTTCATAGCAGGATAGATGCTATCCCGATCCAAGAGCTGATGGATCGGATAGAAATCCTCGAATCCCGATTGGAGAAAGGAAAGGTAATAGAAGTGGAGAAAGCTTAAAAAATACAATGATTGGGCTACGAGAACGTGTAGAAGAGGTAGATCATGCTCGCATTCAACTAGCAAGCACCATCGCCAATGCAACAAAAGACTTCAAAGTGATGTTTGAATCTCTGAAAGCCGAGATTGCTGAAATAAACCTTAAATTGAACATCACCATGAAGGCAATGGGAAACCAAACTCAAGCTACGAATGTAGTTGAGTCTAGTCGAGTGAAAATACCGAAGCCGAACTCCTTCTGTGGGACTCGGGATGCTAAAGAAGTGGAAAACTTCATTTTTGATATGGAGCAGTATTTCAAAGCAACCAAGACCAGTGATGAATCCAAAGTGACCCTGGCCACAATGCATCTTACTGGAGATGCAAAACTCTGGTGGAGATCGAAGTACAATGACATCTCTAATGGCACCTGTGTTATTGACACCTGGGATGAACTTAAGAAACAGCTGAAAGACCAATTCTTCCCCGAGAATGTTGAGTTTAATGCTCGTAGATCATTATGAGAGCTGAAAAAGACGGGTAGCATTCGTGACTATGTGAAACAGTTCTCTAGCCTGATGCTTAACATACATGACATGTCTGAGAAGGACAAAATCTTCACGTTCATTGAGGGACTCAAACCATGGGCCAGAACAAAGGGTCCAGAGTATCTCAAGTGCACTTGCAGCGGTAGAGCGGTTATTCGATTATGCGAATGAGAATCCTAATCCCAGAAAGAGCTCTCCTACTAGAAATAATTCAAGGCCACAGAGACCAAACACAGGTCCTCCGGAAAGGAAGTCATTTGCCCCAAGAGAAGGCCAAGAAACATGGAAGGCACCAAAGGAAAACCATGAAGCAGGAAGAGCCCCAAGGGAAGGCCAAGAAACGTGGAGAGGAAATAATACTCAGTGACCAATGTCATGCTTCTTATGTAAAGGACCCCATCGAGTGCACATGTGTCCACATAAATCAGCTTTGGCAGCCGCACAAGCATACATTTAGAACAAAAACTCAACTGAAGGAGTTGCCGAAGAGACGCCCGCAGAGGTGGCAGAAGTTGGGACCATGACCTTCTTGTCTGCAGTCCAAGACAAATAGAAGAGCTGAAAAAGACACCAGATAAGGGTCTCATGTACGTGGAAAGCCTTGTCAATAATAGGGTCGTTAAAAGCACTATGATTGACTCAGGGGCCACTCACAACTTCATAACAGAAAAAGAAGCTCGACGTTTAGGCCTCACAATGGAAAAGACTGCTGGCAAAATGAAGACCGTTAATGCTAAAGCAATGCCAGTGATTGGGGTGGTGAAAAGAACTCAGCTAAAACTCAACACGTGGATAGGGCCAATCGACTTTGTCATTGCACAGATGGATGACTTCGATATTATCCTAGGAATGGAATTCTTGATGGAACATAAAGTTATTCCTATTCCCTCGGCCAAGTGCTTGATCATTATAGGGAATAATCCGACAGTCGTCCCTGCAATACTTAGATAGCCAATTGCTAATGGTACAAAAATGATCTCGGCAATGCAATTAAAGAAAGGGCTGAAACACCAAGATCCGACCTACATCTTAGTTCCCTCGGTTGTAGATAAAGGAACTAAAGAAGAGATACCTTCCGAAATTTTAAAAGTCTTGGAAGAATACCAAGACACCATGCCAGAATGTTTACCCAAAACATTACCCTCACGTAGGGACATTGATCATCAGATTGAGCTGAATCCAGGTGCTAAACCTCCTGCAAAGGTGCCCTACAGAATGGCTCCACTAGAATTTGCTGAGTTAAGGAAACAACTTGATGAGTTACTTACGTCTGGATTCATCAGGCCTGCAAAAGCACCATTTGGAGCCCCTGTATTGTTTCAGAAGAAAAAGGATGGTAGCTTACGATTGTGCATTGATTATCGAGCACTCAACAAAGTCACTATACGTAACAAGTATCCCATCCCACTCATCACGGATCTCTTTGATCAGTTGTACAAGGCCAAATACTTCACTAAGCTCGATTTAAGGTCGGGTTATTATCAAGTTCGAATTGCTGAAGGTGATGAGCAAAAGATGACATGTGTGACTCGTTATGGAGCTTTTGAATTCTTGGTGATGCCATTTGGACTAACAAATGCGCTAGCAACATTTTGTACTCTTATGAATCAAGTATTTCATGAGTTCCTCGACAAGTTTATGGTGGTTTATTTAGATGACATTGTAGTCTACAGTGAAACCTTGGAAGAACACAAAAGCCATCTTCGACTTGTTCTTGAAAAACTAAGGAAAAACTAGCTGTACATCAATAAAGAGAAATGTTCTTTTGCCTAGAAGAGCATTGGGTTCCTTGGTCACATCATCGAGCAAGGGCAGTTACGCATGGATCTTGATAAGGTCAAAGCAATCCAAGATTGGAGGGTCCCCATTTCTGTTACTTAACTACGCTCATTTTTTGGACTCGCAAACTATTACAGACGCTTTGTTGAAGGATTCTCGAAGAGGGCTGCTCCTCTTACTAACTGCTGAAGAAAGGTACTCCCTGGGAGTGGAACCAAGGATGTCAAGATGCCTTTACCAACTTAAAAGACGCAATGATGCAGAGTCCGGTCTTAGCCCTTGCTGATGTTACACAGCCATTTGAAGTAGAAACAGATGCGTCTGACTACGCACTAGGAGGGGTCTTGCTGCAAAACGGCCACCCTATTGCATACGAAAGTAGTAAGTTAAAAGATGTAGAAAGAAGATACATTGCTGCGGAAAAGGAAATGTTAGTAGTAGTTCACTGCTTGCGAGTATGGCGACAGTATCTGCTGGGTTCCAAATTTACGGTGAAGACGGACAATAGCTCCATATGCCACTTCTTCGACCAACCAAAATTGTCCACCAAACAAGCTCGCTGGCACGAACTTATATTAGAATTTGATTTCCAGTTCGAACATAAAGCAGGTCTTTCAAATAGGGTAGCAGATGCCCTAAGCCGTAAAATAGAATGTGCGAGTCTCTGCTACCTCTCTCAACTCCAAGCTAGCAAAATCAGTGGCTCCATGAAGGATACCATCCGAAACAGCTTGCAGGATGACCCTGCTGCTCGGGTTTTCATGCAACTGGTGAAAGAGAGGAAGACTCGGCAGTTTTGGATTGAAGATGGATTGTTGTTAACTAAAGGAAACCGCCTCTATGTTCCCAGATGCAATGAGCTGCGCCGTTCTTTATTACGGGAATGTCATGACACCCTTTGGGCTGGTCACGTTGGGTGGCAAAGAACTTTCGCCCTTCTGAAGAGGGGATATTTTTGGCCATAGATGAAAGAAGATGTGAGGCAATATACCAAGACCTGCTTGGTGTGTCAACAAGACAAAGTTGAAAGGGATAAGGTAGCTGGCCTGCTGGAGCCTCTACCGGTACCAACGAAGCCGTGGGAAAGCATCTCTCTTGACTTCATCACCAGTCTACCGCCTTCAAATGACTTCCAAGCAATCTTAGTAATAATCGATCGATTTTCCAAGTATGCCACTTTCATTGCTGCCCCAAAGTACTGTTCTGTAGAGACGACAGTGTAACTTTTCTTCAAGAATGTGGGGAAATTATGGGGGATACCCCAAAGTATCGTCAGTGACCGAGACACCAGATTCACAAGTGCTTTTTAGGTGGAACAATTCAAGCTGTTGGGATCCAGTCTAAACATCTCTTCCAGTTACCACCCCCAAACGGATGGTCAGACGGAATGCTTTAACAGTTTACTGGAAGAGTATCTACGGCACTTCATCAACACCAATCAAAAGATCTGGCCAAGTTTGCTCGATGCTGCACAATTCTGCTTCAATTGCCAGAAAAGCTCCGCTACGGGGATGAGCCCATTTGAAGTGGTTTGCGGAAGACAACCAAATATGCCACACACCCTCGACCATCCATATTCAGGGAAGTGCCCAAAAGCTTACAACTTCACGAAGGAGTGGCGGCAAAATACAGAGATAGCTCGTGCCTACCTAGAACGAACATCTAAACACATGAAGAAATGGGCAGACATGAAAAGACGGCCGCTGCAATTCAAAGCTGGAGACCTTGTACTAGTAAAGTTCATGCCAGAACAACTACGTTTCAGAGGTCAAAGAGACAAACGACTTATTCGGAAGTACGAAGGTCCAGTCCAAGTCATTGAAAAAATTGGGCGAGCATCTTATAGAGTTAATCTACCAGCGTGGCTCAAAATTCACTCAGTCATCCACGTCAGCAATCTAAAGTTGTATCACCTAGACGAAGAAGATCAGCAGCGGAACAACATCACCAGGCCGGAGATCATCCTCAGCAGGTATAAGCGTCCAAACAAGGTTGAAGAAATCCTAGCAGAGAGAAGTGTGAAGACAGGGAGGCACCAACGCAAATAATATCTGGTCATATGGGCAGGACTTGGAGATGATGAAGTTACTTGGGAAAAAGCTAAAGACTTGGAAGATGCTGCGCAGAAGATTGAAGAGTTCGAGTTGAAGACAAGTTGATGAGGACGTCAACAGCTCAGTTGGGGGAGAATGTAACAATCTGGGCTTGTCTAGGACATGTTGTCCATGGCCGCCCCTGCTGTTAAGTTAGATTATTTCTATTTTTAGCAATCTTTTTGTATTCTTTTATTTCTATTTTAGGGAAGTGACTCCTCATCACTATGGCATGTTCACTCCTGCCATAGTGGAGATGGTCCAGAATGCTCTTTAGGGGGAGAGGCATGACTGCACGTAGACCCCCCGAACCAATGTAATTTGCTAGCAATCAATGATAAAGCTTTTTACATTCAAACTATACTCTTTATGCTCAATGACGCTTTCGATGAATCTCGCTCGCTCACCGCTCGCTCGTTAGACACCAAAGCTCATTCTAACGTCGTGGGCAATCGGTGCGGTTGGCACACTCAGTAGGCTAACTCGTTGTTCCCCCTAACAACGAGTGCCGCACGACCCTCTTAAAAAGTCTCTCAAAAAGTAGGACCGTGACACCTAGCTACCAGGCTAGATCTGAACTACCCATCCACCCTCCAACTCCCCATCATTCATTCTTTCTTTCATTTAACATTTTTCCTCACATAATGCATATGAGTACCACCCCAAAAGTGGCACTTCTGAATTGTTTCTATTAGCATAATGCATGATGATACAGTATGACATAACAATAACAATAATTGAATAGTGCATACAAATGAATAGTAGTAATTGAAAGCGCATAACAGAGAATAATTATAATATCGAATTGAAACAGCAAATGACGTACATAATTTCAGGGCATAGAATTAAATGAACGGTAAAGTAAACATGTTAATAATTGTGATTAAACTAAACATGCTCAGACAATTAGTAATTTAAATAGAAACATGCTCATACAATAATTAACTGAAACAAGCTCAAGAGATTCAGACAATAAATAATGGAAACATGATTAAGAAATAGATCATTAGTAATTAGATCAAGGAACTGTGAAAGAAACAGCAATCGGAACATGTTATTAAACTGAAATCTGGTCAATTAACTATTCGAACAAATAAAGCATGCTTCGCACATAATTCAACTAACTATTCCAACAATTAAAGCATGCTTCACACATAACTCAACTGACTATTCCAACAATTAAAGCATGCATCAAAAGAGTATGACTGTATTAAATATACATGGATAACAACATGAATTGAGTATAAGAAAGTAGAACTAAAGGCAACGTGCATCTGAAAGTAAAATATAATTTAACGATGTTGTTTTTAGCTAGAGTTAACAACTTAGTTCCAATTGTTATTCTAGTTAATTAAACATGCTCAAGGAAGTAATTACAATTAATAGTCTAGTTAATTAAACATGCTTAATTACAATGAATAGTTTAGTTAATTAAACATGCTCAAGTTAGTGGTTTTATCACGTAGAGTTCTACACTAATAGCAGAATAATTAGCAGTACTAATAACAAGAATTATTACGGAGAGTTCAACATTAACCATAACAGTACAAATAGCATTCCACACTAACAACAACAGAATAAAATTAACACTAACATATATGAAAGCTAGTTCAACACTAACAACAACAGTACAAATAGCATTCCACACTGAAACAACATAATAAAATTAACACTAACAACTATGAAAGCTATCGTTACAGCAAGTAAGGCAGAACATATTCATCTTCAAGGAAGGTCTTAGTTCATTCGTGCTTATCATATCATTCATCATTCTATACTACAAGCAGTAAGCATTCATCATTCATCCCTTGTCTATCGTTAAGCATTTCAGTAATTGCAATCAGAAAAATATAGGTAATTGCAGTTAGGAAAATACAAGAATTATCACAACAAAGGAGCTAACATTAACAAAGGAATTAGTACTGCACACTCACGCACAATACTTGTGGGTAGGGCTTCCACTGGCCAAGACACACCCAAATCCTTACCCTTGATGAAGAAATCAACTCATGGACAACAAACTCCTACCTTACAGAGCTCCAACTCAGCTAACAAAGCCTTGCTTTCACCCATGTAATACATTAGATGACTCTCACAATTCTCACGAGCTTACAACACAACTCCCACGACTCACCAGACACTCACAATTTTACGGGATGAAATTACTCACTCACAAGAGGAAGCTCTCTTGCTCGCAAGGGACGCTCTCTCGCAGGGGAAGGAAACTGGACTAAAATGGCAGATAGAAATGGCTTAAATCAAAAGCCTTACCTGGAGTGAGACCAACGTACTCTGAAACAGAGAGGAGAGGCATGGCGTTGACAAAGTCTGGCGTGGGAAGTCGTCTCCCATGTCTCTTGAGTGCGCTTTAATTAACAAAATGACAAGAAGCCCTATTCTTAAATCTCTAATTTTTGCAGACCTGGGACTTTTCGGACGAGGGGAGTCATCCTGGCCTTGTCCGCGTGCGTCTGAAATCTTCACTGTTACTAGCAGAAATGCATTTTCGGACAAAAGGATTGCGTCCTTGCCTTCGTCAGCATTCATCCAAATCTATCATTAGGACGAAGGAATGCATCCTTGCCTTCGTTCACGTTTGTCCAAATCTGTCCAAAAATTGGATAGATTCAAAACCACCGCGTCCGCATGCGTCCAAAAGTGCCTAGAAATCGCACAAATTCATTTTTCACTTGTCTGCCATCATCTGCTATCTTTTGAATGTCTTGTCTGAATTGTCCAGGAATTGGACAGAGTCATTTCTCATTCGTCTGCCATCATCCGCATGTTGTCCGCCTTTGTCCGAAAACTCGTGATATAGGCAAATTAGGATGCGAAACCATGTCCTGAGTCATCCCAAAATGTAGGAACGACGTTCCATGTGCTTGCGGACGACATTCCCCATCCTTGACTCATCCGCTATCGTTTGAAAGTGCCAGATTTCAGCTTTTCTTCACATTTTCATACTTAATTTTTACCCCATAATATTTATCTCATAAATACACGTCATAATTTAACACGTATTAATACGAAATGTAATATATTAATTATCTAGAAATTTTATTACATCGAGTACAAGGGAAAAATGTTATCGGGGTATTACATAGGACATGACCCAACTTGAGGGGTTCTAACCAAAGTAGTATTCGATTCATTTCTTGCCCACTTATCTCTTGCATATTGATCTTCATCGTCAAGTGTCCTTTTCATTCCTCTTTCATTTACCTACCCATCCGCTAAGTGTTGTGTCTCATTAGTCTTTCTAAATTTTCAATTTGCTTTCCTTTGCTTAATAACTCGATCTTCAGCTTCTTCTATTGCTAAGGGTTTAGGCATGATCTTCAAATATGACACATCTTCAGTACCATAAATTATTATGCCCCGATATATTTCTGTTTTCAATCCTTAAACAAACTAGTATACGCAGAGAGCACTGGTAGCCACCATATGATTGGCAAACCGAGAAAGTGCCTCAAACTTCTTTACATACTCTGCAGCTGTGGTAGTTTGGCAAAGATGTATGAACTCTACCAATTTCTAAGTCCTAACTGTCTAGCTGAAGTACTTATCGTAGAAAACATCTTTAAATTCCCTCCAAGTCATCAGTCTTACATCTTGGGCCACTTTAACTATATCCCACAAGAACCTAGTGTCCTATACCAACAAATAGGTTGTGCATGAAACTCTTTTCGATTCCTCAATCTTTGCATATTCAAATATATCTTCAAGGGATCTCACCCATTCTTCAGCCTGATCTGGTTCTGTCATACTTCCATAAAAACTTGGTGGCTTCAACTATAATACCCTGATTTCTCATAACGGAATTAAGTAAAGATAATTGGAAAATTCATTGGTGTAATGAGCTATTTGGAGCTAAGTTGGATGATAATGAAGTTAGTGTAATTATTATATATTGAGGGAATTAATAATAAATGGAGAAATAAGGATTGGTTGACTGGCGGATGTCTATTGGGAAGAGACAGACGTCCAAAATAGAGAAAAATGGGAATGACGGATGTCCCTTGTAGAGAGATGGACATCCTTTATAGTGAGAGGGTCGACGGATGCCTTTGGGAAAGGCACACGTCACTAAGGAAAGGTGGGTGTTTAGTATGATAAAGGTTGCAGCATCATTTGGAGTAAAATGGACGTACTTCATGGAAGGATGTACGTCCTTTATGGAAGGAGGTTTTAGGAAGTGGGAGACGTCCCTAATGGAAAGTGGGACGTCCGAAATGAAAGAATAGAAGACGGCGTTAGTATTAAGTGGGACAGTGTCATTTGGAATGAGGAAAGAAATAAGAAGGAAGGGACATCCTTTATGGACAAAGGACGTCCAAAATAAAAGTAAGGGGAACAACGTTAAGAGTTAAGTGAGACGACATCATTTATAGCGAAGAGGTTCACGAATGTCTCTAGGAATGATAGACGTTTAAAATATGAAGATAACGGACGTCCCTTATAGAGGAGCGGATGTCCCTCATGGCGAAGAAATTAATGGGTGTCTCTAATAGGTGATGTTTGTCGCTGAATCAAGGATGGGGCCACATGAAAGGCACATGGAAATCAAAAAGAAAAATGGACGCATTTTATGAGCGTCGGATGAGGAAGTGAACAAAGTAAGACCGTATAGGCGTGTGGGGGTTTGGGAGAATAGGTGACGGTTCATTGGTTGTGACACTCCTAATGGATGTATCTTCTCCCACGTAGGAAGAGAGTGACAGTTAAGCCATATGGACCATAAGATGTATCCTTTCTCTTGTTCTAGAAATCCCTCACACTTGCACAACACAGGAGATTGATGATGGTCATTATGGTGACACCCCTAATGGATGTATCTCCTCGTTGGAGTGACGGTTAAGCTATATGACCATAGGATGTATTATTTCTCTATAACGAAATGTAAAGGAGGATATAGGTTCTTCTCTAAGACAGATTGCATAAGCACGTATTGAGCATGAGCATTGCATTTCATTCTATTTTTTACTGAGCGTTAGGCTTTGATGTAGGTATGTACGAGAAACATGAGAACATATCAAGGACAGCTGACAATAGATTTGCAGGGGTGGATTTGGTGGTTGGCTAGGCTAATGAATGTAAAAGAAATGGCTTATAAAGGTTTTGTAAATGGATTTAAATTGAAAAAGGAAAGAAGTTATTTGTTGTATTCTTAAATGTTTTGTTTTAGTATAAGTCTTCCACTTTGTTCTACAAATGTGTTAAGGAAATGATTTTATTTATCATCTTTAAATGGTTTTAAAATGAAAAGTCTTCCGCTGTTTTTATAAAAGGAAAGAAAAGTTTTTAAATTTTACATGTTTTCAAATGTAAGAAAAACTGAGTTGTTACATCAACCATCAGAACTTTTCCCATCCAGCTTCCTCACGTGCTACCATGAAACAAGAATTTCCATTTTCCCTCTCCATCAACCATTCCATATGCTAGAACTGCCGCTCCACTACAGCGGTTAAGCGGTTGAGGACTTCATCCCTCATACTCTAAGCACCGGCATCCCCTCGTTCCACCTAATTATTCTCATTCTCTTGACCACCAGGTCCATTCCGTTCACCATTATTACCACGTGTACGCCCTCTTTTTCTTCATCCTCTAGTCATGATACCCTTTTCCTCACAAGACAAAAAATACTTAGATTAGAAAACAAAACTACTAACGTACTTACAGTTGATAGAGTATTTCTACGTTGAAGTTTGTGCTAGTAGGCAGTCTACAAAATTGGTTTTAAAACTCGGGTGCCCTAATGTCAATTATAAGGACCTGTAACTTCTTTCCTTTGAAAACGTGTAAAATTTAAAACTTTTTCTTTTATAAAAACAGCGGAAGACTTTTCTTTCATAAAATCCTTTGTAAAACACAGCGGAAAAATAACTGAATAAAACACTTTATGAGTTAGAAACATTTATTAAATAATTTAAATAAACTCATTTTCTTTTACAATTTAAATACATTTACAAAGCCTTTACAAACCATTTCTTTTACATCCATTAGCCTAGTCTGCCACAAGATCCGCGCGTACATATCCTTCATCCACTGCCCCTATCTGTTCTCTTGATTTTGTACATACCTGCATCAACAAGAGTTAAACTAATGAGTCTAACGCTTAGTAAGTGATATAAAATAAAATGTGAACATGTGATGCATATTTTAAAACCATGTGGCATTATCCATTTTTGTTTTCTTTTATCTTATACGTTTTAGTCTCTTTTCTGTTTTCGTTTCCGTTACCATTTTCGTTCCTGTTTTCGTTTCCGTTTTTGTTTCCATTTCTGTTTCTTATTCGTATCCGAATCCGTTTCCGTTTCTGAAAATCTATTTCTGTTTTTGTGTCCATATCTGTATCTGTATCTGTATCTGTATTTGTATCTATAACCGTATCTGTATCAGTTTCCATTTCCATTCTCATTACTATTACTGTTACCTTTTTATTTATCTTTACTTTACTGTTCTTTTCTTTTGTTTCTGTGTCGAGCTTTACTTACCGATCCACAAAAATGTTTCATTACATTTATTTTGTTTCTATGTTGGACATTACTTACCGGTCCAAAATAGTATTTCATTACATGCTTTAGTTGTCGGGCATTACTTATCAGTCCAATCTCTTTACTTGACTTTACTTAATCATTTACTTTACATTTATTTGTATTTCATTTTGTTTTCTACTTCCTTTTCAAAACCATGCGTGAAAACCATTTTCATAACTTTTTGAAAACCATAATGCGTGTCATGCTCGTGAATGCATACAGTGTCTATCATATCGGTACTATAATATCTAAACATGCTCAATATCATAAATTTTAACGTAAAGAACCTACATCTATTAAACATATCATTAAAAGAACTTAATTCTAATAAACACCCAGCAAGCAGCAGTACAATTCACAAAACATACTTAATATCTGGCTATTCTAATAAAACAATAAACAACCTTAATATTCTACTAAAGTAGTAAACAGTTAGCATACAATTCCTAAATCTTGTGATGGAAGTAAGATCTTAAATACCAAAGCACATGCGTATCACTTACTTGAGGTCCCGAACCTTATTCTTCTTCCTTTAATACCTTCAAAGTCAATAACATTTAATCATTAATAATTCTAGACTTATAATTTGATACCATGCAGACTCATTATAACTTTATTCTATATTTCCTTCAACTCCATACTTCCATTAAGTATTAACCGCTTAATCCACATTCTCACCATTTTCCATACCATTAAAATCATAGGTTATTATCTTCGGTATCAACCTAATATAAATAATCATTTCAATTCCATAAGCAGAAGCCAATTAACAAATTAAAGCCAACATATTTGCAACTCTCGGCGGCAACTACAACGACATACTTCACTTGATAATATTTAACATAATCAAACTCATCAACAGATTATCACTTTCAACAAAACCATTCAACAAATAGCAAAAAGGGAAATACATAACTATATCACAGATTGCCCATCATTATGCATTCCCACGGTATTTCTCAACAAAACCCATATGTGAATAATCATACAACCGAGATAAACAGAGAGCATTAACCACAACTATCATGACACAGAGGCGGGCCAAACAGAACTGTCGGGTCAGGTGACCCGATTCTCAGAGAGAACCCAGTTACCCAACCTAAGATGTAAATTTTTATGCGGAAAACTTAACAGAAATAATACCAAGTCCAAACCCAAATCACATGGGTTGAGGTCCATAGAATGATCAACTAGAGACATGATAGCATAATAAAGGAAAGTACTGTGTAGGAATTAAATCAAACAACACCAAAACTCAAATCCCAACATACCAGGAATGGAGGGGTTGGGCTGACGAACCTCCACCTATCCACGGGGAGCTCGAGGCACCCACCAGGGAATACTGGTGTCGCCCTGCTGCCACACATACACGACTAGTGCACTGAACCTACACCCTAACCTGAGGAAAAATATAGTCTAAGAGGTAAGTGACAAATTTAGTAGGGAAATCTTTACTACTTGCAATGCATGCTAAAACCATTTTCCTCATCTTTGAAAACCATTTCATACTTCTTATTTACTGAATATAGATTTAAATATTTAAAATCTCTTTATCTTTTTAACAAACTTGACCATGGCCCTCGATGTGGCTTTATCAAAACCCGTTGTATACATAGATAGCTATAATCACAAAATATGCAAATATAATTTTCTGTATGAAAACGTCATCAGTGAAAAGGGATAGTCACACAAGGACTCATCTATCACTCATCATCGTAAAGTGGTGTACTCTCTTGGATGTGGTGATGGGCTGTAGCCACCGCCGATACGATCTAAAGATCTAGCACATTACCTGAGTTGCCGGCGAGCAAGCTCTGCAACGACACAACTCGTGTAACCTCCCAGATGTGCTGACGGGCCGTAGCCACCGCCGGTACGATCCAAAAGTCCAGTGCATTACCCGAGTTGTTAGCGAACCAGTTAGCGATGACACAACTCGTGTAACTACCCAACACAGGGCACAGAAAGGTGACTATCCACTAATAGCAACACTTTATGAGGCAGGAAAGAATACCATTGACGGCGATTCGAAGATCTAGCACATCATCTGAGTTGCGAGCGAACCAGTCAGCGACGACACCACTCGTACGATCGTATACCCAGAGTGAGATTGCTCACGATAGACTGCTTCTTGCTAAATACATCAATGTTCCAAATTGACGAGAGTTGCCGACGAGCAGAGCTACAAACCATCCAGCCACCCTCCAAATGGAACGGTACTAGGATATACTAATCTTTGTAACTGACAACCTGCCAACTCCATGTGACTAGGTTTAGGGACTTGCAACCCAAGAAGGCGTCATGACCCTCCCATCCTATTTCCAACTTTCCGAACTTGCAACATGAGGACACGTCACCAATGCCCCATCATCTTTTTCCACTTTTAGGGATCGAAACCTAAGGACATGTCATGAATGCCCCATCGCCATTTCGCACGTAAACGACCATTCTTCACGCAACAGAAGATTGCACGGGGATAGCCTTGTGATACTTTAGTGCTAGAGTGCTTAAAGCATCAATAGGATTCATCTTCCTAATGTACAATTCAAATCTTCTCGCAGTAGAAGATTTCGAGGGATAGCCGCTTGATGCTTTAACATTAGGGTGCCTAAAGCATCAAGAGGATTCATCATTCCAACACATGCATAGATATCACATCATCAATATGGCAGAATATCAAGAGTAAACCATGTACAGAATGTAAACGTGAGAAAACATACGTATACGAAAAAACTGACGTGTTGTCGAACAGTCCCCGTCTGGTTTTCAGGTGTGGTATGCAACAAAATAGCAGTTGTGAAAACCATGATGCAATGCAGTGCAGAAAGTATCATACCTTGATGATGACCACAACACACTTACCGACAATTCAGCTCCACGCGCTGTCGTAAGTGAAAGTCGAATCACTGACATCTCCAGAACCTATAACAAGGTTGATGTTAACATCCCAATAAATATACAAGGGATAACAGACAAGTTTCAATCAAGACTAAAATCCAAGACGGCTTCTAGGAACAACCACGAGCCCCAACCCAGGAACCGAAACTAGGAATCCCAACAAAATCCCCAATCTTATCACTCAACAATAATCAACCAAACCATCTAGTGTCAATGAGACACGTCGACGGTCAACCACACACTCGCAACCACCTAAGACTCAACAACCAACAGAAATAGGAATCTAATATGGCCATGATAGCTTCCAAATAGAATTTAAACAGAATTCAAGTTGATATCTAAACTTATAGGTAGTTAATAACTTAGCTTATAACATAATCCTATATTAAAATATAAAGGCAGGAAACTAATAACAGAGCTTACAGAGTTCCAACTTCCTGAATTAAGGCAGTAACTAGCCATGTCCTCCTCTAAATTATCAACCAATGAATTTAACTGGGAGCCCAAATCCAAGAAAAACGCCACTGTAAAATAGTGGAAAAATGTAGGGCAAGCTCTCAGCTTTTCCATCAAACAACAGACCAATTTCCCACAAAGCAACATCTTAACCCTTAGCACCCCAATTTCATCAAACGGAAGTCAACAAATAGATAGCAGTTTCAAAATGTATTTCAAGCAGAAATCGAAGTACAGAACATAAGAAATCACCACTCTCGTAATGCACAAACTCTCAAATCATAGAGCACATTAACACAAAAATCATCATCATCAATGGCAACTATAGGCCATTCCAGCCGAGACCCAAACAAAATCAACAGAACCGAACGTTTGGAAATCATTCATCGAAACAAGGAATTGGTAGAATGCAGCTACGTGGTTTGGAACACCCTCGGGTGAACTGTATAATCACCGGAACTCAATTTTGCCAAAATAGAGATTAATCCCCCAAACTCTGCAACCCGCACCGTAATCAACAACAAGTAAAACAAATTGGAGTCCAGCCCACTTAACACTCGGCATTACCTATCGAAATCGAGGAAACAACAGAAGGAAAATGTTTGAGATGGGAATGCCCTAACGCCCGAGCTCCCTGCCTCTCGGACGGACAATGAAATCACCATGTTCGACAACCCGCAGACACCGTCGGCCAGAATCATCAATTCTGGTCTTCGTGGAATCGCTCACTCTCTCGGCCGAACCACTTTCCTCTCTCCTCTCTCCCGAATCCCGCTTTTCTCTCACGCTCGCGAAGAAGAAGACTGAATCTTTTCTTCTTCTTCTTCTTTTAAGGAAACAAATTAATTCATAATATACAATATGTAATATATATATATATATATATATATATTAAATAAATCAAATTAAGTTTCCATTTTAAAACCCGATTCAAATCCCGACTTGTTTCAAAATGCTAATTAAAAACTTTTCTTCAGTCCAAATAATTAATCAGAGCATTTCCAAAAACAAATTTCCGTTAAAAGAAAAAAACCCAATTTGATCATTTTACGAAAAAAATGTACATGTCGCCGCTACGTGACAAAACAGGTCAACGCTTCCACATTTGACCAGAATTTCACAAAAAATTTATACGTAAAATTTTAAAATCATTTAAAAATCTCGGATTTCACAACAACATCCATCTAACATTTTATTCTCTACAATTATTCTCATAAAATCTGTAAAAGAAGGAAAGAAATTTTATATCGGAAGAACACCCAAGGACCCGAGAGCAGGGAGCCGAAGTGTAATACCCTGACTTTTTAAGTGGATTGACCATCGGGGTATTACCAAGAACGTACTCGTTAGATTATATATTAAGAAAATTAACAGAAAATTAACGTAATCAAAATAAAATAAATATTAATTTAATGGAATAAAATATATAATATTGGGATTAAATTAATGGAATTAGGGGGATTAAAGTGGGGTTAAAATTAATGTTGGGTTAAATAATTTTAATGATTGGATGGATGGAAATAATTGGGCATTTATTGTTCGGTTACTGAACCGGTTCAGTTAGAGAACCGGTTCAGCATTTCTTTTCATTTCGTCAAGAGAACCGGTTCAGCATTTCTTTTCATTTCGTCAAATCTGGCCTTCGGCCATTTGACGAAACGAAAAAAGGGGGGGGGGGGGGGTGCGAAAGAGAGACAGGGAACGAGAGGGAGGGCAGAGCCCGAAGAGAAGAGGGAGGACAAGTAGAGACAAACGGGAAGCGATGGACGCCGGTGAGTGGTGAGGCGAAGACGACGGTAAGGCAAGCTCGGGAACGACTCCTTCACAGCGAGCGTCGCAGGTCGCGACGGTGAGCTATGGCGTCGGTTTGAGGGGTACCATTCCAGGTGCTGCTCGGTGACAGGATGGCGACAGGATGGCGACGACAAGACGGATGACGACGGTGATTCTCGGCGAAGCCTGGTGCTGGGGTGTTCGGCTTAGGTTGTTAGGCATTTTGGAGGTTCAAGTTGCACCAGCCGAAGGCCCTGGTCCAGCTTGTGGCTCGGTTTCTTCTGGTGCGTGCTCTACAAGTCGGCAGGGGAGACAATTGGGCCTCGTAGATGTGGTTGTGGCAGGGGGAGGGTATGGAGTGCCCTACTCTAAGGTGAGGCAGTGGCAGATATAATTGGAGGTGTCTGTCGGCTTCTTTCCTTGCTTGTGAAGCCGAGTGCAAGGGAGGAAAGGGAATTGCTCTCTGGAGAGCTGAACCGTGAGCAGAAGGAGGAAGATAGAGGTAGGAGCTCCATGGTGGGAGTTGGAGCTCTCGGGCGTTCTGCTGGAAGCCGAGAAGGGTAAGACTTCCTTCCTAAGTTTGTTGTTTTCATGTGATGCTTGAGTTAATTCTGGAAATTTTTATAGAAAGTCTGCTGCCTGCATGTAACAGTTTATGCATTACCATGTAATTCTCTATTGGTTGGTGTTGGAAATGTTGGGTGGTTAATAATCTGTTGGACATGTTGGTTGGTTAATAATCTATTAAGTTATGTTGTTAACTATGTAAATGGGTTTTTAACTTTTCGTAAATGATTAGTAAAGTTGAAATGTTGGGTTGTGGGAAATGTTGAAGGAAATGGATATGGATGGGATTTGTTGTGATGATGCCTCTGTTGGATTTCAATTTCTTGGTTTTGTGAATGGAATTGCTGGAATTGATATGTTCTTGTTGATCATGTGAGGGAGTTCAATTATGTGTTGTTATTCGGGTATATGTTCTGTGAAGAATTGAATTTATGAATTGATTGTTATGTGAACTTCCCTATGATAAATGGATTGTAGAGAATGATAGAAATATAAGTGCGATACACTGTTTTGGTAATTGGTTATGTTTGGATATTGTTGTCAAGAAATCATGTTATGCGTTTTACTGTCATTGGCCGAATATTTCTTTAGATGTTACTGCTCTGTTGATTTTATTGGAAGCATTGATCATTGGTTATTTGCTAGGTTATGATCGGTTAGGCTCTGTTGATATGAACTGTCCATATTAGATGTTGTTTCTATCAATTAGAATAAATTGTTGAGATGGAAATATGCTCTGTTAATTATAGTTACGTAGTGTTGGTTATGTGTTGTGATTGTTACAAACTGATAATGAGTTGAAACTTTTAACTAATTACTGAATTTGGACTCGTTGTATGAATGACTATATTGAGATATAAGGAAATTGCTATGTGAAGCTTATTCGTAAATTATTGAATATTATTGATTTGCAATTTAGTTATAGCTTAATGTTCATTGTATTGTTATAATGGAATGTTGATATGCTGGAATTGGTTGGTTAATCGTTTACATTGGATGATCTATTGGTCTAATGTTTATGTTGGTTAATATTATGTATAATGTATTGTGGGAATACTGTGAGAATTAAGTGAGTATTATGCACTTGATAAATGCTTTAAACGTTTGGGCGATTCAACTGTTGTTTCGTTAGGATGAAATATAATGAAATGCGTTGGTTGTTGTTGTTCGCTGTTATGGTTGTCTTGATTTGGTTTATGGATAATACTCTTTGTTTGACAATATATTATTGTTGGGTTGAATTAATATATTCTGAATATCAAAACTTAGGTTATACATTGGTTGACCGTTGATGTCGTTGGTTTCATACCCTTCTTCGATATTAGTATAGGTCATTGGCTTTGTTCGGGTACTTATTATGTGGGTGATGTTAGGTACAAAGAAGAAGAGAAGAAGAATAACAACTAACGAATAACAACTAACGACTATTGCACGATAAAGTTTCGAGGTAAGGAAATAGGGGTGTCTTGGCTAGAGGAGGCCCTACACCACAAGTAGTGTGCGTGAGTTGAGTTTATTCTTGGTGATTGTATTGTCGTTAGTTTCCCTTAGTTTCATGTAGTTTATTTACAGCTGTTAGCTCCTTTAGTTATCGTAATTTATTTACTGCAATTATAGGAATGAAAACGTTTAGCGAATGCTTAGATAAATGAAATGTTTAGACATGAGGAATGTTTACTAAAGGATTAAGGAAAGAATGAACCACTTACTGTGATATTCTGCTACACTTAGTTATAGCTTTACTCACTGTAGGTTTAAGCATGTTTAGTTAACTAGACTTGTGATCATAACCTTATTTGAGCATGTTAATTAACTAACTGGTTGTGTATGTCAATCAATTTACTAGTTGAGCATGTTAATTAACTAATCGAGCATGTAAGTTGACTAGGACAACTAAGTATAATAATCGCCTAGAATGATAAATGTAAGAAGCATGAAAACGGATTAGGAAACTAATTAAGATATTTAATTATAATGATAAACGTAATTAATTAACTTGAGCATGTAATTGATTAGAATAAAAGAAGCATATTTAAACTAAGGATAAAAGTATATAATTCACCTTAAGAATGTAATTGATTAGGATAGTCAACCAAATCATTAATTAAAGGATAGTCAACTAGATAATTAATTAAAGCATGTTAATTAACCAGCGTAATTAACTAACGCAATTAACTGAGCATGTTAATTCACTAGGGTAACTAAGTAGAATAATCACCTAGAATGACAAATGTAGGAAGCATGTAAATAGATTATGAAAATAATAAATGTAATTAATCATTGAGCACGTAAATTAATTAGAATAACCAACTAGATTAACAATTGTAACTCGAAGTGAGCATGATAACTAATTAGGATATTCATTTAGCATGATAAATGCAGTTAATTGTTAAGCATGATAGTTAAATAAATTACTTACAGGTTTACCGTACTTGTATCCATTCGTTGTTTCAATTTGATATTGTACTTGTTTTCTGTGTACGCAGCTATTTCCTTTTATTATATGCTTTACTTTCCTTACATGCACTTCCATTACAATTCTGTTTTTCAATTACTTATATACACACTTCAATTATTATGAATGTATGTTTGTGAAGCATTATGCATCACGATAGGTTGAGAATGTATGATCATGCATCATGTTAATAGAAAGCTTAGGAAGTGTCACCTTGGTGGTGGTACGCAAGCATGTATAAGTGAGATAAAATGTTAAGAAAAAGTAAAGAAGAAGAAGGGAATTGGGAGTGGATGGGTAGCAGATCTAGTCTGCGATCTAGGCGTAGCCCCTCCCTCATAGGGTACGAGAGTTCTAGATGCGAGGAAAAGGCTAGGTTTGACCACTATGCAATTGCACGAGAAGACCTCCCAATTTCAACTCAAAGTACGAGTATGGAATAATGGAATAATAGAATGGAATAATGGATCAAAATGGATCAAAAGAAAAGTAAAGTAATAAACAAACTAATGACTTAACGAAAGGATTGGTTTGGGTGGCCCCCATTCCAAAACGAACTAAAGAGTGACATTCATATGCATTAAACCATTTTCCTTACTGAGCCATTAGGCTCACTTATTACTTGTGGTGTAGATGTAGGTAGTCGTACATGAAACCAATGCACAGACTAGGAGTAGCGAAAACAAAAGACGAACGGATACTATCAAAGCAAGGATGATGGATTTGTTCGCACGAGGGAGTTCGTGGCTGCCCAAGCATAGAAAATGGGTAAAAGAGAAACCGTTTTAATTAAGTTAAGTTTTAAATGTTGTAATAATCAAGTAGTAAATTTTATAGAAGTGGTATTTCAATGGTTTAGCATTTCTTCCTTAAATTTGTTATTTACGCTTTCACAAACGTTTTCAATAAAAGACTTTGTTTTATAACGCTTCCGCATAAGTTTAATTAATGGGGTTTTATAACGAGTTTTACGAACGGTTGGTAGCGATCTGGACTTAGGCGCTCTCTGATTTGGTTTGAAAAAGAAATTTCAAAATTTCATACATTTTCAAGGATTTATGAAAATTCGGGTCGTTACACGAAGACAGCTCCTTCTTTGTAGCCTATTTCTCTTATGTCTTTATCTCTGCTGTTTCACTTTTCTCCTCCCACGACTCTTCTTTATCTTCTTAGAGAGCTTCTATGTAAACACTTCTCCCTTTCTCTTTTCTTCAGAACTTCTCTTGCAGCTCTCAGATTCTAGCATTTCATATAGGTCTTCCTCTCGTCACTATGCCTTTTGCTCTTCACAAAAGGCTTCTCATATAATCCTCACATGATCCCCATGCTCTCACCTAACATCCATCATAAATTGCCATTTGTACAAGGGTGAAGACGCCGAGGTAGCACAACATATTACACACGTTGGGATTTTCAATTATCTTCATGGGTTGCAAAATCGCATGGGACCGGTCGCCATCCGGTCGAGGGTTTGGTCGATACGCATAGTAGTCTGCATCAATGTAAAAACACTTTTTTGTGAAATACTGTGGGACTGGTAGACTGTTCCAGTCAATTGCACATTCTCGGTTGATGGCTACCGTCGACCGGAGTATCGCAACCCCGCTTCTGCTCAAAACATCAATGTTTTGTCCTGCCCTTTTTATTTTCAATTTCTCTTTTATTCAATTAATTCTTTTATTTAATTAATACCCTTTTTAATCTATTCCCAATTAATCCTTAACCGAAATTCTTATTTAACCAAATTCTAATAATTTTTCGTTAAATAAATCTTCAATAATTATTCAAATAATCCTATTATACTCAATTAATTTCTTAATTATTCTTATTAAATTCCACTACGGAAAATTGGGGTATTTCAAATGTTCTGTAAGAGATGTATAGCAAAAAAAACATAACTATGAGATGCAGCATGTAAAAATTGTGTCTTTTCAATCAACTTTCTTTTTCTTTTTCTTTCACTTTACAATTCAATCATTATAGATAATTTAGTCTAGGAGAGAGAATGACACCATTAAGTCCACCTCATGCAGGACAAAGAAAACGTTTTTCATGAATGCATGAAATATGCTAGTAACATATAAGCACAATCTATCATGCATGAACACAACAGTAAAAAAAATCTTTGATCAACGTCTCAATATGAACTATAAGCAAGTAATAATCATATCCTCAATCAATAGCCCTTATGCATCACATCATATCATCATCCAAAACATGCCCTCAATTAACAATTAATAGAAATCATATCCTCAATTAATATCACAACGTAAAATGTAAGCAATAACCAAACGCCATGCATCATATCCTCGAACAACAACTCAAAGGCGTCTCATAATATCATCATATTTCTACCTTACCCTAGCACTTTGTGATGCAGACCAAAGACCAAACACGTACAACATCACTTACCTAAAGTTCTTAGTGAAGGCCTAACTGTCCTAACACTTCCAATACATTGAGTTTTCCTTTTAGTAAATAAAGAGTTAGTTAATAAAAGAATAATCTTATACATTACCCACAGTCAAGAACAACTTCAGAAACCAAACAGAGGATAACCTACCTTGAGAAACCTGAAGAAAGGTTTACCTGAGAGCTAAGAGAGGGAATTCCTTCATCTATGGGGTTCTTGGGTGATTAGGTTTTCAACCCAAACCCTAGTATTTAAAGACCAATGACCTGAGAACTTTGTGGGAGAAAATCTCCTAAAATCATA
Source organism: Begonia loranthoides (assembly GCA_022433065.1). Taxonomy (NCBI): domain Eukaryota; kingdom Viridiplantae; phylum Streptophyta; class Magnoliopsida; order Cucurbitales; family Begoniaceae; genus Begonia; species Begonia loranthoides. The sequence continues at coordinate 10,450,188 of CM039485.1, forward strand.
TCTAAATGTTATCTTTTCCAGAAGAGTCTAAAGATTGAATCGTAGCTTGTAAGAAATCTAGAAAATTAACTTATTTAAAACCTGCCTAATCTAAAGCGGACGCGCAAATAGCTGTTAGGGACGTTTGCTACCACCCATTTGTCCAATGGCTAATAGTCATATCATCCCTAAAACTTACATTTGCGGTTTCCAAAGCAACTGCAAACGCCAACACTTTCGCAGAAACCAACGCTCCCACAAAAACTCTAATCCGCAAGTTTGTCCAACAATCGTCATCTACCATGTGTACTTATCTATTGCAAAAAACCCTTCCACGACATGCTAACGCTCCCGTAGACACTAGCGTCTCCACGAATTCATTAAATCCGACGACAACGTTTCACTTCGTCCAAAACTTGCTACCAACACAATCTTATTCGTGAAAGCAATCGCTTCCGCTCTAACATTGTTAACGTAACTCACTAATCCATACGATACCATTCCAACACCTAAAACATTGTCGTGGACACAAACACAGCAGCGGAAACATGCAATAACCTAAAATGACGACGTTCCTATTTACTTAACTCTCCTGAATGACATCTTTTTCTTCCGTGGAATAATCTTTTCCTAATCTAATGGTTCACACTCCTTCTGCTAAATCAAATCCAACGATCCAACACTCTTTCGCGTATAAGTGTCATCTAACACTTCCACGAAAGAATCTTTCTTAAATCTAACAATCCACACTCCTTCTGCTAAACCAATCCACTAGTCCAACGACCCCCCACATCCAAATGACATCAAACACTCTCACAGAAGTATTTTTCCCTTCCGCGAAAGAATCTTTTTCCATCCAAATTGATCTCGGTCGTTCCTAAATCACATCAAACAGTTCCTCCTGCATCCAGTCCTTCCTACATGATTTTTCCTTAATTCTAAAATATAAAATATTAAACCAACATTTAAATCTTTTCTTAACCGTGCATTATTACACATTATTCTTTACTAATTCTAATACACTCAACTTTCTTAATTATTCAATAATTCTTATTTTATTTTATTATTTATTAAATAAAATAATTTATTTTAACTTTCTTAATTTCAATAATTTTAATATTTTAAATCCTTCATTAAAATTTTCTAATTAACAATAATTAATCTATTTAAATTATATATTATTGCATTACATAATTTAAACTACTCTAAAAAAAAGTATGGGTATTACCTTTACTTTTACTTTATGCTTTAATTATGTTTGGATTTTAAATTAGACTTTTTTATTAAAAAAACTTATGTTGTTTTATTTTAAAAGTAAGATTTGTTTTTCTTATTTTCAAAAAATATGAAGTGGTATGATTTAAATGGATTTAAAAAAATGCAAGAAAAAGAATTTACGATACATGTCATTACACTAGAAATAAAATCTAAATCACTTGCAGTGAGAAGAATGTCAACAATGTAGACAAGCAAAATTGCATGAACTGCACCAGACTTGAAAACAAAAGTAGAGGAGTCAGAGCAGAGGCCACAAACCACAATTAATTAGTGCAAGTTGATGCTTCAAATACTATGCCCAAGGAGGCCTCTTTGATTCGTAAATTGATTTCTATAAAAGACAAACTTTTGAAGATGCAGAAGGATTAACAAAGCCCAATGGCTGGGAAATGTAGATTGTTTCCTTTAAATCCCCATGCAAAAAGGCATTATAAATATCAAACTATCAAGTATTCCAATTAAGAGAGAATGCATAAGAAAGAATGAGTTGGATTGTGGTAGGCTTAGCTACTAGACTGAAGTCTTGAAGTAATCCACACCTTTTGTTTATGACAATCCCTTCGCCCCTAGTCTCACTTTATAATGAGCAATGGAACAATTTGGATTATGTTTGAATTTATATACCCACTTGCAGTAAACTATTTTAGCTCCAAGAGGAGGATCCACCAATTCCCAAGTGTTGTTGCAATGAAGAGCATCTATTTCACAATGCATTACATTAACCCAATGAGTAGATTTTGAAGTTTGTAAAAAGTAGATGGTTCAAAAGCTGGCAAAGCTAACTATTGAAGCAATACTTTAAGCTTGTGAATGCCAGACTTGGCACGGGTTATCATAGGATGGGCATTGGTAAGACCTGAATTAGGTGGCAAGGAAGGACTTGGTGGAAGAGGAGGGAGAGAAAAGGATGATGTTGTAGAAGCAAAAAGACATTGTGGAAGGAATAGATGGCTGAATAAGTGAAGGAGAAAACAAGTGAGATCGTATAGAGTAGGTAAAGAAAAACAATTGTCAAAAGAGGAACTAGTAGTAAAAGAGCTCATGGACGCAAAAGGAAATCATTGCTCATTGAAAGCAACATGTCGAGAGATATAAAAATGATTACTCATAATGGAGTAACACAAATAGCCCTTATGATTTGAATTCTACCTCAGAAAGATCCGCTTCTTAGAACAAGGTTCTAATTTAAGTGAATTATAGGGGCATAGAGTAGGGAGGCTGTAATGACTTGAAAATTTGACTATGCATGAATGATATATAAATAAAATAAAAAAAATATTTAAGATTAAAAGAAAAATCAAAGAATTATGCATAATTAGAATTTGGGAGAACTATTTTTTTGTAACAATTTGGATAACTTGATATAATTGAATATGCATATGTACATGAAATTGCATGAAATTTTAGGATGATGAACTAGATATTCTAAGGAAGAGAATGATATTGAAATGATGTAATCTGGAGTTATATAGCCAAAGTTATACTATGCTAAAGTTAGACTAAATGTATGTGACACTTACGTATGAGTTCTGTTAAACATTAATTTGGACAAATTGAGTGAGAATTTGAGGATTCTTTCTAAGGATGAAAATTTCATAAGACATGTATCTATGATGACATGTAATAAAATGGGGTTATCAATTGGGTTGTGTCACATGTCAAGTTCAAGCAAATAGCTTAAATTGTAAATAGGGCAAAATAATGGCAATTTAGACATTTGAACTCAATAATTGAGGCTAAAGATGTAATTCTTCATGGAAACTTCACATTAAACTCTTTCTCATATGAATAAAGAGGGAGAAATCTTGCAAGCACGTACGCGCGTGCACACACACACACACACACTCTTTCTCATATGAAGAAAGAGGGAGAAATCTTGCACACGCGCGCGCGCGTGCTCAGAGAGAGAGATAGAGAGAGAGAGAGAGAGAGAGAGAGAGAGAGAGAGAGAGAGAGAGAGAGAGAAGTTTTTGAGAAAAATTGGAAAAATTGGGAGAAAGAATTGATTCTTTTTTAGTTTGAATCTCAAGATAAAGTTGTAGCAAACATCCAGAGGATTCTAAAGCACTTAAAATTGAAGGGAGAGGTGAAGTTTTGAAGCTGAATTTGAAGCTTAAAAAGTTAAAAATTTAAGGTAAGTAACTTTAATCCTTAAAGAGTTACAATTTCATGAAATTGACATGTTATAGGTGGTGATTTTAGATTAAAATTATTCAAATCATTACTTTAGAGGTATTGAGAAAATTATATTGGATTGGTTTTGAATGGATTGAATATGGAAAAATGGAAGAATTATCGAAGGGTTTGCAATTCTCCTCGACGAGTGTTGATGACCGGAGGCAAATAATGAACCATTAGGCTTTAAAAATAGATTTTTCGAGATTTGAAGGGTCCAAATGCGGATGTCTGGAATATTTAAATAGAGAAGGTGTTTGAGGACGAATGACCAAAGTCCTAAGTGGACATTCGTAGATTAGTATGGGTAGCCGCAGATGCATGGACATCTACAGATGGATGCCGCCATTCACGGATGGATGTGAGCATCTACAGATTTGTACGGTCATCCAGACGTATAAAATAAGGAGGGAATATGCCTTGAGAGTTGACAACCGGTCTTTTGTGGGCGGACGTCTAAAATATGATACTGTCTCAATTTTTACAAATAGTCTTCATTTGGACGACTGGGGTCTAAGTGTGGACGATTGGAGTAGAGAATGTTCTCAAGTAGTAGAGACCGGAGTCTTGAGCGGATGACCAAAACTGTGTTTTTGCCCTTGGAGTTGGAGCAGACGCTCGCAGATGGCTTGAGGATGTTCGCAAATTATGAAATATCTACATTGTCTTTTGGTTTTAAAGCTATTTGTTTTACAATTGTATATGGCCTGTGAAGATATTTTGAGACATGATTAAAGGGTGTCTAGATAGACTTGTGACACCATTGCATGCATCATTTGTTTATGTTTAATAATAAGATTTATATGGTTCATGTATATACATTATTAGTATGTATTATATGCATTTAATGTATATATAATGTAGATGCCAAATCATGCATCATTAAAATATTTATATGTACGAAAGAGTATTATTTGGGGGGGTATTATTGGTCACATTCGAACCTAATATACCTTGCTAGGCTACGTATTTGTGTGACGTATGTAAAGTGGGAAATAGAAGGGGAGTGATTATAGGTCACTCTTGGGTTGAAAACCCCTAGCCATCCAGAAGTTATTTGTTTCATGAGCTCACCTATTGAAAATAGTGGCTAATACTATGGTTGTGTGCGACTTTACATACCATGGTAGGATCATGCATATTGACATTCATAACTATGTTAATATGGTACCTTTTAAATAACTTTACTATTTAATTTTATGGACTTTGCATTAATTCATATCATCATTGCATTAGGGTGAGTAGAGAAACGTTATGTGAAATTCATATTGCATATCATTGTAATATAATAAAAAGGTTTAGAGGTAGACCCAGAAAGTGGGTGTTGGTCCTATACTTGTGAATTGCAGAGATTGTAAGTCTTGAACATCATATTTATTTGTTGAGCTTATAGCTCACTTTATTGAGATTTTTACTTTTTTAGATAAAAGAGATAACCAAAAGGATAAGGCTAATGCAATTTGAAGACAATAAGCTTAAACACTCAGGCCAGGTGTAGGACTCAAAACTTTTGGTCATGGGGGGTTTAGTTTCTGTTGTGCATAGTTTAGTGCAAGGATCACATTTAGTGGCCCAAGTATTGTAATAAATTTAGAAATTATTTTGTGTAGTAAATATTAAATATGTCGCTATTTGAGTGTGATTGTAATTAAAAAGAAACCACTCAAGTAAAAATGTTTACACAAAAAATATAATAATTTGATAAGATTAAAATATATCAAATTATGTGGGGATTACTTGTGATTTTATCCCTAGTGTAGATGCCTTTATGAGGTAACCCTATGTTATTATACTTTAATCTGTATATTAGTGTGCACATGTCATTATCTAGGTGAAAAATCCTTATTACGATTTTGATTTTTGAGGAGTTTGAGGTCGGGGGTCGTGACATAAGCAAGCATGGAAAAACAGTTGAAATTTGTGGTAATTAGGAGATTTATTTAATAGGCATTGAAACGGTGACATATTATTCAACACTAGAGTGGGAAGATTATTTATCACGAACACAGAAGTTTGAAAAGCATGTCGCCAGAATTGAAGTGGAAAAGATGGATAAACCTATCTCCATGATATGGCGATTCTTATGCTACAACCATTTTGTGTAGGTGTGTAAAGAAATGATACATAGTGGTGAAGGCAAAGCGAAGAAAACAGATTGGACAGAAAGTGAAATTCACTACCCTAGTCTGATTGAAACTCTATGATCTTATAGCCAAATTTGTTAATATTTTTTTGTAATTGGAAGCATAATCTTTTCTTGATTGCATTACTCTCTTTAATAAAGAAGTTAAAAATTCAAAAACAGCAAGATATTTGGCTTAAATGAAGCCATATTTGAAAAAAAAATATAACGAAAAAACAACTTCTAAAGATTTGGTTAATTAACCAATTTATTTGAAAAGATTCTAAGGCACTTTTTCAACACTCCTCATTGCCTTAGTAATTGCAAAGACCTAATTTGTTTGTTGATACTTCAAATATCGCTTTTGGAAGAGCCTTTTAAAAATGTCGATTTTACATCCAACTGATATATCTTCCAACCTTTTTGTGCCGCTAAAGCAAGTATAATTCTAATTGTGTCCAAACATGCTACTAGAGCAAAAGTTTCTGAAAAATCCACTCCAAACACTTGACTATACCCGTTCACAACTAATCGAGCCTTGCATTTATTTACAAAACCAATTGCATTAAGTTTGGTTCTATAAACCCGTTTGACTCCAATGATTTTCTTAGGTTGAGGCTTGTTCATCAACTCCCATGTGTCCTTTTTTTCAGTTACTCTAAACTCCTCTTTCATTGCTTCAATCCACTTGTCATCTTTCTTTACATCTTCAAATTCTGCAGGCTCCAGAATAACAACATTACTTATTTCATAAATTTCAGACAAAAGTCTTGTACCTCTAACTGAGACATTGTCTACATCATCATCATAAAAATGTTGTGAAATTTCTGGCTGCTCCTTTATTGACTCCTCCTAGTTCCATTGTTTATCCTCCATGAATTTGACATCTCTGCTTACTAGAATTTTTCCATTTTGGGGCTGAAAAATTTTGTAAGCCTTAGATGTGTTGCTATACCCAATGAAAACTTCAGGCTTGGCCTTTTTATCAAGTTTGTCTCTTTTTACCTGTGGCACGTAAGTAAAACAAAGACAACCAAATGTTTTCAAGTTTTGCAAATCTAGTTTATAGTTGAACCAAGCTTCAAATGGAGTTTTTTTCTTCAGAATTCTTGTTGGCAGCCTATTCAGCAAGAAAACTGAAGTGTTTGCAGCCTCGGCCTATAACTTTTTTAGCAATTCCTTCTCATGCAGCATACACCTTGTCATTTCCATAATACTACGATTTTTCCTCTCACTTACACCATTCTGTTGTGGTGTATAAGGTACTGTGAGTTGGTGTTCAATTCCAGCTTCTTCACCAAACTTGTCAAAAAGCTCGTTTGTATATTCTCTTCAGTTATCTGATCTTATATTCTGCATCCTACAACAACTTTGATTCTCTACCAATGCTTTATATTTCCAAAACACATTACCAACTTCATATTTGAATTTAAGAAAATACATCCAACAATATCTAGTATGATCATCAATAAATATAATGTAGTACCTACTTCCATTCAAGGATAATATTCTTTGAGGTTTTCCAACGTCTGTATATACTAGCTGCAGCTTGTGTGTTGCTCTCCATGTGGTTTGAGGAAATGGTTTTCTAACTTGTTTGCCATATTGGTAAGCTGTACAATCAGCTAGCTTATCTTCCAATGTTGGTACACTTTTTACCAAATCATGTTTCTTCATATATAGCAGCCCAACGTGATGAAAATACCCAAGTCTTCTATGCCACAATTCTGCATTACTCACTGTTGTTGAGAGAGTCATTTGCTCCTCCTCCATGAGATTTAGAGCAAAGCTTTTTGCTCTCATTTTTACTTTGAACACATCTTTGCCTTCCGAGTCTTTGATCAAACACCATTTATCTTCAAAGATGACCTTGAAACCTTTTTCAATAAGCTGTCCAACACTAAGCAGATTTTGGTCAATGTCAGGCACATATAAAACATCATTAATGTATTTCAAACCTGTTAAGCCTTCTATAGCAATAGTTCCTTTGCCTTTGACTGAAATAAAATCACTATTTCCAATTTTCACTTTGGAAATGATAGTTTTATCAAGCTGTTTAAAGAGCTTTTGGTCATTAGTTATGTGGTTCGTGCATCCGGTATCTATGAGCCAAGAGTCACTAGAGCTATTGCTTGTAGCGAAGCATGTTGCAACAAAAAGTTGTTCTTCTTCTTGTTGCAACTCAGTTGTTACTTTTGCTTCTTCACGTTGTTGAGTCTTGCAAATCCGCTCCACATGCCCAAGATTTTCGCATTTTCTGCACTTGACATTAGGCCTCCACCAACATTTCTTTTGTGTGTGATTAGTCTTTTTACAATGAGGACACGGTGGAAAGATTCCTACGTTTTTTCTGTTGTTATTGTTGTTCATCCTCCAATCGTTATAGTTCTTGTCTCTGCCTCCTCTTGTGTTTGTTGTTTTTGCCTGAAAAGCACCCTCCATAGATTCTTCTTTTCTCATCAACCGTCTTTGCTCTTGTGCTTGCAAAGCATTCTCTAATTCTGCCAAGGAAATGCTTGATAGATCTTTTGATTCTTCTAATGAGGAAATTTTAGACTCATACTTTTCAGGCAGAGTAACAAGGATTTTTTGTACAATTCTTTCATCAGAAAATTCCTTACCCAGCAACCTCACCTTATTAACTATGCCCAATGACTTGTCAGAGTACTCTTTGATGGTTTCTGTCTCCTTCATTTTTAGCATTTCGAACTTTCTGATTAGATTGAGCACCTTCATGATTTTTGTTCTTTCGTTGCCTTGATATTTTTTTCTAAGGTAGTCCCAAATATCCTTTACTGATTCCAGATTCATAATTCTGGTGAATATTGAACTCGAAACAGCATAGAATAGAAAAGCTTTAGAGTTGGATTTCTTCGTCTTCCTCTCCTTGTGAGTCTTCATCTGCGCCAATGTCGGATTCGTCGGCAACTGCAGGACGTCATAATCGTCTTCTAAAGCTTCCTAGAGATCCAACGCTTCAAGATGAACTGTCATTCTAATAGCCCACGCTTGAAAGTTTTCACCATCAAAAATTGGTGGAGCGGTAAGGGAGAATATTGTCTCAGCTTCCATTTTCAAGAGTTTTTGAATTTGTGGGTTTTTGTATTTCTGGTTTCTCAACTCTCAGGGCCCTCAAGAAAAAAGAGCTCTGATACCAATTTGTTGATATTTTTTTGTAATTGGAAGCATAATCTTTTATTGATTACATTACTCTTTTTAATAGAGAAGTTACAAATTCAAAAACAGCAAGATATTTGGCTTAAATCAAGCCATATTTGAAAACAAAATATAATAAAAAAACAACTTTTAAAGATTTGGTTAATTAACCAATTTATTTGAAAAGATTCTAAGACACTTTTTCAACCAATTGATTATGAACAAAAGAGTGAATTTAATAAAGTAGTTATAGACGTCAGTTTTAGTTGGAAAAAAATAAATCCAACAAATTTACTATAATGATCTATAAAGAGTACAAAGTAATGTGATAATGTAATTGAACCAACAGGAACATGCTCCAAATGTCAGAATGAACAATAGCAAAGGGTTCTGAGGCTATAAAAATAGAAATAGGAAAAGAAAAACCGTGACTTTTGCCAAACTGGTAAGAATTATAGAAAGTTGTATTATGATTGATATGCAAAGATAACTGTTTAAAAACTTGTGATAAAACATTTGCAGAAGAGTGACCTAGATGTTGATGCCATACATCAGAGCCCAAAGAATTAGTAGGAAGAATAGTAATGGAGAGCATAGAAGAAGAATGAGAAGGTACTGGAGACAGTTGATAAAGACTGTCAATGAGTGGTTCCTGAGAAAAACCATTTGGGAGAGGCGATCCTTGACAAAAAAAGAAGAATAACTAAATTCAACAATGACATTGTTATCATGACATAGCTTAGCCACACTGACTAAGCTATGGGATAATTTTGGAGAATGTAATATATTATTCAAAACAATGGGTTTATAAGAGGTTGGAAAAATTTTGTTACTTGAATTGGAAATCGGAACGATCTTATCACTATCCATCGTGATTTTGTCATTGCCAAAGTATGGTGCAACATCAGTGAGTTCAACAACCGTAGGAGAGAAATGGTGCAAAGCACCAGAGTGCATTAACTAGGAATTCTAAAAATTAGCAGAGGTTGGCAAGGAAGATGGTGGTAGTCTAGTAGGTACTACTAGAGTGTTAAGATTTTTTGGTTGAGGTTTATAAGCTGTACTTGTATGAGGATAACATACTGTTGTTGTACAGCCAATCTTGAAACTGTTGGAAAAAATATAGATAATATGGAGAGTTAAAAATAAACGTGAATAGTGTTAGGATCATTGCATGCCTATATATTGGGGGGGAGGGGGGAGTGAATTAGGTGTGCTAAACTTTTTCGTGCTATATTTAATTATCTAAACTCTAAGTGAATTATTGCATACAAATCATATAGTTAAATGAAAAAATCACAAATATATGCAATAAAGTAAAGACATAGGGGATAGAGAGGTGCAAACCACGGTTCGGCAAATCTTGCCTACGTTTACGCTCCAAGTTTTTGACTTAGAGATCCTTAACTCACTAACCACCCTGGTTACTGTCAATTGGCTTCATGAGTGCCAATTAAACCTTTACAAATTGACTCTTTCGGAGGGCATCACCCTTCTCTTGACTAATTCAGAGGGCGTCACCTTTTTGTGTACAAAGAAAGTAGAAATGAAATATTATTGTAATACCCAAAAATTTAATCGGACTCAAAAATGTATTGTTATTCGACTTTCGAAATTTGGAATGATTTTAGCCTAGGTTGTATGACCTGATTTTCTCGTATCGGAGTTAAGTAAGAATATTTGGGAATTAATTGGATATATATATATATATATATATGGATAAATTAGATTATTGAGATATTATTTATAACAAATATTTAGATAATTATTGATGGAAGAAAATTATTAGAATTAATTAAGTGGAATATTTGGTGAATAATTTATTAAGAGTTTATTAGAATTGATTAAGTAAATTGAATAAAATGAATGAAATAATTAATGAAATAATTATTGTGCCCAACTAGGGGGTATGCGGCAACGTATAAGGGAGTGAAATAACTATCGTGCCTAACTAAGGGATTTGTGGCAACATCTAAGGGAGTGAAATAACTATTGTGCCTAACTAAGGGGTTTGTGGCAACATCTAAGGGTATGAGTAAACTCTATAGATAGACTTTAGAAGTTGTAGGAAAATCACACTTGAAGAAAGAAGGAGAAGAAAGGTGTGAGGGAGGAGAAAGAGTGAAATTTTGTTAGAGTTTGGTGTTGTATAGTTCAGGGGTAAATTTGTTACTTTGGTCATTAGTGGAATTTTCGATGGGAAGGAAATTACACGGTCGCCCTAGAAATTTTGGTAATAATTTTCGACTCTCCTAAATTTAGTTAATAATTAGTTATTATCGTTAAATTATTTTAGAAATATTAATTAGAAATATATTATCGTTATTATTGCAAAATTATTTTAGAAATAGAAATATATTATCGTTATTATCGCGAAATTATTTTAGAAATATTAATTAGAAATATTTTATCGTTATTATCGCAAAATTATTTTAGAAATGTTAATTAGAAATATATTATCGTTATTATCACAAAATTTTATGTAATATTAGTAGTCTAATCGTACTATGCAATAAGTTATGTCTAAGGAGACTGATAATTTAGTGGACCGTTGTGACCCACCAGCCTTTCCTGGGAACTTATTTGAAAAGGATATTTTGTCTAAGGAGACTGGTATTTAAGTGATTTGTTGAGACCCACCAGCCTTTCCTAGGAATATTCTTGATCGATACTTTCATGTATAAAGAAAGAACTAAAAGAATAAATAATGTATTTTAATTAGTGAAAATTATTGTGAAGGTATTGACGATAACAAGGGAAAAGATAAAAAAATGCTAAGGAACAAAGGAACGCTTTACAAGGTAAGAAATAGGATATGGTGGCCAATGGAGGCCCTGCATCAAGGGACAAATTTTATTGTATTGCGTTGTATAGTTTAAGTTTTAGTATAAAATAGTTGTTTTGACTTGTATGCTTCGAGAACTGTTATATATGAACTGTCATTCATGCATCTTGATAGGACTTATAAAAAATGTGACATGCATTACAAAGAAATTGATAAAGAAAATGTGAAAGAAAATGAATAAAATAAGACCAAATGAATAAAGAAGTTGAGGCCCAAAAGCCTTGGAGTGGGGCCAATTTTTGGGCTATGGCCTAAAAGCTTTGGGGTGATGATTGAGATTCGGGCCAAAGCAAAGCAAACAATATACAAGGGTCAATCCTCGGGCTACGGCCTAAAAGCCTTGGGGTGAGAATTGAGCTCTTAGTTAAACACGGACAAAATGACTACATAAACAATAAATAAGCATAAGCATTACATATGCATTTTATTCTATTTCTTGCTGAGCGTTAGGCTCACGATATTGCCTTTGATGCAGATGATTTTCATATGGAGGAGGAAGCATTAACAGAGGAGGCTTTGAGTTATCAACCTGATTCAACCTGAAGGGTTATGACTCAAAGAAAATAAATAAATGATGGTTTTCTATAATTCGTAAAATAATGTACGGTTGGATTTTATTTAAATATTATGAACCCTTTTATATGTTTTATTTTGCTAAAATACCCTGATATGTTTTAAAAAGAAAATGAAAAATTTTATGACTATGGATTTAAAAAGAAATTTTAAAATTTGGGGCGTTACAATTAGAAATGACCTAACTCTCCCAAAGATAAATTCTCTAGTTTGGGGATTGGATAGTTAGGGTTGACACTTTATTTGCGTATTGAGAATTCGAGTATATATTTTCCCAGAACTTTGCTATTTCTCTCGTTGGTTATTTTAAGTCTCATAGTGTTTATATTTATAGACACTTTAAATTCGATCGACCAAATCCTTTTTGGTCGACCACACCTGACCGTTGGAAACTAGTTGTTGTGTGTTCTGCACATTTTTGGTCGACCGCTTACTCTACCGAAAACCCAAGGTGCTCTTTGTGATGTATTTCGGTCGTGTGCATCGATAGCATTTTCTTCCGTTTACTCGACTGAAAATCCTTAGGGTAATCTGTGTACATTTTCGGTCGGTCTTGTCGACTGCGTCCTTAACCGTGTTGTCGACCGCAAATCCTGGGAGTGCACTGTGATGTTTTTCAGTCGCTCCCGTTGACTACTTCGTCAACCGCATCCTCGACTGCAGCTTTTACAAAGTGTTTTTGGTCGACCAGAATGCCATTATACTTGACCTCATCACCTCTCATTTGCCATCCTTTATTTTCCTAAGTCTCAATTTGATACCTATTCACTACATGAAATTAGATAAACATGTTAGCACAACTTTAATACTTGTATTGAGGGTATTTTTAAGGAATATCAATATAAATATAACATTAAACAATTAAGAATAAAATCAATAAATAACTTATAGTTACAATCAATATAATCATCATTAAAATCAATGAGTCTAACTACACTTTGGCTAACAAATAGTACTGATCAACATAATTCCCATGAAAGACTGCTCTTAACAATCTCCTTAGATAGAATTTACCTTTCCAAGTAAGTTCCAAGAAAAGGCTGGAGGGGTCACAGATGGTCCAACTTAAAATGTCTCCTAGACAGAGCTTACTTACACAGTACAATTACACCAATAACTAGTATGAAAAATGATAGCAGATGCGTCCAAAAATATAAAGAATATTTTTTTCTATATTGTTATAATTTAATAGTCAAGAAGTAAGAGAAATAATAGCAAAAATAGACACCAATAATTTTTACGTGGAAACTCAAATTTGGAAAAAATCACGGGGACCGAGTAAAATATCTCACTATAAAAAATAAGATTTACAATATTCTTCTAGAAACCAAATATTTTAAAAAATATTCACTCAGAGAAAATCACCACTCTTAGATTCACAATGTGCACAAAGCACCCCACCTATTTTTCCCTCACTTTTTCTTTTCTCTCCCTTTCCTCAAAATAATCCTCACTATTTTCACTCCCTCTTCTTCTTCCTCTTCTTGAATTTCGAGATACTTTTAGAAGGCTGATGAGTCTCCTATTTATAGGAAATGTTTGTCATAAGATGACAAACTTCAAGTTGATATTTTCAACAATGGATGTGTTGAACCCCGTTTCAATTTTACTTCTTTTTCTACCTAGTTATGAGGGGTGTCCCTCATCATAAAGAGAGACACCGACCTCACAAATCTCCCCCTCCCAATTTATGATAAGGTAAGTCTAGTCTAGTTGAGTTTCTATAGAATTCATGTTTACCCTTTTACAAGGTCTTTGTCAACATGTTCGAGCCATTTTTATTCGCGTGGATCTTCTTCAAATATACTTGCTTCATATCCAACACATCTTGTATCTAATGATACTTGATATCTATGTGTTTTGACTTTGAATGAAAGCTCGGATTTTTGCTTAAATGAATAGCACTTTGACTGTCACAATATAAGATGTATTTGTCTTGTTTATAACCAATCTCTGTTAGAAATTTTTACATCAACAAAATTTCTTTGTAGGCCTTTGTAGCTGCTATAAACTTAGCTTCCGTTGTTGATAATGCAACTAATTTTTGTTGTTTAGATTGCCACAACACTGCTCCCCCACTAAATGAAACCAAATACCCTGATGTTGATTTTCTAGATTTAATGTCTCCAACCATGTATGCATCAGTATAGCCTACTAATAAAGATTCATTACTCTCAAAACACAAATTTAATTTAGAAGTACCTCTAAGATACTTAAGAATCCACTTCACTGCATTCCAATGGTCTCTACTTCTATTTGATAGAAATTGACTGATTATTCCAATAAAATGTGACATATCAAGTCTCGTACAAACCATAGCATACATCAAGCTACCGACTACAGAGGCATATGAACTTTTCTACATTTTTGTTTTTCCTACTTTAGTAGAAGGAATTTGTTCAGAAGTAAGTTTGAAATGTTTAGCAAGTGGAGTACTAACTAGCTTCACCTTATCCATATAGAATCGATTTTCTTGATATATTTCTCCTGTGATAGCCACAACTTTTTATTTTTCCTATCGCGAGTGATACTCATCCCAAGTATCTGTTTTGTCGATCCTAAGTCTTTCATGGCAAAAGACTTGCTGAGTTCTTTCTTTAACTTAGCAATCTTTTCTTTGTCTAGGCCCACAACCAGCATATCATCAACATAAAGTTGGAGGATTATTGATGTATCATCCATGAATCTTTTCAAGAACACACCATGGTCTGAGGAAGTTTTCATGTATCCTTGATTAACCATGAAGGAATCAAACTTTCAGTACCACTACCGCGGGGCTTGCTTAACTCCATACAAGCTCTTCTTCAATCTGCATATTAGATATTCATTTCCTTCAAAGATGAATGCTTCTAGTTGCTCCATGTAGATCTCTTCTTCTAGTTCACCATGGAAGAGGGCAATCTTAACATCGAGTTGTTCGATCTCTAAGTTTAGACTTGAGGCTAATCCAAGTACCACTTGTATAGATGACATTTTCATGACAGGTGAAAAAATTTCCTCAAAGTTAATGCCTTTTTTTCTGACAAAAGCCTTTCACGACCAGTCGTGCCTTATACCTTTATTGTGAACTCTTGTCTACAACTTTGAGCCTATATACCCATTTGTCCTTGAGTGCCTTTCGCCCCTTTGGAAGCTAACCTAGTTCGTATGTGTGGTTCTCATACAATGATCTTATCTCATCTTACATTGCATCCAACCAACTTTTCTTTTGTGGATGCTCCATTACTTCCTTCTAGCACTTGGGTTCATCACCATCATTAATCATAACATACTTATTTACAGAGTATCTTTTCGATGGTCGGCAATCTCTTGTTGACCTTCTTCGTTTGAGTTCTGCAACTTATTCAAGGGAAATCTCTACTTCTACTTATTCAACGTTATCAGGTGCTTGATCACTAGATTCTCTAGCATCTCTCCTGCCAAAAGTTGATTTCACAGGATCAACTCTTATTAGATGCTCATTAGTGATTTCAACATCTTTCTTTAAGTCTTCAATGGTCTAATTTGCAAAGAAGACAACATTTCGGCTTCTGACAATCTTTTTGTCAATTGGATCCCAAATCCTATATCTGAGTGCATCACTTCCATATCCAAGGAATATGCATTCTTTAGCTTTGCTATCTAGCTTGGACATCTCATCTTTGGAAATATATACGAACACTCTGCATCCAAACACTTTTAGATGTTTATAAGAGACATCTTTTCCAGTCCATAGTCTATTTGGCATTTCTCCATTCAAGGTACTCATGGAGACAAGTTGATGATATTTACTACAGTCTTCATTGCTTCTCCCAAGATTGTTTTGAGAATTTTTGAATGTGATAACATCCACCATATTTTGTCCACGACTATTTTGTTCATTCTTTCTGCAATACCATTTTGTTGAGGAGTCTTTGAAACTGATCTTTTGTGTTTGATTCCGTGCATCTTACAGTATTCATCGAAGGATCCTATGTATTTGCCACCATTGTCTGTGTGAATGCCTTTTAACTTCTTTTTCAGTTTCTCGTTCTGTGAGAGCATGAAAATATTTCATTAAACACCTCATCTTTTGACTTGAGTGCATAAGCCCAAACTTTCTTTGAATGATCATCCAATGAATGTGACCATGTATTAGGTACCGCCTAACATTTTTGTTGACATGGGACCGCATACATCTGAATAAATGACTTCTAATACATTTGGTTTCCTTGATATAGAATTCTTCTGAAAGGAAACTCTGTGTTCTTTTCTTGCCAAACAATGAATACAACTTGGCAGAGCTTCATTTCTGAGGTGTGACAGACTTTCTCTCTTTCCAAGTACTTGAAGTCCTTTCTCGCTTATGTGATCGAGTCGATTGTGTCATAACTAAATGGATGAGTTATCTTGAGTAGTATTTACTAATGCTTATTTCACAGTCACTTGAGTCACATATAAGCAAAATTCTTTGTTTCCTCTCGCTACAACTAGCAAGCCTTTACTAAGCTCCCACTTTCTGCCAACGAATTTGCTATTGTATCCAACATTATCAAGAGCACTGATTTATATTATATTTAATCTAATATATGGAACATGTCTAACATCTTTGAGCACCAAATCACAGCCCGTATTGGTTTGGATATAGATGTCACCCTTTTTAATCATTTTGGAAATATGATTGTTTTCCATTTTAACAATGCCAAAATCACCACTTGTGTAAGATGTAAAATACTCTGCCTTTGAGATAACATAATAAGATGCACCGGAGCCACACACCCAACATGATTCATGAGTCATGAGGTTGATAGCATCTTAACATATAATTACATTTTCACCATCAGAGACAATTGCAGTCGTACTCTTCGTCTCCACTTTGGCACTCTTTGTGCCTTGTTCCTTTTTCAGCTTCCAGCAATCCTTTTTCATGTGGCCCATTGTGCCACAATAATAGCATTTGAAGCTCTTTTTGCTTTTTAATTCTGACCTTCCCGATGTGCTAGCTCCAGGAGACCCACATTCATTGATCTCCCTCTCATTACATATAAGATCCCTATGGAAGAGTGCTCATTGTTCTTCCGTCTACTTTCTTCTTCAAGAATCACAACTGCAATATCATTGAATATCAATGTTGTCTTTGCAGCACTATTGGCAAAATTTATAATGAGATGATCATATGAATCAAGAAAACTTTAAGTAAAATTTATGCTCGTTCATTTTTGTCAATTTTGTGCTCCACTATTGTAAGTTGAGAAAATAAAGTGTTTAGAGTGTTGATGTGGTTCATCACTGATGTCGACTCTTGTACTAACCCAAATTTTATTGTCTAAGTTTTGTTTGGAATTGTGATATTTGATGTTAATATGGGAGTCGTGTGTTATGGTTTATGGGAGAGTGATGATTTAAGTGTTTATAGAATGTGTGATGAAGGAGTGGTCGATCAAGAGAATGAATTGATCGATCAGAGTTGTGTAGAATGAAGAATGAGGAGCTCTCTATATGTTTGTGGATGATCAAGAATGGTTTTGGTCAAATAGCTTCTATACAAATTCAAAATGGGAGGATTTAGCAGTTATTCGGTGAACGACTGACAGTAATGCAAAATTGAGTTTAGCGATCAATTATAAGGGTTTAGCGGTCAATATGGTCATTACAGATTGTAAAATGTTGGATTTTTGGTCGATAATGTGAAGAAGGTGATCAACCGTTATTCTAAAAAAATACACAGAGGGAAATCTAGGGCTGGTTTGCGGTCAATCATTTGATGAAGATGATCAACCAGTAAGGTGAAGGGTCACCAACTTAAGATGAAATGTCACAATTTTAGTGGACTTGAGGGTGTGACTCAGCACTTTATTGCCTGAGAAGTGCCACCTCGTGTTGGGTTGGCTGGAAAGGAAAAATTAAGTCTACAAGTGGGAGAGTTGAGAAAAATGGAGAAGGAAACCATGAAGGAAAGAAAGGGTTTGAGAGAAGAAGAAGAGGAAGAAGGGAGAAGGAGGGAATTCTATCTTGAAGAGGAGGAAACTTTGCAGAAGAAAAAAGGCAATGGTTCTTCTTCTGAGGGTAGGTTGAGTTTATTCATGGTTTGAGGGATATAGTGATTAACCTATTGGTACGAATGTGGAGAATGGTATGTTTAAGGTATTAAAGATCAAAAGGATAGTTGAGGAAACTTGCAAGACTTTAAGCTAAGGAAGTGAGGTAAGAGACATTATATGTTTTTGGCCATTTGGCCTACATCACAAGAGATTAGAAATTGTATGATTTGTTGTGTATATAAGGTTATTATTATGATATGAATAGAATTGTTTGTATGCTTTCACGTTGTTATTGATACAAGGATAATATTGACTGTTAAGAAAAGATCAAATTGTTGATTGTTTGATGATTGATAAGAAAGATTAAATGAAGAAATGGAAATTATTGTATTATTATGGGATATGATAGTAGAATTGTACGCATTCATTTCATGATCATTCATCATGGTTTTGAAAATGTACGAAAATATTTTATGCATATGTTTTGAAAATGAAATGGACATTATATGAAGATAAGTGTATATAGACGCGACGGGGTATGAGTTCTTGAGATGACTACCTTGTACGAGTGCCACTGAAATGACCGCCTTGTACGAGTGCCACTCTACCTTATACGGTGATACCTCTAGCGCCTGTATGGCTAAGTGGAACTAAATGAAAATGGAAATAAACATAAATAGACATTCTGAGATGTGAGTTATTGAGTTGGCTACCCCGTGTGGGTCAAGAGGTGCCACTCTACCTTATACGATGACATCTCCAATGCTTGGATGGTTAAGTGAAAGTAAAGTTAAAGTGAATGGTAAATGTAAAGGTTAAAGGATGAAATCAAATTGAAAACGAAGATCGCATATGCTATTCTAAAGTGCATGGCATGAATATATAATATTTTATATCTCTTTACTGAGCCTTACACTTATAGTTTAAGTCTTGTGATATAGGTATGCACGATAACAAGGATAGGAGCAGTTGATGGAGGATTTACGTGTTGCGGATCTTGTGGCTAGCTAAGCTAAAGGATAAATGCAAATGATTTTCTATTTATGAAATGCATTTGTAAAATGTTCATTGTTTTCAATTCATGACTTGATTTGTATGAGGAAAAGAATTTAAAGAAAAGAATTTCATGAATGGTATTTTGTTCAACTATTCCAAAGGTATTTTATTTACGAAAAGTCTTCCGCTACGCCATGTTTTAAGTGTATGAAGACTGGGTCGCTACAACTCTGACATCCAAAGAGTATACAATTTTTTTTTCTAGAAAATTTTAGTATGCAACGATTTTGCCTCATACAATTTTGTCAACATATCCCAAATTTGCTTAGCAGTTGTCATTTTTGAGACACTTGACAAAATTCCATATATTAGAGCAAGATGCAAATTGGCGATAGCATCCCTATCAGCTTTGATCCATTTTTTGTCTTCAACAGTCATCGGTGTGTCGTCGATGACCATAACACAACCATATTTCTGCAATAATACCTTTAGTTTTATTTTCCACAATGAGAAATTATTTCCCTTGAATTTTTCAATTTCAACTCTTCCCACCATAATAACAAGGATCATATACCACTTCTTGGAAAAAAAAATACAGATAATATGAAGAGTTGAAAATAAACGTGGATAATATTGATCAAAATAAGTCTCAGGAAAGACTGATATTGACAATCTCCTTAAACAGAATTTACCTTTCCAAATAAGTTCTTAGGAACGGCTGGAGGAAGTCACAAATTGTTCCACTTAAAATCTAGTTTCCTAAACAGAGCTTACTTACACAGTACAATTACACCACTAATCGATACGAAAAATGATAGCAGATGTGATCCAAAAATATCAAGAATATTTTTTTTGTACTGTTATAATTTAATAGTCAAGAGGTAAGAGAAATATAACAAAAATAGAAACTGCGAATTTTTATGTAGAATCGACAAAAAACCACGGGAACTAATTCCAAAAAGATCTCACTATGATTAATAGAATTTACAATATTCTTCTAGAAAGCAAATATTCTAGAAATATTCACTAAGAGAAAATCACTCATCTTAGATTTCACATTGTGCACAAAGCAAACTATTTATTTTTTCCTCACTCTTTCTTTTCTCTCCCTCAAAATAATCCTCAGTATTTTCACTCCCTTTTCTTGTTCTTCTTCTTAAATTTTGAAATATTTTTAGAAAGTTGATGAGTCTCTTATTTATATGAATTGTTTGTCATAAGAGGACAAACTTCAAGTTGATATTTTCAACAATGGATGCATGAACCCCATTTTAATTTTCCTTTTTTTTTTCTACCTAATTATGAGGGGCATCCCTCATCATAAAGAGGGACACTTACCTCACATAAACATATTTGACAGTGTGGTTTGAAACCATCATTTTTGTTGAACTTAGTAAAGTGATGTTCTCTTGAAGGTAATACTTTGAGGAGAAGAAGGCAAATATGGAACTGGAGGTGAGTAAAAAGAATTAGAAGAAGGCCTGATAGAATAAAAATTGACTTGTGGCATAAGAGTATTCAAAAATGGAATAAAATTCTACCGTTGAAGGTGGAACTCAAAATTAAGTAACAAACTTTGCTCTTCTTCAATAGAGGAATCACAGAAGCGACTAGTGATTTCAGCAATGAACAGGGTATACTCACTACCTAACCCATTCATCAAATAGATCAACTGATTATTTTGACTCACCATCTCACCAATAGCAGCAAGCTAATTGTAAATGTCAGTCAGCATCTGAACATATAGAGTCACAAATAACCCATCCTTGGATAAATTTTCAAGTTGACTGCAAAGCTCAGTGATTCTAGCAAGTTAACTAGCAAAATAAATCTTCTCTAGAGCAACCCAGATGTTTGCTACAGTGGTATAAGATACAATTTGAGGGAGAAGTGAATCTGATAATGAGGCATAAATCCAACTCATGAGCAAGCGATTGTATAGTTCCCAGAGAACGAAATCAAGGTTTTGATTCAAATTTGACAGAAAAAGGGAGGAAGCAGCATTAGACCCATAAAGAAAAGATTCCAACCCATTTGCAATGACAATATTAAGTAGCTAGTTTTTTCACACTAGAAAATTGTGTGCTTCGAGCTTCACGGTGAGATTTGATTCATCACTGGAAATGAGGGAGGAGTAGAACTAGGAGATGGATTAGATGAAGGAAGGACGTTGCCGCTGAAAGAAGCTATTACTACCAAGTTGAGTTTAGTGAGGGAAGAGATCAATAGAGAAAGAGAGAAAGATAAGTGAAAGAATTTTCTGTTGATATGTCACTTTCATTTTTAACAATATAAATATATTTTTACAAGTAATGTACACGTGGCAACCGCTTCCGCCTAAAAAAATTTTGGTAGATCATTCTCATTAAGCATGGTTTGAGCCAGCTCATGGAGGGATCGATTTTTTATCTCAACAACTCCATTTTGTTTATGTGAGGTAAGCTCATTCTTGGAGAAGAGAAATTGTGATCAATATCATGTTTTTGACAAAAGGCATCGAATTGATTGTTTTCGAATTCGCCACCATGATCACTCCTAATAGTGATAATGGTAAGCTCATTCTCGTTTTGGACTTTCTTCATAAAGCTAGAGAATACTTCAAAGGTTTCATCCTTTGTTCTTAAGAAGAAAACTCATGTGTAACGACAGAAATTATCTACTATAACATATGCATAATGTTTTCCTACCAAGCTAGAAATCTTAGAAGTACCAAAAAGGTCCATGTAAAGTACTTGGAGAGGCTTAGAGGTAGAGATAAATTGTTTAGAAGAGAAAGAATTTTTCGTTTGCTTTCCTTTTTTACAAGCTTCACAGACTCTATCTTTTTCAAACGAGATTTTCGAAAAACCCCTAACTAGATTGTTTTTCGAAATCCTAGCTAAGGTATCTACACATATGTGTCCTAATCTCCTATGCCAAGCCCAAGAATTAAATGAATCACTAGCTTTAAAACATCTTTCAACATCGCATGAAATACTAGATAAATCAATAGCATATATGTTTTCATGCCTATACTCCATAAACAAAACTTTTCCATTTGAACTATCAATAATCATGCATGATTTAGCCTAAAAAATAACTTTGTATCCCTTCTCACATAATTGGATAATACTCAACAAATTATGTTTGAATCCATTAACAAGTAAAACATCTTCAATAATAGGGTTAGAAACATTTCCTATACTGCCAATACCTATAATTTTGCCTTTTTGATTACCTTCAAATGTCACATTCCCTTTCTTGTCCTTTATGGTGGTAAAATTTGAGAAGTCTCTCGTCATATACCTTGAACAACTACTGTCCAAGTATCATTGATCCTTAGCGGGAGAAGCTTCAACCTATAAAAAAATCAAGTTGATTTTTTAGGTACCCAAATCTTTTTGGTCCTTTGGGGTTAAATTTGGTTCCTTTTGAAACCCACATAAACTTATCAACATTTCTATTTTTAATACCTTTCGACGGACAAGCAAAAGATTTATAACCTATAGCATTGCAAGTATAGCAAGTAGTAGGTTTAACAAAGAAATTTCTATAACTCTTTTTCTTTTGAAATGATTGATAACCTAAACCGGCTTTGTTGAATGTCATCTCTTGTTTACCTAGGAGCATATTCAAATTCTTGCTCTCATTTGTGAAATTTAATACCATTTTGTTTAAATCAACATTTTTCTCTTTTAGCATGCTATTCTCATTTTCAATTGATTTAACATGCTCATTTAACTTATCATTCTTCAATTTCAAACAATCATTTTCTTCTTCAAATAATTTAACACTACTTGCATGCTTTTTCACTAATCGTTCATTTTCCTTTTTCAATTTCTTGTATTTGAGGGTCAACAAATTGAACTCTTTAAGCAATTCATCAAATTTGTCACCTCCTTCAACATCATCACAATTATCATCACTAATAATACCATTATCACTATCACCAAAGGAAGTGCTACATACCTCAAAGTCCTTGGCCATGAAACACATGTTGGCCAATTCTTCCGTTTCGGATGAGGGTTCCTCTTCATTACATCCTAAGTTGCTTTAAGAGCTTTCTTCTTGAACCCTTTCGAATTCTTCTTCTTCTCAAAAAAGCAATCCGCTTTCACATGCCCCTATTTTCCAGAATCATAGCACTTAACTCCTTATCGTGGTGAGACTTCTCTCCTTTGTATTTGTTTTTTCCTTGTTGCTTTCTCTGTTGAAGGAGCTTGATTTTTCGTGTGAGGAGAGCTATCTCATCATCATCATCATCCTCCTCCGATTCTTCTTCTTTGCTAGAGGAGACTTTAAGAGCTATCATCTTCTTTTTAAGATTCTCTTTTTCTTTTTGCTTTTCCTTCTCATTTGCTCTCATCATGATCTCGTGAGTCATGAGAGATCCGATGAGCTCTTCTATTTTCAACACTGTGAGATCCCGACCCTCAAGGATGGCCGTCACTTTTGGTGTCCAACTTCTCGAAGACTTCAGAGCACCTTACTACAAAGATTTTCATTTGAATAATCCCTTCCAAGCACTTTTAAATTATTAGTAATATTAGTTAAATGAATAAATATTTGAGTAATAGTTTCATCTTTATCCATCCTAAACAATTCATATTCATGCACGACCATACTTAATTTATTTTTCTTAACTTGATTTGTGCTTTCATGTGTGACCTCAAGTAGTTTCCAAATGTCATACGCACTTTCACAACTTTGAATTCTATTAAATTCATCCCTACTCAAAGCACAATATAATTGATTTATAGCTTTAGTATTTAGACTCAATTTACGAAAATCTGTATCATTAAACTCATCTTCTAACTTAGGCACTTTTAATCCATTTTTTGTTTTAGTTGGGACATAAGGTCCATTCATTACAATCTTCCACAATTCATAATCAATAGATTGAATATAAATTTTCATTCTTGCCTTCCAATGCACAAAATTATTCCCATCAAAGAAAGGTGGCTTAGTCGAAGATTGTCCTTCCATATTAACATTGTTTGAGTTTGTGCCATCAAGTTCATATTATAAGTTCAACAATTTTATAATTAATCACAACAAAAAAATATAACCTGCTCTGATACCAATTGAAGGATCGAAATTAACCTAAGAGAAGGGGGGGGGGAATTTTTTGTGTGATTATAAATTCTCTAACTATGAGTTAATTTATCACAACAATGTAATTAACTAATCACAATAATAATAAGCTATAAGATGTAGAGTTAGAGATTTTTATACCGAGTTGTTAAATTGGTTCGGCCAAGCACGCTTACGTCCGCGCTTCAAGGTTCTCCCTTGAAGATATATTTATCAACCGCTTTGGGTTACAAGTGATTGAACTTCTTGGGTGTCAATCGTACTGTTACAACTAATTCTTAGGGCATTACCCTTTTCTCTTGATTACAATTTTCTCTCAGAAAATTTTCAAGCTCAAGTTTACAACAAACCTCACCAACAAATAATTTCTCTTGATTTATTTGGAGGTTGTGTTTAGTACTCAAATGTGTGCACAAAGATTGATCGGAAATTTGGCATAGCTTCGCTTATAATTGCATTGGTTTCCTCCATCCTCGGAAGCCAAGTATTTATAGAGTCTGCTGAATTCAGGTGACCTAATACTTTTTGGGCCATCCTTATCCGACCATTGGAAAATAGATGTTGCACAAAATCTGGACATTTCAGATGCAGAACCTCGTCGCCGCTTCATCCGTGTTCGTCCAAAAAAGACGCCAGAAAATTACAGATTCAAAAACTCGACGTCCGCTATCGTCCAACTTCGTCCACTATCGTCCAAAATGTCAGCCAGAATATTACAGATTCAAAAGCTATGTGTCTGCTATCGTCCACTTGCGTCCGTTATGGTCCAAAAACTTCGGTTGCAATGTTTGCAGGATTGGGATGCATTCACCTCGTCCTCGCTTGTCCCAAAACTCGACATTCACTTCGCTGGGGTTTTTCGGATGATACCCTTTCATCCACTGTCGTCCGCAGGTGTCTGAAAACTACAGACTGCAGTGTTTCGCCTCGTCCTCATTCATCCCAACATGTTGATCCTTAGTTTACTGGGTCGACCTCCATTGTCTGCGTTCGTCCGATAACGTCCAGTAATGAATTCTTCAATTTCGTGTCGCACAACTTGATTTCTCTAAGTCCCATGATACATTCTACTCGCTGCAAGGACTTAGTAAAACTCATTAAATGACAATAATGCCCTTATTAAGGGTATTTTCAATTTAAGTACAAAATATAAGTATTATAAATTCAACCTATAAACAACTTATAAAAATCAATAATATTATTCATCATCAAAATATAAATATGTCTAACACATTTAGGCTAACATTTCTTACTTACAATGAAAGACGAGTGACATCTTATCCACTCATGCAAAGTGTTGAGAAATACAATTCTCGGCTGCTGCTTCCACGCTAGAGGCTTAGATTAAGTTGTTTTACATCGAGAAGCAGGTGCTTTGATGTGGGGTTTTTCCAACCATGACCTACGAAGATTACTTTCTGTGGAGGAAGAGGAAGTCAAGAGAAGATTTTGCAGTTTTTGGAGGACGGTGACTTCTTTACCAAAGATGTAATCCATGGTGCTGAAACGGAGCACTGGCAGTAGAATTGGCGAGGAGATTAGACGTATAGGGAGTTTGAGTGGCTTCAAAGCCAATTGGTCAGAACTACTCATAAGCGACACCACTTGGAAGTGATCCAGCCTAGTCATGCTTCGAAGAGTCATGTCTCTGGCTATGAATACCTTCCCTCGAGCAACTTTCGTTCTTTTTCTCCAACAAGACGATTCAGATGCATGGAAGATGTTTTTCTAAGCATTACCAACTGTTGAAGTTCTGAAGGTACTCCACCCTTGCATGAAATTTCAATTAAACTTCACAATAATTCATCCTATGCCATCTCTTTTTCTGTTTATCCACATTCTGATGCACCTCAAAGTGCAAGGAATCCAAAATAAAGAGAACTGCTCAAATGGCTAAGTCAAAATCCACAGGCTGAAATTCAAACTACTATAACTTCTAATGTAAACAGCCAATGACGTTCAAATTTGCAGGGCTTCAAGAAATACCAAAGAAACAAATCCAGTCCAAAATTCATGATAAAAAACACAAGGGAAGGATAGTTATGCACGAAATAGTACTCTGTCCCGAAATGGCACCAACAAAAATAGTTTCAGCTATTCTTAAACTACAATGCACAAAGTCACGAGTTCAACTTCAAATTACACAAAAAACATATCCAGTTCACCACAATCCAGAGGAGGTCACACCCTCAAAATTACAGAACCCAATTCTGAGTAGAACAAATCAAACAGTAACAAACTTACAAGTTCATCCGCAAATTCCCTAAAACCCTGAACTGCGATTTAGATGAACTCTTTTGCAAAAAGCCACTCCAATTCGCTTTCCACCAATATTCTGGGTCTCCTCCCCGGAATAATACTTCTAAGAAACTATTGGAAGATACCAGTATAAGACTCCTCCTCAAAGAATGGCAGAACGTGAGGAAGAGAATGCTTGAAGTCAAGTCTCGGCTAGGCATTGACAAGGGCTTCGGTTGGGGCTTCAGGAGAGAACTCCATAAAACATTTTTAGCTGCTGCTTTTGATTATCCAAAACTCAAGATTAGGGTACCATTAGAGATGCTAAGTATCCCTCCACAGAATGCCCTAATGCAAGATTATAAAAATGCCCTTGTGGGCCAAAAACTAACCAAACATAAGTTCAACTACCTTGCTAAAGCATAAAAAGAACATATTTCAAACTAAAAGGTCCAACTTAGCTTCGGAAAATGATCGTGGGTGTTGTGGTTAAACCGAGGGGATGCATCATCCTTCCAAGTGAGGGAATGTATTAGTGCTTCTTTGTTCTCATGTCTAGGCTCTTCTTCAATACCATTTAATAGGTTGTCCCATGCAAAATAACAAATAGTTAGATGAGTAATGAGCCTCTTGGCTCGAGCTTGGGTGATAGGGTCTTGAGGTGCATCACATTCTCATCTAAATTTTCCTTTTTCACTTGTAAAATAAACTTGACTTCCTTTTAAACGTTTCTGAATTAGTACTCTAATTTCCGCTATGCATCTACGGATACTAGATTTACAACAAGTAGTTTTCCTTGATCAGAATCGGCTTTGTAGCTGAGTGTCTAAGACTAAGACATTAGTTATAAGCATTGAACTTCTCAACTTACATGTTCGTGTTCTGCGTTTAAGATTTCATTTGGATGTGCAGGCCTCATTTTTCTAATCTAGATTTGGATATTTTCTTGATATAATTTCTGATCCTCACCATTGTTGCGAATTTGTATCATCATGGGATATGAAGTTTCATTTGTAAAAACGGCTATTTTTTTTAATAATAAATTTTATGTGTAATTTTTTGTGTATTATTCGGTCAAGGTATTGAAAAATTAACATCTTTTGTCGCATAGTGACCACGAGTGAATTGTGGTCATTTGTCAAATTGGTGGAATTGATTATCTCTGAATGGTAAATAAATCAAAGAGATTAATTCGATAAATAAGAATTATCTTGGATCAAAGTTTGTTTAACGATCAAAAATATCTGAGAAATTAGGAAATTAAAATTAAAGAATGTATGTATAATATATATGTTGGTGGTATAAATTAAATGAAAGTAAAAATAGTAGTTAAATTATAAGGAGGGGAAAAGCAAACCTATGTTCTATATATATATATATATATATACATGAGAGAGAGAGAGAGGGAGGGAGGGAGGGAGGGAGGGAGGGAAGAAGGAAGAGAGAGAGAGAGAGCTGTACTTACCTTCCCAAAAACTGACAG
>CM039485.1:10478504-10572276 GCA_022433065.1 Begonia loranthoides
GGGAGAGAGAGAGAGAGAGAGCTGTACTTACCTTCCCAAAAACTGACAACCTCAGCTTCAACTTTTGTGAAGAGATTTTGCAGATAAGTTAAGTTTTGATCTCCGTTCTTGAGTTTCAACTTTAGGTTTTGTAGGTTTTGGATTCGAGTTTGGAAAACTCGAATCCATGTGTGAATACTGAAATGTTTGGGTAGGAATGAGTTTAAGCAAGAGCTTAGACCGATTAGAGGTGAGAATCGATGAAAAGTATGAGTTTTTCCTCCCGTGCTGGAATTGTTGTCCTTGGTCAACCTCTACTGTAGGACCGGTCGACTGCGACATTGTTCTAAAGACTTGGGGGGACGTCCCTCCCCAACGTTTGTGAGACGTCTGTTCGGGAATGAAGGACGTGTATTTCGCATGTTTGCAGAGTGCGGGGGACGATACGTAGAAGCCCAAACATCTACACCGAATTCTGAGTGAGTGCAAACGTCTACGGGAGCATGGGGAGTCCATTTGGGATGACTATACTAGACTAGCTGGCTAGCCCAGTCATCCGCTATATGTACCAAACGATTACAATAGTGTTTTGGATCAGATTTTTATCGCCTCGGTGAAGCTCGCGGTCTATTTGGATGGTTAAGGTTGTTTTTAAAATGATGTAGGAGTATGGTATTTTATTTTGATTATGGTTTTGACGAAAAAATATAAAACCAGTTTTACATGTATTACATTTAGTACAAGTTTCCTACTGAATTAGTCATTCACCCCAATGACTGATTCCCGCTAGGTAAAGACAAGGTTGATCAGGAGTAGCAGGTGGTGGTGTAGTATCTATTTCCTTCTTTCTCCTTGAGTGTTTTATTTTGTTCCCCAGTGAAGACTTTAGTACTATTTGGGCCTGTATTCAATATTCGTATATCTTTTAGACTTATGTTAGATGCATAATGTTTAATTTTATTTACACTATTATTTATCATGATCTATGTAGACCTAAGTCTATCTCGTATAAACTACGACTTTAATTTGAGTTCAAGTCTTATGCTGTGAACCAAATTTTAAGTTGGGTAATGGAATTTTCTCCGATAATCAGGTTGCTCGACCGGGTGTTCATGTTGTTAGGTTTGCCTCTTAGTCGTGGCACCATTTGTATCATTGGGAGACATCTCAATGGAAGAAGCTAAAAAATGCAGGTAGAACGTTGAAAATGAGAAAGAAGCTGGGCAGAGCCATTTTTATGGCTTAGAAGAAAAGCAACCGGGTGCTCTAAATATAGCTCTTAATCTAGTGTTTTTTTAATGCATTTTCCACGGTCAAGATCATGGCTCAATATTCTAATTTTTTATTAATGCATTTTACACCCGATTCTACCTACCTATACTCAATCTTTTGATTAAAGAGAAACGCCTTGAATGAGTAAAGAATGAAAAGGGAAACATTGGATGATAAGTTGAGTACCATAATGCGTGACTGCCACAGAAAGCATCGAATTCAATTCCGCTTCATATATTCTTGTGCATAGTTATCATATGATAGATATTACGTATAACATGTATTATTTTTTAAAAGAAACAATTTTGTACCGTTTTCTCCATCACATACCTTTTTCATCAGTGAAAAATTGTTTGCTCATACAATCTATCTCCACCGTCTGCGGCAGAATTATTGAACGCTTGCTGCCTCGTGATTTGATTGGCACCGTCCGATGCCACCATCGCCCTGACATTCCAGTACCAAGGTTGAAGATGAGG
Source organism: Begonia loranthoides (assembly GCA_022433065.1). Classification (NCBI taxonomy): domain Eukaryota; kingdom Viridiplantae; phylum Streptophyta; class Magnoliopsida; order Cucurbitales; family Begoniaceae; genus Begonia; species Begonia loranthoides. Next base: position 10,480,235 of record CM039485.1, read on the forward strand.
CGAGGAAGAAGAAGAATGGAGTGTTACAGATCCCCAATCTCTCTCACCAATCTTTGTCTGTTTCACTCTCCCTCTCATCAGTAACTTTCCTACATCTTCTCTTTTCATTTCTGATACACTTCTGAGGATTGAAATGCACAAAAGCAGCACAAAAACTGCATCTTCTCCGGGTGTTACTTCCATTATTAGTAGCTTCCAGTTGAACAAAGCCGTCGCTTTTCCTTCTGAATCCTCGTCAGAAAATCGAACGAGGGTCACAAACCCTTCTTCCTCTTCATCTATCTGATCCTCTTCTTTTTGTCCATTTGATCCAGATTTCCATTTTTGGTACTGCATTTTTCGACCTTTTAACAGTTTCATCTGCACCATTATAAATCCTGCTTACTTTTTCTCTGTTTTGGACTGAAACATGTCAGAGAAAGGAAACAAACATATACCGATGAATACAAAGCTTCGTTTTTCAAACAAAAACTCAGGCCATGGATTGAAGTTAACGCGTCCCACTGCATCATCAGTTCATCCCCCGTTGAAAAGCTCCATGCAGCTTTCCATTGCTCCGGTGGCTCTTTTGGCATAGCTGTTCCTACAACTTTCTCTGCTCTAGATGCCAATAATCATGCAAATGTTTTAAATTCAACATTGTTTTACCAAAATGAGACAGAACAAGCATCCTATTCTTCCATCCATAAGTACTGTCTGGAACAACATCATAAATAAAGAAATTCGATACTGTCTACAATTCAAATTTATGAAAAGAGTAATATTTAAAACTTCAAACACACCTGGAGCTTTACCGATTGAACCAGCGACATAAGACCAAGAACCTTCTCGGATCTCTGTAATCCTATTCTCCCATTTCACAAGCGATGGAGTTTCGCCTCCTCGTCTCCAAAACCCCAGTCCCACCCTAAACTTTGAATCCACTTATATGAGAAAACATGTACTTTATAATATAAAAAAGGAAGTTGAAAAATATATCTTTGGAAGTAAGCTTCATGGGTAGTTACCTTATTCGAATGACAAAGCATGCTCGCCCTGCATGATCAAGAACTGTACGTGATAACCACCGGCCTTCTTGAGGACGATAGTGATTCATTTTAAGAATCACATCGGAAATCATGGCCCCCGAATCATCAGTCACTTTGTCTGGAACACATTTCAACAAATAGGGTGCTTGAACGGGTGGAGTTAATGAAGAAACAACTCTTAGTTTTCCATCAATTTTTCTCTCAACAGTTAGAGATGGAGCCCTTAGTAAGTCATTCCAATAAACGATTAGAAAATCTTGCGTTTTACTCCCTTGAAAACAGTTTCCACCATGATATTTAAGCTCGATTTTCAAGCCTTTGGTTCCAAATTCGCAATAGAAATGCCAAGCTTTGTTCCATGGTTTTGAAAGGAAGGTCGATGTGGGTCTATCAAGTTTCAACTCCTTGTGGCACCTCATCATCCTTAGACGCAAATAGTCTTTTGCCATATCCCGTCTCGATGGCTTTACCAAAGAGTTGAAACCCACAAACACGCAGACCTGAAATGTAAGAAACAACAATAAGGACACTTTGATGGACATATAACACTACAATAGAGATAAAACACCATAAAAGTAGAGACACAGTATTGCTCCTTGATGTACATAGACAATTGTTATGAACTAAGACTTTAACTGAATATTTCATGTTCTGATACTTCAAAAATTCTGTTCAAATATTTGTCTTGTCACTTTAGACATTTTGAAAAAGAAACAACAAAATACTGAGAGAAAGAAAGCCGAACAATGATATTTTCATATCGGTAAGAAATTTCAAAATTTTCAATAAATTGTTTTTAATTCTGTCTATGCCCATCAAATTCTAATCATTTAAGATTTTTTTTTCTTATAAAAGGACACATACAAAGATAAATAAAAAGACATGGAATAAATTGAGAAAAGAAGAAATAAAAATATAAGTTGAATGTAGATTATAGGAAAGGCTATCTTAAGAAGTATTGCAGTGTAGTATGAGAAAGCTATATTTAACCTCAAGCAGGAATCTAGGCTTCAAAGACTTGTATTTGGTATTCACATCAGATTCAACAACGCCCCAGTAAACTTTGGGTTCGGCTGAGGAAATTTCGTTCGACTCCGTAAAGAAACATCCACCAGCCTTCTCATAAGGTTGATCAAAAGCTGTCTCCCACAGCTTCATTGTCTCTTCCACCTCTCTTTCCTTCACATTTTCCACCATTCTCACCACTTTCCACATTTCACCCTTTATATTGAGCACATCCTCTGCATAAACTGTTGGGTAGCTCTGAAATGTTAAGAACTTGCTTCAGTAAACTATTAGTGAGCGCTTCATATCAAGATCTTCACCGGCTGAAAATCAGATGTTGAGACTTATTTGTTGCTCCTACTTCATATACGTTTTTCTAGTGGCTTCTTTTCTCAACAATGTTAAACCTCACAAAATCCTCTAATGAATTTACGATCTAAACAAGTTGAATTGGGGGATCGGATTCGTTTTTTTGCACTATGGATAAGTGTATTGTTTCTCCATAAGTTAATACAAAATCAAAAGGCTTTGGGCTGGAAAGAGCCAAGTTTCCAACTTAGAAAGTAACAATTCGTTGGCCAAAACATAGAGCCAACAAAGCAAAACACAAGTCAAAGATAATTGATCGTTTAATCAATTTTATGTATTGGCATCAACCTTTTAAACTTTGTTTTGTCTCTCATAAAGCTAGTGCTTCGAGGCTATAACTAAGCTCTACAAGAAAATACACAACAATATCCTTAAAACTCCGAGAAAAAATCAATTTAAACATTCAAATTTGATTGGAAATGAAAGACAGACCTAATTCAATCCCAAAAAGATGAAAAGCCAGACGAAAACTGATAACTCAAACTTAAAAGTAAAACTGCAGATAAATGAAATATCTGTAGGAAAGTTCACTCCCTCGGCAGTTAAGGTGTGAGAGAAAACCCACCTGATGTGTTATCCACATTAGCAGAATATCAGAGGCAGGAACTAATGAAGAATTTTCATCAGAAAACCTCTGTAGCGTGTAGAGAAAGGCCTTGTATCTTTGTTTTGCTGCTATTAGATATACTATTTCTGATCTATATGGTTCTAGAAAGTTGGAGTATAAAAACCTCATTTTTGAGATTTCCTGAAAAATCTCTTCATTTCCAACATTGATTTCGTCTGAACAATCTGAATCTACTTCATTCTCAAAGGGGTCTGATGGGTATCTTTTAATCCATATTTTTCTACACCTTATTAATGCATATTCTTCATTCTCTTCGTCAAAGATAGTGGGTTTTCCAATCAGCTTCGAGAAATTCGTTTCACAGAAATGATGATATGCCACCTGAAAGTAATCCCATTATTTGATATCTGTTTGGTTGCAAAGAAAATGTAATAAGGACCAAAGAGAAACAGCAGAAAATCTGTTTGGTTACTATGAAAATGGATTAGAGAGCAGGGAATGAACCACAGAGACTTTACAAAACACAATCACCGTAGCTGAATGAACAATCCAACAAAACAAAAAACCCATTTGAGCGAAAAAGAACCGTAGAACAAAAAAACACGACCGTCGTTTCGGTTTCTCGATTAATTAACAAAGATGTAACCGTACCGAATTCAGTGAGTGACAGAACCAAACCCACTCAACGTCAAGAGGAGGACGAACAAGAGGAGGCGGAGATCCCTCCACCGTCAGATCAGCCATCAACGGCATCCAAAGCCTCTCATACCTGTAAAAACCCCAACACTTCTCACCCTCCGTCCTATCAAATTACTTTAACAAATGCTTAAGAGTTAACCTTCTGATCGCTTCAGCTACGGTTGGTTTCTGGTGAAGCCATTCACACTCTGCCACAGTCCTCAGAAACCGGATATTTCTTCTAGCCGCCGATACGAGATCAATCCCGATTTGTACGGTCTCTATTTCCGATACGTCACTGAGGCTTCTTCCGGCCGATATTTCCGAAGCGGGTCTGCCAGGCGGCATGATTAGAGAATCTCCGAAAGCTTGCAACGATGAAGCATTCATGATTGTGAGAGTTTGGCACAGAGAATATATTCGAAGTAAAAGAAAGCAGCTTCCAGCCCATAAGAATATGCCACGTGGAAATTGCAGGTGTGATCTAAAAAAGCTTGGATTTTAATAGTCAAAACAAAGAATAAGCTTGGCAAAATAAAACACACTTTATAATATAATTATATTGGAATTTCAATAAAACAAATGACCAAAGTAGTGAGCTTTGTGGCCCACGTAGCCACTGCAGATTTTGTACTTGCCCACCCTCTGTAGTGTGTGCCAAAGAGGGGCACGGCACACCTAATAAAATATTGGAAAAAATCTTATATCAATTTTAAAATGGAGCAATATCCTATGCTTTCGATTTAAATAAAATATAAAGTAGCTCAAACCATATTGTATATTAAATATCATCGCATAGCAAGGTCAATATGTCACGTAAATGAATTAATATATTTATTACTTGATTAGGCGTAATGGCGAGAAGATTAGGTTAATACTTGTTGTCCATCACATTAAAATAAACCAACATTATCTTGTTATAAAAAAAAAAAAGTGACAAGTGTACCCAAACACATATTTTACGTAACCTATAAGACTATTCAGCTTATTAACTCAAATCAACTAAGACCTAACAAGCTTAGTTTGGGAAGAACAAACTAGCACAACAAGTTGACGTGTGGGAATAATTATTCAATATTTTGCATTTATAATAATTTGACCTTATTCCCTACTCTTTCATTATTCTCGTGTTACAATTTTCAAAGGGCATTATTTAAAAAATTTGTTGAAAACTGAACACAATTGAAAAATAAAACGCAAAAAATAATAGACATTAAAATTTAAGAAAATAACTTAAAATAAGAAAAAAAAAACAAGTAGATGAAAATAATTTACTATAAAAAAATTGGTATAATAAGTTTTATAACTCAAATATATATTTATATATTAAACTAGAATTATAAACATAATGAGATTCTCAACGTAGGCCGAACCTAGATAGAATTTAGGTCATACTAAATTTTAACAATTTCTATTTTAACTCTAATTTCACTATATAAAATATATCTTTAAAACTCTAACAAATTTTCTCTTCTACAAAAGCCCATAAGGGTAAAATTAACAGCTAATATTATCAACCAAACTTGAAAAATGCTTGAACTTAAGTATAGACCACATCTTGGTCATCATATCAGCAAGTATTGGTTTTACTCACAGTAAAATCACCACGAGCAACCGCTTCACTAACAAAATGATAATGAATGTCAATGTGCTTTGTCTTCTTATAAAATATCTGATCTTTAGTGAGAAATATACCACTTTGGCTGTTTCAAACATTGTAGCAATTTGAAATTCATCATTGAGCACACTGAATAACCTTTTCAATTATATAGCTTATTTACATGTATATGTAATAGCCATATATTTTGTCTCAATAGTAAACAACACAATGGTATTCTGTAAGATAACTCTCCAGCTGATTGCATAACCCTCAACTGTAAAGACATATCCTATGAGAAATATTTTCTTATCAAGGTCTCCCACAAAATTAGAACCAACATTCTCAATTATTAGATGAGTAAGTCTTCTAAATTGAAGATAAAAATTACTAGTTTCACACAAATATCTAATAATCTATTAAACAACTTTTCAATGTTCCTTTATCAAATTTTTCATATACCTACTAAGTATAGAATTTATGACATATAATTAATTTTATTATGTAATTGCGAACATAAATAAGATAAAAACTTGAAATGAACTACTAGGAGTATTGATTGATTTATCTTTACTTATTTTAAACATGTAGAAAACTTTTTGAATGTTCAGGGTGAGATTGACTTGAATACGAATGAATTAGCACAAGTTAGTTTGGGGAAAATGGACTAGCACAACAAGTCGACTTATGTAAATAATTATTATATATTGATATATAATAATTAGAAACAATTTCCTACTCTTTCTTTAATCCCTTGTGTTCCACTTTTCAAAGAATGTTATTCAACTTTTTAAATAATAAAAAATGATAATAAATTTTAAATAATTGTAAACGATTCAATTGTAGATACTGACTTCTTTTTGAAAAGGTTTGCAATTAAAGTCAGATATTAATTTTAGGGAGAAAATATTTTTCTTAAGAAAATAAAGAGGTTTGCTTACGGGCATTTTACTTTATTATTTCACGAGGTCAAAACTTAACATAAAAATCCTACTTTTCTCTCAAACCTAATTCTGTCATTTGCAAAAGAATTCGTGACCGCCGTGGAGAGAAAATCCTTTTAGAATGTGAACTCTCTGCCAAACTTCAGCAAATGGATGTGTTCAATAGCAAATAATTCGATTTTCTTAAGTATTTCTCCTAAGTGAATTGAATCTCTCATTAGTTTCACCCTTTTTCTATGAAATTTGGATTTCTAATCTAAGGGTTGATTTAGACTCAACTAATTGGCAAATGAACATTTATGGTGTATAGTCCATCAGTGCTCCTAGTACAATATTGTCCGTTTTAGATCATAACCCGCATAGTTTTTGTTATTTAGATTAGCTCAAAAACGCGTTATACTAAGTAAGAAAGAGAACTCTACTTATAAATAATTCATTTTTCACTTTCCTAAGCGATGTAGAATTGTGCACCTCCACTAATATGGGTCGAACCCTCACAATCAACAATGTTTTGAGTCATTTTTGTTTTCACAGAGTGAGCTATCACAAATTGGACTTTTGAATAGTGGAATTTTATTATAGCAGTATGGTACAATTAGTTGAGGTAAAGATTTATTTATTATATTTAATAGTGCATGCTTAATTTTGATAACTTATTTTGAGACATGTTCTCATATTTTTATGACATTCTGTTGTTACGACTTGTTGGCTTTATAGTATATTTATGATTTTCCTTACCACATCTAATTGAGCCATTACTATGTTTTAACTGTTGATCAACAACTTGGTCATGTGCATTGAATTTGATCGACCTCAATAAATGTCTTGTTTGATACAAACATTCGATTGTTTGAAAATATATTTTTTATTTTGTGAATAGAGTCATAAGATAGCTAAATGTACCATGTATGTTAGCTTAATGAAAATTAAGCTTAATTGTTTTAATGATGAGTATGATTAATTGCATAATTAAGTCTAATATGTTTATGATTTGATGATGTAGTTATGTACTTGAATATATCCAAGTAATGGTTGATCATATACTTGTTGGTTATACTTTTTTAACTATATATCTTTGCTCTCATTAGAAATACCCTCGAAAGTGAATATTTGGATGAAAAGTATTTTGTTAAGTCCTTACAGTTAATGTTCAAATTATTAGCACTTACACATATAAATCAAGAAAAAGATGTATGAATAGTCGATCTGCCCAAGGTGAGATGTCGTCCGACAAAACTCACGAGAGCAACCAATGTTTGCAACTTTGTTGAAGATGTCGATTTGGTCTTGAAGAGGTCGACTGGTGTGGTTGACCTGCCAAAGCTGAGGGGTCATCTAAACAAACTTGTGAGACCAACAATGTTTAGAAGAAATGCTAGAGAGGTTGACAGATAAGGTAGACTAGTCAGAATTGTGGTCGTTTGAAAATCTACCCAAGAACATTCGATTTCTAAAATATGCTAAAGAGGTCGACCTGGCCTATTAAAAAATCAAACAACAGTCACAAAGAGGTCAACCGATTTATATAGTGGTTGACTGAGCCTTTGAGCTTTTGAAGACATTTATAAATAGAAGCTACCTTCGCTGGGCAAACCACCAAATACACTATCTATGACAAAATGCTTCCAAAGTCATTTGAGTTACTTGAGCCTTCTAATATGAGCCAAAATCCTAACTTCTCTACTCCTCAACTTGAGAATTGCATTTGTAAGAGTTAGGTTATGTGTATTTAATATTTTCAAGACTCCTATACACGTTGTTTTGGAACGATTAAATAGTGACATCCAAGAAGAGTCGTATAAGGTTTGATTAATGTTTGGAAACTCAATTGATCATTACCAGAAGGGTTAGAGTAGAAAAAATCTTCAAGGAGAAGCCTTGAAGTACAAACGTAGGCAAGATTGGCTGAACCACGTTAACAAATTGTTTTCGTTCTTTTTCCTTACTCTCTTTAAATTATTGGCTTGCTCATATTTTAGTTTTAAAGTTATCTAATTTATAGAAAAATTATATAGTTATTGCAAGCAAAAATGTTTTAATTAATCAAAGCTAGGTTTTGAACTTTTGTTGTGACTAAAATTTTTGTAGATTTTTTTTTGAAGTATATCTATGGCCTTTAATACCGATTTAGATATTGACTATATGTGATTGAGGAATACAGAAAATTGTGAATTTGTTTATGTTTAGGGAAGAAGAAAAAATTAAAGTTGTTTTACACCTTCAAACAGTATTGTATTCGACCAAATTTGAATACCGATCAACGGGCGCAGTTGACGTTATGATTATGATATGCATATTTACATTTACATATATGTTAATAACACCACTATGAAAATTAAATTGAAAATTGTTGTTAGTCTAATATACATTAGGCTTAATTGTTTTAATGATGAATGATTAATTTGATAATAAGTTGTTTATCATTTGAATATAATTAATGTTGTTATCATTATATTTATATATTGTCTTCATTGAAAATACCCTTTAACAAATATATTTATATTTGCTAACATGTTTGTCTAAGTTTATGTAGTTAAATGATAGATCATTTGGACTTAGAAGCTTCAAAGAGTGAAAAATACGGAGTATAGGTTGATTCGGCGGTCGACTAGAAAGGCTACATAGAGCCAAACTAGCAGGAGCGGTAGACAATGACATGATAAGTCGACCAGAAATATTATAGAGAGCTCCACATTCTGAAGCAGTGTGAAGCGGTCGACCGGTGCAGATGTTGTGGTCGACCAAAAATCTGACAGTGAGCAAACTCTGTTTCAATCTACAAGAAGCAAATTGATCGAGCTAAAATAGCAGTCGACCGGACCTGGCAAAATTGCAACGATAATAATCTAACGGTTGGGAAGCAATCGACTAAAATGTTGAGTAGTCGACCGATGTGCATTTTTTATAAATAGAAGTCATTCTGAATTGCAAAGTAGAAGAGATGAGAATCCATAATGAAATACTGCCAAATTTATCCTAGATATTTCTGTTCATATTTAAGTGCTTAGCCTAACTCTCAAATTCTCAAACTTAAGAGTTTTATTTGGAGATCTTAGGTCTTAGAGTTTGTTTGTAATACTTCCTATCTCATTGTACTTAACTGACGATCAAGGGTGACGTCCCGTAACAGTCAAGAGAGAAAAGGGTGATGCCTTGCAATAGCCTGCAAAAGCTTGATTAATGCCTGTGAAATTCAATCTGTCATGTCATCCAACTTTCCTTTATCTACAACACAAGATTCATCTATGAATCTAATACCTTAGTAAGCAATGTATAACTTAACTTAAACTGAATATTTACATAAACTTCAAGGCACATATCATATGTAGTTTAAAACATGTCATTTTGTTCTTTTCTTTTCTTCATTCTCTTTTCATTTAACAGTCTGATCGTTGGGCACCGAGGAGGGAGTAGACCCCATTTTGTTCACCTCTTGGGACAGCCTCACTCACCCTCAGGTATGAGCATACACCATTTGGTCTGCCTCTTGGGATAGCTTGACTCATCCCCACCCACAACGACCCCGTTTACCTAACCTTATTTGTTTTGATAATAAATGTTATAATTGAAATTCTAAGTTGTTTATAGTTTGATTATACTCAATTGTTTTATCCTTATATCTATATTGATTTTTATTGGAAATACCCCTTAACAAGGGTATTTATATGTGCTATCATGTTTATCTAAGTCTATGTAGCTTATATGATGCACTTCCAAAGTGCAAGGAGACAAATCAACATTTAGACCAAATCGGCTATGCTCAAAAACAAAACTTTCAATCAATTAAATAGAAATTCTAGTATAGGTTGCCAAATACATTCAAATTTACAGGGCTTCAATAAACACTAAAGAAAAAGGTCCAGTTCAAAATCCACGATTAGAAATGCTATGGAGCGAGAGTTATAGTTGAAACAAAATTGCTATCCGAAAAGAGAACCAACAGAACAGATTCGGGAAGCAGATTTAAAAATGCAATAACTTTCGATTCCTAAGCCCAATTGGCGTCAAATTTTTAGGAGATCAAAAATAAGAAAAGATGATATTCCAGTCCCAAAATCTCATATAAAAATGTTCAGGAACGAAATATATGTGCAAATGAGTGGACTGTCCGCAAAACAGATTCTGTAAAATAGTTTCATCGACTTCTAGAAAATCATGCAGCAAGGTATCGAATTCTTATCCAAATTAAACCAAATCAGTGTCCAAAGTTTTGTAATCCAAAGAGCTTCAAAATATCAAAAAATAGAACTAATAATCAGGGGCAAGGAACGTAACCATAAATGAATTACGAGTGGTCCGTTGGAATCTCCAAGGCTTGAGATGAGCGACTTTAGTGGACCCTTTTTGAAGAGCCTCTTCAACTCGTTTTCCTCCAACTTTCTGACCCTCTTCTCTTGAGTAATACTTCTAGTGAAGCATTGGGAGAATGTAGCATAAAAATTTACCTCCAAAGATGGCAAAATGTGAGGCAAAGAGTGTTAGAAAATTTGGTCTCGGCTAGCTCGACCAAGAATCTCCGAGAAGCTTCGGATGGACTCCAAAGGGAAACAGCAGCTGCTGCAAATTTTTTATCAAAACCAATCTCCCTCTTAGGGTTAGCTTAGAGGGACTAAATAACCCTCCAAAACCCTTAATAGTTCAATTACAAAAATGACCTCAAAAACAAATTACAAAAGTAACCTTAAAATAATAAAAACACAAAATACGTCCTTGGCTAGATTTTAGGTCTCTGTAATTTGAACGTTTGACATAGTAAACAACCTCCAAATGTAACAAAAAAAAACATGTTCTGGATATCTTGAAACATTGGCTATAATTTGTATGAAGAGAACATTTGAAATAAAATCTTCTAGAATGTCAAAAATACCCATGAGTGTTCGGAGGTCAGATTCTAGGCGAATTTTGAGACAGCTTCAAAATTCTCCTAATCTTGTACTTGAATTTATTCTTATGCTTGATCTTGAATAAATCGATCATATTTTTGGATGCATGATGAATATAATTCATTCTCTTTCCTGTTGGAGCAACTACAAAATAAACACAAAAATTGAAGTTATAAAATTCTCAGGTTTGATTGAGAATAGAGGGAATCCGTGGTGCATCATTATAGTATGATCTTTGGAACTTAGAGAACTCAAGAAATGCAAAAAAGGGAAGAAGAGGTCTACTAAAGTATAAAGGAGGTGTAATATCTCAGATTTTCATGACATTATGCATAAGGACTAAGTGGTAATTGTTGAGGATTTCAGGGGTATTAGGAATTTAATAGGATTATTAACGAATTGTTCAAGAGAAATGTAATTGGATATAGTGAATTATGATACCCCAAATTGTGTTCATATTAAGCTTAAGAGAAAGATTAAAATTGTTGGAGTTAATTGGAGATGTATTTGATAATATTTGGAGTTAAAAAGGGTGATAATAGAATTGATTTCACTAATATAGATTGTATAATTCTAGAAGTGAAGGAGGGATTGTGGATTATATACCTTAAGTACATGATGATAAGTTGAATTTTATAATAATTATATGAAGAAATAATGTAAAGTGATGGCGGTCGATCATTTGGAAGGAAGTGGTCAATCACTATTGAAGCAAAGTATTTGGGGTGTAGTGTAGTGGGAAACTGTTGACCATAAGGTTGACCGCAAAAATGGCAGAGGCAAATATATATTACAGTGGAGTTTTAGATAGACCAAATCCTTGATACTCGACTACTTCGTCGACTATAGAATTGAGATGTAATCTGTAATATATTTTGGTTGATCTATTCGTCCTCATACTCGACCACTTCATCGACCGCTATATATTATAGTGGCATTTAATGAGGAAACGGTCGACAATGTGGTCGACCGCTAGAATTTTGATAGCCAAGCGGCCGGTCACTTGATCAACCGATGCGCAATCTTTAGTTACGAAAAATACAGAAAACACGTCTAGATGATTACGAATCGCGTGGAAGCCACAATCTTATCTCCTCGTCACCCTCTAGGGTTTTAGAGTATAAATAGGAGATGTTTAGACCAAAAGGAGAGACGAAAGGAAGCGATGAATGGTCGTGAGGGTCTGTGTGTTGTTGAGTCTTCGTGAGAGACAAAGGGAAGCAAGATTTACAGAGAGCGAAAACTATGAGAAAATGAGGAGTCTTTGGAGTCTAAGCTTTCTGCTTATCAGGTTTTTCATGTTTCTGGTTGTTCAATTCTCTCGGGTTCCTCTAGTTTTGGTGGGTTGAAGGAGTTCTCGGAAGCAGGTTGTCTTCTATTTTCTCTAGTTCTTAGGGTAGTCAAGCTTCACTCCTGTTTTCTTAAGAAGATGATAGGACTTGTTGTCTACTGTGATTATTGAGAAAACTAGAAGATGACTATTATGACTTGTTTATGAATTGGAAATCAGTTATTGTAATAAGTCACTGTGTTTTCGGTCCTTTGTTATTACTTGAATTGGGTTTCAGTCTGATTATTATTTGCTCTTGACCGTGAGACATTATTGGAAAGTTTATTGTGTTATGATGCTAATTCTACAGTTAACCATTGCTGATAAACTATTCTGACTTATTGCTGCTGATTATTGGTTTTAGTTCAATTTTTGGAATGGTTTTTGCCGAGTGATGACTGTGAGGAATATTATTGGATTTAGGGTTTAGACTCTATTATTTTCTGCTTATGGAAGTATTGAGAATATGGTTTAGAATCTATATATTATCCATGATGTTGGTTACTGATATATACTTGAGTTTTATATTGTTTTTATTTAATAAAAAATTGGAAACACACTGTTAAGTTGGTTTTAATTCCTTGCTATATTTTATGCTAAGGTTTAAGGGAATAAGTTGGGAAATAATATTATGGTTAGATTTTGTATAGATTCGTTGGCAATGGGTGAAGTGATAAGTTTAGGATATAATTTAATGAGTATTGTCCTGCATATTGTTAAAGAATTATTATTGATGCTTTCATATGTTAAATTATGAATAGGTTTTGTGAAGGACAACTGTACACGCTAAAATGCGCTAAGGATTCCAGGTAAGTGATTATTGTTTATGTTTTGCCGAAAGACCTACATCGTAAGACTTAGGAATTGTATCTTGACTGTGTTTATTAGGATTAGGTTCTTTACGTGAGAAAGCTGATATTGATCACATTTCGAGGATGTTTGTTGTTTGCTATTTGATGCTGTATTTATTACATTTAGGTTCTTTACGTTAAGAAATATGATATTGAACATGTTTCGAGGTTATAGTGATGATTGAACTTGTCTTGAGGTTATACTGAGGATATGATAGAATTGTATGCACTCATACGCATTCATGCATCACGGATTTGAAAAGATACAAAAATGGTTTTCATGCATGGTTTTGGAAAATGGTATAATGGATGCTCATATATACTAAATGTATGGTGTTCTCGAGGGCTGATTACCTGAGGCAGACAACTTTCATTTGGGCTGTATGATTATCCATTGTATCATTAAACGTAAATGAATTAAATAAATAAACGTAAATAGACGTGTTCTAGTGGTTCGCAAGCATGAGCCCGACACTAGAACAAAGTTGTAAGGTTGGTCCGCAAGCATGGGCCTGGCAATCGAAGCAGATAATATAAACCAAAAAGATACTGAAACGTGTTCTAATGGTCCACAAGCGGGAGCCCGACACTGGAACGAAGCCGTGAGGTTGGTTCGCAAGTGTGAGCTTGGCAACCGAAGCGGATAAGGTAAACAGAAAAGATACTGAAATGGAAACGGAAACAAAAAATGAAAACATAAAACTGTATATGGATTTTAAAAGTTGCATAGCATGTACATATTTAATTTTATATCACTTATGAGCGTTAGACTCATAGTTTAAGTTTTGCGAGGTAGATACATGTGAGAATAGGTGAAGGAACAGTTGATGAAGGATTTACACGGTTGGGGGAGTTGGTGGCTAGCTAGGCTAAAGGTAAAGAGAAAATGAAAAAGGTTTTGTAAAGGCTTATTATTGTATCTTCAAATGGATGGTTTTACTATAAAGTCTTTCGTTGGGTTTTATAAAAGAAGTTTTTCAAATTGTCATGGTTTTAATAAAAGGATTGTATTTATAGTCTTTAAATGGTTTATGAATGACAAGTCTTTTGCTACGCAAAAAGTTTTAATTTTTATGTGATTTCCAAACAAACTATCTTTAAAAAATGACACGTTTTAAGTAAGTAAAACCAGGTCATTACACAAGGTTGACCAGTTTGCTGAAAATATGAAGACGCGGTCGACCAGTTTGAATATGGTTGACCAGATGAAATGATAGATTGCTCAAAGAATTGAAGAATGCTGAAAAGCAGTCCACCGGTGCTGAAATGGTCGACAACCCAATAAGATAGATTCAAGCCAAATTTTGAGATGTGAAGAAGCGATTGACCGACGAGGATTAGATCAATCGATTTGAAAGACCAGAGCGAAAATTGGATGACCAAAAGCTAACGATAACATTCCAATTGTTGGGAAGTGGTTGACCAAAACAGAGATGGCCGACCGCTCAAGTGATGTCTATATGTAGAAGACACTTCGAAGCTCAAACTAATCAAGCGAGAATCATAGCGAAGCTCTGCCGAATTTCATACATGATTTCTCATCATACATTGAGTGTTTAGCTTAACTCTTACACACCCAAACTTAAGAGTTTTACATTTGAGAGAGTTAGATTTCTAAATTGTATTTTCTATTTTACTTTTATACTCAAACCATCAAGCAAAAGGGTGATGCCCGCGAACAGTCAAAGAGAAGGGTGACGCCCTAAGAAGAGTCTACTTGTAAATATTTGATTGACACCCATAAAGTCAATCATCACTAACCGAGGAGGTTAGGTGATTAAGGATCTCCAAGTGAGAAACCACGTGAACAAATTGTTTGCACTCTATAACCCTTACTCTTATATTTGTTATTATTTGATTTAATATTTGTTATAAATGACTTAAGATTTAGAGATTAAATTAACCTACAAAAAAGTTAGAACGCCTAAGTCACCCCCCCCCCCCCCTCTATAGGCGTGCATATCGATCCAACATTACCTTCGTTTTTCTTTCTTTTCTTTTCTTTCTATTTTCTTCGAGCCCTGCCCATACAAGACTATTTACGTACATTTAATTCTATTTAATTATTTCTTAATGAAACCTTTGCATGTAAAACATTTTTGTTTTTGTTTTTTTGTAAACATGATGCATGAACATGAAATGAAAAACATATCTTCAATAACAATATTAAAACAAAGCAACATATCCTCAACAATCACATAAATCTAACATAACAATAGAACATCTCATCCATGAACATATCCTCAACAGTCACATAAATCTAACACAACAACAAAACATCTCTTCCATAAACATATCCTCAAAAGCCAAGTAAATCTAATGCATCAACAAAACATTTTATCCATAAACATATCCTCAACAGTCACCTAAATCTAATAGAACTACTGAACATCTCATCCATAATTATATCATCAATAGTCACATAAATCTAACACAACTTTTAAACAGAATATCCTCAAGAGTCATATAATTCTAATAGAATCTCACATCCTTAAATATCGTAGGAATCAACATGTAGACAATATACTTAACATGCAAAGATAATCCTAAACAAATTCACAAAATCACAGCAACCATCCGGTAAGCATGATCTTCTTCCTAGTCATCAATAGTAGTAATATTTCATCAAATTAACCCAATAGTTCAGTATGCTACTAAAATCATCAATACACAAATAACATATCAGTTCATGGTTCTACCTAATATCTTATCATATTGTGATATAGACTGAAAGACCAAACACATGCAACCATTGCTTATCTTGGGATCTTACTACCATTCACAGTGGTTGTGAATTATTTCCTAGCGTTCACAGTGGCTATGAATTGTTTCCTTGACTTGAAACCTTCAAAGAGCACCCGACACATTACCAATAAAAGAGGAGCTAAAACTCGTGGCTCGCTTGTTTTCTTGTTGAAGATCCAAATCCCTGTATTTATCGAGATTTCAAGGCGATGGCTAAACCCTCGTGATCCTCTCGATCAATCATAATCGGCCACCATACTCTACCTTTAAGGCGGTGATCGTCTCGACCATACACTATTGGCCACAGTGATTTACTTTTGAGGGCCACCCCTCGATCAATCACCAACGGCAATAACAACCTACCTTGGCTAGAATCCTGCGTGTAATCGTCATTACAGTAATAGGCTAAATCCTCAATTAATCACGAAGAAAAATTCTTTAATAAACCTTCGTTGTAGATTTTCATTTATTCACAAGCATCTAAGGGTTTGCTGCAGACATATTTATGTCTGCGGAGCATCTATGCGGCGAATATTCGCTCCATCATACAATCGCTTAAAGCAACAACATTCTGCATTTTTTGTACGAAGAAGACAATGAATTTTTTTTATTTGCAAACGAACTGCGGCAACTTGACGACTAATTGTCGCGGTTTGTCATCAAACTGCCGTGGTTCGTCGTGAAGCCACAGCGGCTTGACGACAAACCTCGGCGGTTCGTCGTCAGAAGGAAATTCTTTTCTTTCACCTACCGCGACGGTGAATTTTTGCATATCGATAATTCTTTCAATTTTCAACAGTTTTGGACGCTTGAGGAGTCGTTTTCCATCATTTTTTTGCAATGCACAGGTAGGAGAGATCTATTTTATCATTTGGTGCATATCAGAGTAAATTCAAGCATGAAAAAAATAAGATCATTTACTCGAAAACTTTGAAAGGCCATAAGTTGGTGCTCAGTTTGCTGATTTGGAAGAATTCTTTTTTGATTTTGCATAACTTTTCGAGATTTACACGTTGACAAGGTGCCTTTGGCAGCTTGTCCCACTTTCGGGGCCTAAAAATATTTGTAAGTCCTCCAATTTCTCTTACACAATTCAAAATCGCGAAGCTCTGCCTGTTTTCCAGCCTGAATCTGCTTTGATAAGCACTGAATGCCAAAACAGATCTCTTCTACCTGTGCATTGCAAAAAATGATGGAAAATGAGTCCTGAAGCATCCAAAACCGTTGAAAATTGAGAGAATTATCGATGTACAAAGATTTACCGTCGCGGTAGGTGAAAGAAAAGAATTTCCTTTTGACAACGAACCGTCGTAGTATGTGATCAAACCGCCGCGGTTCATCGTGAAGCCGCATCGCTTTGTCGTCAAACCGCTGCGGTTCGCTATCAAGCCACCGCAGTTCATTGTCAAGCTATCGCGGTTCGTCATCAAAGTGTTTAACGGTAAACGTGATAGCAATGTTAGCGGCATTATTTTTTTATAATTCAATGATTAATTCGTTAACAAAAAAAGATGATGATTGATTTGTCATTGACAAAAAATGATGGGGATTGTTTTGTCATTTTTCCTTTATTTTATAAGTCTTACGATGCAAGTGTAATTTTTAGTTATGAAGTGTTGCACATATCGATTCTCCCATTGGTCGGACAATTCATCATTTTGTCGCAAGTCATTTTAAGGAAGTGAGATAAATTTTATATTCATGTGATTGTAATTATTTTCATGATAGTCGCAATATAATAGATAAAAAGAAATGAGGCCAATATCTAGTATCCAATTGACTCTAAAAGATGAAGCTCTTCTATTTATTTTAATGTTTTTCAATACTATATTTTAGTACATGCATTTCACGTTCATATTAATTTAACATACTTTTTGGACATAATTTTTTAGCATAGAAACACAAATTAAGTAAAGGATATAGGTGATATAATCACAACAATATGTTGACTGGATTTTCATAAAGAAATCAAGATAGATAAATTGAAAGATATTAATGGAAGGATAAGGTCAAAGTGATCCAAGCCAATGCGTAATGTTAATGGAAGAAAATTGAGAAACTAATATATATATTTTCAAACTTTCAAAACCAAGATTTATGAGTTTCCTAATCCTCGGAACACATATACCAAAAAGAACTTACTCTTGATTGATGAATATCAACGCGTGACTAGAGTTTGTATTTAGCTCATGCATTGATAAAGTGATTGATATCATTGAGGTTAATTCATCAGAAATATGCTGACATATACAAACATCGTGGATGACCTTGCAATTAAGTAAAGAATAACCCCCATACGCTACAGAAGTGCAATTAAGTAAAGAATAAAATTCATCCACATGAGCTATTGAGGTTCAACTAATTCATGGACAAAAGAAAACAGAGCTGACGGTACAAGACCATCCTTAATTGATTCCCATATAAATCAGAATGTCCGCTGAGCTTGTATCGGTATCTTGATACAGCTGTAGAATCCTCTTCTATAATAATAAGAAAAAAAACAAGAGAACTTGAGAAGCATTTCACCAAAAGATAAGTGGAGCTAGGAGGCATATCTTGATAAAAATGAAGTGTTTGTTTTGGAGAGGAAATGTGAAGATCACTACTTTAAAGCTTCTTTAATATTTGTATTTCACTATTTTCTTCTCAAATGAGCACAATACAATATTTATAGACTCAATAAGACTGTTAAAATTCATATGATAATTAAAGTAATAAACATACTTAAAGACATTAAAGACAGAATACTAAATATCACATCAATTTTTGACATTTGGTTACTAAAACCATCACAACTTCTTCTAGAGAACTCCAAACGCCTTGCAATTTGAACCATTAGAAAGTAGACATCCGAGGCATTAAAATCCATAGGTCATACGTTTAATTTGGTTGTCATTTGACCCTTCACATCATCGTTGCAAAAAGACCCAGAATGCTGACCATTTTGAGTTTAATTCTCAACAAATTCCTCCCTTAAACTCAAACATTTCCGATACTTTATCCTGATCATCTTTCTAATGTTTTCAAACAAAACCGTTTGCAGTGGCTTTGTAAAAATGTCTGCCACCTGGTCACAACTTGCAATGTGACTCATTCGCACTTCTCCTTTCTTAACATGTTCTCTAATAAAATAAAAATAAACATCTATATGCTTACTTCTCTGATGATGAACCGGATTCTTATCTTTGCCAATTCAATTGCCGATTTGTTGCCGACTCATATTTCGGTTGCCTCATGTTGCTTAAGATTCAACTCATGTAGCAAATTTCTTAGCCAAATTGCGTGGTGCACACACCAAGATGCAGCCACATACTCCGCCTCGCATGTTGACAAAGTCACGATCAGCTTTTTCTTCGAAAGCCATGTGAATGCCATGTCTCCTATAAAGAACACTTATCCCGTTGTACTTTTTCGGTCATTTACATCTCCATACCAATCACTATCAGATTGACCAACCAGCTTTTATTCTTTCATCTTTAAGTAGAGTAACCCGAGTGACTCTGTTCCTCGAATGTATCAAAGAATTCTCTTAATAGCTTTTAGGTGCAAGTGTTTTGGATCCTCCATGTATCGACTAACTATGCCAACACTATATGCAATGTTCAGCCTTGTGCATGTGAGATACCGTAGACTCCCAACCAAACTACGGTAGTCACTTGCATTCACTTTATCTCCTCCGTCAAATTTAGAGAGTTTCATACCGAGCTCCATCGGTGTTGCTATCGAATTGAAATCTTCCATCTTCTCTTCTTCAATATGTCCTTTGCATATGCTTATTGTGACGCAAAAATTCCAGATTTTCCTTGTATAATCTCAAGACCAAGAAAGTACCTCATCAATACCAAGTCCGTCATTTCAAATTCTCACATCATAGCTTCTTTGAAGTCTTCTATCATATTCTTGTTGTTCCCCATGAAGATGAGATCATCAACATAAAGACCAACAAACAATAAGTTCTCTTCTTCTTTCTTCACGTATAACGCATGTTCATAGAGACATTGTATGAATCCGTTCTTCTTAAAGTAGGTATCGATTCTGGTGTTCCATACTCGAGACGCTTGTTTTAGCCCATATAGCGCCTTCTTTAACTTCAAGACTTTGTTCTCCTTTTCGAATTTCATGATTCTGGTAGGTTGCTCAACATAGACTTCTTCTTCAAGCACTCCATTTAGAAATGCGGACTTCACATCCATTTGATAGATTGGCCACTTGAATTACGCCGCTTGAGATATAAGAAGTGGAATTGTATCCATTCTTGCAACTGGAGCAAAAACTTCATCATAGTCGGTCCCCTCTTTTTGTCTATACCCTTTCGCAACTAGGCGTGCTTTGTGTCTTTCAATCTCTCCTTTGACATTCATCTTTTTCTTGTACACCCATTTTACTCCTATGGATCAACATCCTTCCAGCAACTCTACCAATTTCCACATTTCATTTCTTTTGATTGCCTTTATCTCTTCAACCATTGCGGCTTCCCACCTCTTGTCTCTCATGGCCTCCTCAAAAGCAATATTTTCTGCATCTGCTAATAAGTAAACCAAATGTACTTCATTTGTCGAGTTGTATAGATCTTGTAGACTCCGAATCCTTGATTGTCTCGGCTCTTCTTCGTCATCAGATGCTTGAGAGATTGTCAGTGTGATTATTGGTATAGTGGTTGATGGTTCTCCTTCATCTTGTGTTGCCTCCTTTGGGTTCTTTCAATCCCATATCATTTCTTCATTCACTTGTACATTTTGGCTAACCACCACATTTTTGTCAGTTGGGTCAAACAGCTTGAAAGCTTTCGTCTTCTCGTCATACCTGATGACCATATACTTCTTGCTTTTATCATCAAGTTTGGTTCTTCTTTGATTCGGTACTTGTGCGTAGGCTACACTTCCAAACGCCTTAAAATGTTATACGGTTAGTTTATGGCCGCTCCAAGCTTCTTGCGGTGTTTGATTTGCCAATATCACATGTGGGCATCGATTTTGAATATATACAGCACATTGCACTGCTTCAGCCCAAAAATCCTTCCGCACGTCTTTGCTCTTCAACATCGACCGAACCATATCAAGAACTGTACGATTTTTTCTTTCAGCCACCCCATTTTGTTGAGGTGAGTAAGGTGTTGTTAAGAATCTTTTGATTTCTTGTTACTCGCAATAGCTTGTGAAAGCAGTTGACATGTACTCTCTGCCTCGATCCGACCGTAAATAGCTTGTGAAAGCAGTTGACATGTAATCCGACCGTAAATAGCTTGTACGATTTTTTCTTTCAGCCACCCCATTTTGTTGAGGTGAGTAAGGTGTTGTTAAGAATCTTTTGATTTCTTGTTACTCGCAATAGCTTGTGAAAGCAGTTGACATGTAATCTTTTGATTTCTTCATCAGTGTGTACCAACTCGAGAGATTTCCTTGCACGATATTCCTCCTACTTTTGAAATGAACTCCTTGCTTGTTTGCTGAGTACACATCCCTTGCAAAATTTCTCGGTGTAGTCCATGTTCGGTAGCCCATGGACCATTTCCTTCTTTGCTAACTCTTTGAGGTTGCCTAATGTAAGTGCTCAAACTGTAAATGTCATAACCATGCTTTGTCCTCCACATTTACTTGCAAACACATTTCTTGCACGTTCTTCAAGTTGAGTTTGGACATTCTATTTTTTGCCATCTCCACGTGTGCAAGCAAGCGATTATTCTTGTTCTTCAAGTGCAACATCCGGTCTTGCATGAAGACCAAACATCTCTTCTCCAATAGTAGACCCATGCTAAGAATATTACTCTTCAAATCGGGTATATAGTAGACATCTTCCATTATTCCTTCCTTTCCATCCTTTATTGAAAAACATATTTTTGCTCGGCCTTTAACTTGAGCCTTCGAGGTGTCTCCAAAAAACACGTGTCCGTCTTTAATCTCTTGCATATCAACAAAGAGATGTTGGTGTCCACACATATGATTGCTAGCACTGGTGTAGAGATACCACACCATATTACTTTTTAGATTGGTGTCCTTTTGGGCCATCATGAGAATGCCATCGTCTTTCGTCTCATCTTTCGCGACTAGATTCACATTTTCTTCCACCTTCTTCTTGGAGTAGCATTCTGTTGCATAGTATCCATACTTGCCGCAGTTGTAACACTTGACAGTTGAACAATTCAACCGATCACCTCTTCCACGACCATGTCCTCATCCACGCCAATTTTGTTGGCCAGTCTCACCCTTCTTTTTACGATTATTTCTGTGATCGCATCCTCCACTGCGACCAAAACCATGACCTCCATGGCCACGTCATCTTCCTCGGTTGTGTTGAGTGTACATTACCTTATTCTCCTTGATAGTCGTCTTCTTTTGTAAGGCCTCTTCCAAGACTTCTTGTGCCTTCTTCTTCTTCCTTTGTTCATGTGCCTCAAGAGAGCCCGCAAGTTCATCGATAGTCATCTCTTCCAAATTCTTCAACTCCTCGATTGCGCATACAACATTCTCAAAATTCTTTGTCAACGACCGAAGAATTTTCTCCACGACTCTTGCATCTGTGAGGGTTTCTCCATTGCGTTTAAGATGATTCACCACCGTTTGCACACGCGTGATGTAGGTTGATATGTCTTCTGATTCCTTCATCTTCATGGCCTCCAACTCGCCACGAAGAGTTTGAAGCCGCACTTGTTTAACTCGGTCGACACCCTTCAACACTTTTTGCAAAGTGTCCCATGCTTCCTTAGAAGTTGTTGCACCATCAATCTTCTTAAAACCCAACTCATTTACTGCTTGAAACATGAGATAGAGGGCGGTCTTGTCCTTCATTCACATTTCTTTCAACGCTTTCAATTGATTTGCTATCATTGCGCCAGTGGCTTCTGTCTCTGTGAAACTGAATTTGACTACTTCCCATGCATCTTGTACACAAGCAACAAACATATTTGAATGCTCCAATTGTCGTAGTTCATCTTGGTGAGTCTTGGCAGCGGCATTTGTTCCAACGGTGTGCTCCCATGGTTCGACATGACTCTGAAACCAATTTGATAAAATTGGAGTGTTTGTTTTGGCGAGGAAATGAGAAGATCACTACATTAAAGCTTCTTCAAGATTTGTATTTCACTCTCTTCTTCTCAAATGAGAACAATACAACATTTATAGACTCAATAAGACTCTTAAAATTCATACAATAATTAAAGTAATAAACATACTTAAGACATTAAAAACAGAATACGAAACATCACGTCAATTTCTGACCTTTGGTTACTAAAACCATCATAACTTCATCTACAGAACTTCAAACGACTTTCAATTTGAACCATCAGAACGTAGACATCTGGGGCATCAAAATTCATAGCTCATGCGTTTAATTTGGTTGTCATTTGACCCTTCAAATCCTCGTTGAAAAACGCCCTAGAATACTGGCCGTTTTGAGTTTAATTCTCACCATATTTCAAAAGGGAGAAAACATTAAAATATCCGTAACAACTATTGTTTTGCAGATTGCCTGACCCATTGCTTTGAAGACAATCTCTCCATCACATTTCTCCTAATATAATGGTTATACATATACTATGGTGAAAAAATATGATGAGCACTCACCAACAATCATGACTACTCTGTGAAGAAAACTTGAAATTAAGAGAAATTGAAGAAAAAATTGCAGAGTATAAGTCAATCTGTCAATTACATTTTTCTAGGAGTGATTTATATTTTGAAGTATTATTTAGTTAGTTAAATATATAACTCTAAGAAAGAATTATAACTATGACTTCTAATGTTGTGATTTATACTAAACAATGCAACTAAAACATAACTATTTCTAGTTTACTTCAAAATACTACATCATCCATAAAGATTAAGAGATCTGAGGATCAAATTGTTTGGCAACAACACAGTTTAGTTTCTGCATAAAATTAACCAAACAAAAAACAACAATGAAGGTCTGAACACAGTAGCAAACCTTTTGAAGAAATCATTCCAAATACTACAATGCTATAAGAACAAGAGTTGTCCAGGACCCTCCCTCTCCTTGAAACAATATATGATTCTCCATTTCAAATTGTCATACACACAGCCAAACAACAAAGGATAAGTTAAAGGAAAAGGAAAAGATTTTGAAAAGGCATGCAAAGAAAAACTGCTTTAGCCAGTGTATAGCTCGAATAGATATTAACAGATACCATATGATATATGAATCAAATTTCTTAAAAATTAGAGC
Source organism: Begonia loranthoides (assembly GCA_022433065.1). Taxonomy (NCBI): domain Eukaryota; kingdom Viridiplantae; phylum Streptophyta; class Magnoliopsida; order Cucurbitales; family Begoniaceae; genus Begonia; species Begonia loranthoides. The sequence continues at coordinate 10,504,411 of CM039485.1, forward strand.
CATCAAAACATGTGAAGACACCAAAATCTTAAAATCAGCATCTAATACTGTAATCACTAAATAATCCAACTACAATGAACCTGAAATTAAGGGTACGAAAACCCACAATCCTCCACATTAAATGTAATTGACTTTTTCAATTTCTCTCAGCATCTCTAGGTCACTCCCTGGACAGACTCATTTAGAACATATATATTAATGTGGAATAATTCGCATATATTTCCCATTATTTTCATCATTTAACATTGTGATTCAGTTTAGTGAATGCCTTCAAATTCGAAGATTTCTTAAGATGATTTATTTCTCAAAAAACAAGTGAAAAAAGCGCTTCAATTTTGATGATTGTTTGAGTTTTTTTTTTTTTTTTTTTTCAATTTTTGAGGATGTTTCTATAATTTTTCTTCCATCTTGTTCATCAGGTGTTCAGTCAAAGCCACCCACTTACCAACAATAACAGATAATGAGATAAAAAACTACTGGAACACTTATATGAAGAAAAGATCAGCTAAAATGGGGATTGATCCAGTTACCCGCGAGCCTGAACATGATGCTCTTCTCTCTAGCGATGGACAGTCAAAAAGTGCAGCCAATCTTTAGCCATGGCGTTAAGTGGGAAAGTTCAAGGCTCGAAGCAGAAGCTAGACTGGTCAGAAAGAATGCGAGCCCAACGACCACTTCCTGACCAAGCAAAAAAAATTATCATAATCCACAGAAAAAACCACACAGGTGGAAGAAAGGAAACTCACAAAACAGAACAATAACAAAGGAGAAAAATGAACTGACTCGGAAGCAGCAAACCACACCCAGCGACAAAACGACCTAATACCACCCCTGACCAGAGAGAGAGAGACAGAGAGAAGCCACCCCTGACCACACTGAAAAGAGAGGTTAGAAGCACAGAGAGAAGATATGCTGCCACGCCTCACCGAGACGAGAAAAAAAGAAACAGAGATGGATGTCATGGTGTAGCATAAGTGGCACTAGGCTTGGGCAAGAACCGACCAGAACAGAGAACCGACCCAGAACCGAGTCTCGGTTCCTTGTCAGTTCTGGTTCTCGGTTCTGCTATGTTTGGTTTTTTGGTATCTTGGTTAGTTGGTTCTGGTCGGGTTCGATTCTCGGTTCCTTGTGTGAAGAACCGAGAACCGATGGGTAAAGTAAGTCAGCAACTTACCCTAACGCTAAATTGCTCTCCCCGGCCCCGATTAGGCGATTATCGAATCTGGCAGCTGGAGGGGGGCTTGGAAGCTGGCGATCGGCGAGAGCTAGACACTGAGATCGGCGATTTGAAGGTGCGACGACGATTGCGAAGGTGCAACGACGACTGCTAGGGTGGGAAGAACCTGAGCGACTGCGATTTGCGATGGTCACTGCGATCTGCGATTTGCGACGGGTAGGGTGGGATGAACCTGATTCCGGTATAGTTTCATTGCTTTGCTCCCCTTTTCGCTGTTCCGATTTCCGATTGTGGTTTGATTGTTGATGTGGGACTGATTTGTGATAAACTCGAAGGCAACTTTTTTATCCTATTTCCGATTTCCGATATAGTTTCATTGCTTTGCTCCCCCCTGTGATTGCATTTTGCATTTTGCTGCAGCGTATGTGAAATCAAAATGTATTTGTGGTGTGTGGTGTTTTTTATTACAAATTTGCATTTGCATTTTGCTCCAAGATGGAGTGTGTATTTAGGCAGGAAAACAGCAGGGGGGAGGAACCGAGAACCGCCGGTTCCGGACCCAGAACCGAGGTCGGTTCCAGGTTCGGGTCCCGTGCCCATCGGTTCCGGGTTCGGTACCGACTTCTCGGAACCAAGAACTGACTATTCGATTCCGGACGGTCCGGAACCGGACCCGAAATCTGGAATGCCCACCCGTAAGTGGCACTTCTGTTATTGTCTATTTGAGGGTAGATCAGACATACAATTTATCTTTAAAAGAAAATTAGGGCAGGGTGAAGTATTTGGTTATTTTTCTATTATTTTCCTCTTCTTTTCTGTAATTTTTTCCTCTCTTCCGCTGTATACTTCTTTGTTCTAGTAAATACGGAGTAATACCATAACAAGTGGTATCAGAGTAGCCACGATCCATAGCTGAATTGCTCCCATGGACAATTGAAGATGAGTTGAATAGATTCAGCGATGAGTTGAGGTATTTTGGAGCTGCCATTTCCTCTTGTATCGACGTTTCTAATAATTGGTTGCACTAAGTTGCACTTGGGCAGGAACGATTGGAAAGATGTTTTCACAGACTCAATCAATATATTAGTTCCTGATATGATGCTATTATGGTTGAGTTCAATCGACTATTTCCAACTCAATCGAATAACAAGCAAAAGCTTGACAGTATTGAAATCAAAGAGAACTGTGAGCTCCTAGCTACTAGTGAGAAAGAAATTGGAGTCCGTGAAGTTGACGGCCAAGAAATTATTATGGACTGCTAGGCTAAGCAAGTGGAGGTAAAAACCATTGCTCTTGATTTGGTGTGCTCGCCTGCTTTAGTAGATTGTACTAGAGAGGATGCCTCTTACCTTGCTCCAATTTCTTCCATGTTCCACTCAGGTCTCGTCCAATATTATTCTCTCCTTATTCCTTGTTGTTCTTGTTCTCTGTTTGGTATAGCACCTGGTAGAAATTTAATGCACACAGACATGCTAGCGAGCTTAGAACTTGGGAAAGAGCCTAAGTTCTTGGGAAATAATATTGTTGGATTTGTTAACTTGATTTCTAGCTCTATCTTAGTCAAGAAAACTTTCTTAGAGAATATATGGAACTATGTTTCTCTAGATAATATTGTTGTTGGAATTGAATTTCTAGTTCGTAAGATTTTGAACTATAGATCAACACAAAAAGAAAATATTTTGAGCTTTAGTTTGAGCTGACTTTCAAGTGTATGAAACCATGTTCACAAGCTTCAGTTGCTCTACACTTGCTACACGAGAAGAAAGGTTGTTTTGCAATGATATTGAGTAATTTTTTAACTCTACAATGTTACAGTAAATCCTCTAAAACATTGTTATGTATGTCAATTACGTTTATCTTTGATCCTAGTGGATGATTGTTTGACACAATGGCTAGCAAAGGAAAATTACCAATAGAGGAGTGTTATATTGTGAAAGAGGATTTAGTTGAAGAGGAATTTGAGTTTTCTGTTGGAGATTTTGTGTTGGGAAAAATTAGGATCCATCCATGGTGGCCTAGGCAAATTTTTTATCCTTTAGATGCATCAGCCTATGCCTTGAAGTTAAAACAGGAAAAAGCTTCTTGTAGCTTACTTTGGTGATGGAATATTTGCTTGATGAAACGCTAAACGACCCGATTTTTCATAAATCTTTTAAAATGCGTGAAAATTTAAACTTTTATAAAACTCATTCAAAACAATATCAGAATGTGACGCTAAACCAAACCGATACTAACTTTTCGTTAAACTTGTTATGAAAACCAATTAATAAAATGCGGAAGCGTTATAAAATCATTTATTTAAAACATAGCAGAAGCGTAAATAATTTAATGAAGAAACTAAACAATTAATTACAACTTATTACAACTGTGCTCTCTTCGGTTCTCTTCAGCCTGGCCAGCCATGAGTCTCGCGCGTGCAAATCTTTCATTCTTGCTTTATTATCTGTTCATCGTTTTTTGCATCTATTCCTAAGTCTTTGCATCAAATTCACGTACAAGTACCTACATTTACACAACAAGTAACTGTAAGCCCAAAGGCTTAATAAGGAAAAAATTTTAATGCATTCATGATATGCCTCTCTTTAGTCCTTTTTGGAATGGGACCACCCAAACCAATCCTTTCATTAAGTCGTTAGTTCTTTGGCTCTTTACTCGTACATCGAGTTGGAGATTAGAGGTTGTCCTTTGAAATGACATAATTTGATCGGCTTCTAACTTTCTGTGTGCACACTAGTCCCCTTCTTGACAAGGTAGAGGTGTATCCTAGCTACCCGGCTAGATCCGAACTACCCATTTATCTCAACTCCCCTTTTACTTCTTTTCCCTTTACGTGTATCCTGCCCTCAAGGCTTTTTCCCAGTGATAGGCGTATCCCGCTCATCCTGAACATTTTTTTTCTTTTATTTTCTTAATATTTTCTTTAATATTTTACCTCACATAATGCATGTATGAGTGCCATCACCAAGGTGGCACTTCCTATTGATTTTCTATTAACATAATGCATAACCATACATTCTCAACCTAACATGATACATGATGTCGTTCACATTTCGCATATAAGAAAGTAAATGACAATTACATTGAAATGAAAGCAAGCTGTAATTGAAATTGCGCATATAATAAACAATAGTAATTAAAAGCGCATAACAAATATAATTGAGGGTGCATTACCGAAAACATTTATAAACTTGAATTGAAACAGTGGAAGAGCAATAAAGAGACGGTAGAGAAACATCCGATAGTTTACGAGTAATAAACGTGCTCACTAAGCAAAACTAATCTAAACTAAACATGCTCAAGGGATTTTAACATATGCATAGTACTATCAATTAACCGAACAACTTAACCTATTTAATAATTAAGCATGACATGACTAGATTAATTAACATGCTAATATTATTCTAATTAATCACATGCTTAAGATTAGTTAATTAAACATGCTTGCAAAATTAGACATGCTAATAAATTAAACATGTTTTTAATAGTTCAAGGGATTAAGCATGCATAGCTAGTTGATTAATCATGTTTTGCTAGTCATGTTCAAGTCTAGTTAATTACTAGTCAATTTACTTCAGTTAATTACATGCTTAAGTAATAATTAACATGATTAAGTTGATTAACATACTTAAGTCTAATTAATTGCTCCAGTTAAGTTGGTTAACATGCTTAAGTAATAATTAACATGCTTATATCACCCTAATCAATTACATGCTCAAGAAAGAAATTCAATTATTACTCTAGTTGATTACATGCTTAAGTAGTCATTTACATTCTCAAGTCTAATTTAATTAAGTTAATTAATAGGCTTAAATAATAATTACAATTTGGATTCTAATTGATTAGTCAATTAAACATGACATACATTAGTCAATTAACATGCTAGTTAAATATCCAAGTTACTTAACATACTCAAGTAGAATTATAATCATTAATTTACATGCTCAAGATAGATTACAACTGTGGTTAAGTTAATTAACATGCTTGAATAATAATTAATAAGCTTCAATTGCTTATAGGTTAACATTAGCCTAGTTAGTTAATTAATATGTTAAAAATGCTTAAGTCTAGTTAAGATTATAATTGCGAGTCTAATTAACTGCTCGAGTTAATTATCATGCTTGACTCTGGTTAATTACTTTAATTAACATACTCAAGTGATTCTACTTAATTAACAAGAGGCTCAACTATATATAGCAGGACAATATATATATATATATATATATATGCATTGAAAGTTTATAACTAGCACAAGGATAATTAAATTAGATATAGCAGGAAAATAACAGTAACGCACTAATGGCAGTAAGGAAATAAATATATTCACAGAATCTTCATAATGAAACTCGTTCATTCGTTCTAAACTTGCATCCTATGTTCTTTCCTTCAGTTCGTCATTCAGTTCATCATTTTTAATGAAATCATAGAGAAATTAACAACAAAGTAAAACAATTACATGAAATGAAATTGTAGGAAATCAACCAATGAATTATCAACTAAAAATCGACTAACAACAACTAACACTAAGCATTATAGGGGACTAACATAAAACTCTCGCACACCTACTTGTGAGTAGGGCCTCCAGTGACCAAGACTCACCCATTTTCTTATCTCAAATCTTTAATGTGTTTAGCACTTAAGAGTTGTCCTTCTTCCTTTGTCAACACCTTCATAATCAAAATTTCTATCATTAATGATTACGACTGCATAAATTTCATCATTTTCCTATCCTAATTGCATAGTAGTTTCAGGAACCCGTTAACGCTGTAAATGAAACATAATCTATGCCAGCAAACTAGTCTATTTAGTAAAACTACAGGGCATATGCTTCATAACTCATCCAAACAATATCCAATAGTAGAAAACATATTCATTAGCAGGTATCGATCTATTATGCGAAAAACTTAACTTAGATCTCACAATTATACAACCAACCCAATTGCAGAGTATATTCATGCATCAACGTTCATCATATAATTCAGAGCAACAATCATCCAACCATTTGATTCAGAACATCAAATTAACGTTTCCCCACTTCCTACGGTTCATTCATGCTTTCACTAAATTCTAGCTTAATCAACATATCCTTTATTACAACTAACAGAGTACTCATTTCATCTATTAACAGAGTGTAACTTGCAGAAATGCCTAATTTCTAACATGTTCATGCTTTTGGAATACCAACCAACAGCGCATATCACGTTAATAGAAATCCATTCAGAACCAACGACTACACAATCACAAGAGAGTAATCCAAAATCAAAAAATTGCCTCTAACAGATCATCCAGCAATCCACAGTCCACAACACTTAACAAAAATATTTCTAAACCAACAAAACATTCACAAGGCAGTATATATCCTAAGGTAAATAACCCACAACACTCAACAAGGAGAGCAGTTCACACGTATTCATTCCAAGTCTAAAAACAAGAACTAAGGGGCCAAAACAGAAAAGGAGGATGTCACGACCTGAAGATGGGCCGAACAAAACCGTCGGGTCAGGTGACCCGATCCTCATAGAGAATCTAATCACCCAGTCCAAGGCGTGTGTTTTAGCAGAAGACTTATAAATATTTTGTTCGGCCAAAAGATATGGGCCTAGGTCCGAGTAATGATTACGAGAAGATAACGGTGCATAAATTAAAATGAAATCCAAATACTGTGCAACAAATCCAAACCAACGATTTTTAAGGTTTACAGACCAAATGTAAATATCCTCACCAAGTAAAGATAAATCGCTCCAAGGAAAATATCAAGACACTTTAGCTCCTGATCCTCAGTTGCTCTTGCCTTTACCTGAAGTTTTGGGGCAGGAGTCGTCTAGGATGAGTGACTAACTCAGTAAAGTATAGCTATACTAGGTGCACATCATGTATAACTGATTTTTCTATATTTTCAAAGTCAGGGTTATGTTTCTCATTTTACCGTACATGGATTTTAATTTGAAATCTCATATTATAAATTTGGTCCAAGGCCATCGATGAGGCTTTTATCGAAAACTCGTTGTATACATAGACAACTATACCTCGTAATATATGCCATCATCGTTTTTCAATCTGAAAACGTCATCAGTGAAAAATGGTGGTCACTCAATGACTCACCCACCACTCAGCAGATAAAAGGTGATCACCTGTCGGCAATAACACCACATGAGGCAGGAGGTAGTATAAATGACGGTGGTTTCTAGATCCAACGCGTCGTACGATCAAATATAACGGATACAGTTGCTCGCTATATGTGGATTTATTTAACAGCTAAGATATCTAGAAGCTCCAAATGGAAGAGGTTGCCGTTGAGTAAACTCGGCCGTCACGCCACTCGTCAAATGAAATGATACTTAGGTTAAATAAATCTCAGCGACTGACAACCATCTGATCCGTGGGACAAATTCTGACTAGGTTTATAAGCTTTCGATTCAAGGAGACGTCATCACTCTTCCATACTATTTACGACTTCCAGGGCTTTCATGCAGCAAAAGGTTTCAAAGGGGAAAGTTTCGTAATGCTTTAGCGCTAAAGTGCCAAGGCATCAAGAGGGTCTATCCCTCAGTATATTCACAGTAATTTCAAACCATGTACAAAATTAAACGTGAGAAAAACGTACTACTAATAAAAACTGACGTGCTGTCGAACAGTCCCCATCATTTTTCAAGTGTGGTATTCGACAAATGTATCAAACGTGAGAATTCATAAATAATTTCTAGAAATAAATGGAGGTCCCTATACTAGTAAATGACTCATCCATTAATCTCAACAAAATCCCCAATTTTACCCTTTGGTAAATAAATATATTATCATCCAAACAACACTTAATCCTCAATATATTGTGCGCATTTAAATAGTTAACAATATCACATAATGTCTCTCAAACTTAGATAGGATCAACTCTGTCACATGAACTATAACAGAACCAACCCAATTCATTATTGCGACATCAGAAACATCCATCCTGTATTTATCTCCAAAACAATCTCTAACTACAATTAATATCCATTATTCAAGATAACAAACAAATTAAGACAAAATCTTCAAGTCCTCAAATGAAGAAACTAAACATCACCTCCTGAATCCATTACTAAAACCTTAAGGTTAAATAATCACACCCAACAATGAAACAGAGAGCACATATCCTTAGAGTCCATTATCTAGGTAAAATCTTAGGATAGTAGCAGATAAACCAAGTCCAACATAAATGAATAACAATAATCCAACATCCATTTCCTAAAAGGTTTAAACCTTAATGGCAGAAATGAATCAAAAGCAACAAATGACTTGCAAATCTATCCCATCCAGATTTCAACAGAACATGGTAATCTGCCAAAACTTTCTAACAACAAATTCTTTCTTGGTCCCTTATCAATTTGCAATAGCCCAAACAACACAGAAACATCCAAGCATAGATTAACAGTTAGCCTCATCAACCCAAAAAGAATGACAGACTGCAAGACATGTTATCGAAGCTCCATCAATTTAAAATGTTGTAATTCTACAGCTAGCAACCCTTCACCAAACAGAGACCAAAACAGTACCCACATATATAAAAAAAACACTTTAGTACTAATGTCCTTTAAACAGGGGCATTCCATCATCAACGGAAATCAAATTTTTTTTTTCAGTGCTCAGCACTCCCAACAGAACAGCAAATGGCATAATTTATTCAATCCAGCTATAAAACAAAACCAATCAAATTTTCCAAGAACAAAATCTAACCCAATGCTCACCACTGAAATCGGCAGAAATCACAACAGAGCATAAGTCACAGGGGTTTCCACGGTTTTCATAAAAAATTCAACAACAAAATAGAGCCTACACTAACAATTAGCCATGAACCGAAATTACAGTCACCAAATCACAGCAATGTTCAGAAATTATCACCCAAATCAGAAACAAATTTCTTAATGCAGGTAGCAGAGAACAGAGCAGAACATTGCTCACCTAAATCGAAGGAACAGGGGAAGCTCAACTCGGCTCTGCCCCTTCGGACTGCTCTTCGACGGGCTCCCAGCCACAGTCGTCGGAAAGAATCGCTCGCCGTCGCTGTTTCAACGTCGTCGTCCGTTTGGAATGCCGAGTCTTTCGTCCCTGCCTAGGCTAACCCACACCCCCGGTACTCTCGGTCGCCGCTCAGAAGGCCTCTCAGACGGAGTAACCAGTCGTCGTCTTCCAACCGCCGATCGCTCTCCCTCTCTCTCGCGAAAATCTCCCAGTTGTTAGTCTCTCTCTCGCTCTCGCTCTCGCTCTCGCTCGTCTATTGGCTGGACGCAGGAAACGGGGGAAGGATAAAGATAACCCTAATTTGTCTTTTCCTCTTTTTCAATTTTGCCCCTAAAGTTTTTGAGACTTGGCGGGATTTTTTTTCCCTCCTTCCTCACTTCCGGCTCATCGTGAACGTTACCAAACGACGATCATCAATCCAACTTAATTCTCTAATTCTGTTTCTTAAATAAATTTTCTGTTTGAAAATTTCCAATTTTCACGAAATTAACCGATTGACCAAATGTGCGTACGTGGCCGCTACGCGACAAATTTGATCAACTTTTCAACGTTATGACTGATTTTAACGCAAAAATTTTACACGTGGAATTTCTTATTTAAAAATTTCACAGGTTTTACAAATGAGATCTCACCTTCTCGGCCTGCAACCCAACTCCAATGCTTTCCTACCTCCCTAGTTTCTCCTCTCTGCATCTCCATTCTCCCTCCGCTCAGCACCTGAGCTCTCCTTCCAGCTCATAGCTAACACCTCCAACAAACAAACACTCTGCCATTCCAGAAGGCAGAGTGTTGCACTCCGCATGCCCAACAACCTCTCCAGCTTTTCAGAGATTGTCCATCACGCGGGGTGCGATGCTAGCTGGAAAGGATGCACTGAGTTGTTTGCCGATCGACTAGCACCCAGCAAGAATCGAAAATGGACCGATTCAGATTAAACCGTGAGCCGGACCACCAACCCACAGCGAACGGAATCCCCAACCCTTGCCTCCCAACGCCATCGTTGGATTCCATCCTTGCAACACCCTCCAGCCAACACCTGATTAACAGAATGCAAAGGAAGAGGAAAACTCAACCAACGTACCTTGAATCGTCGCCGGAATCGCGATCCATGGAAGTCCCGATTTGTCCCGCGCTGCACGTTCGCATGCTGCTGTCGCAGCAGCTCACCGACCGTCACGGAAGAGCCATCCCAAGCGGGCTCCCGTTCGTCATCCCGCTTGTCGTCACTCGTGATATCCCGATCGCCCTCTTGGGTCCACTCTCCATCTTTCTCCCTTCGTTTCCTTCTTAGCCTCTTGATCCCCCTTTCTCTCTCCTTCTCTCCCTATTTCTGATTAATGGCCAAAGGCCAAACCAAACCACTAATCTGCGTGAACCGGTTCGGCTGAATTGATTCTCCTCTCAAATCTCCATTTTAATTTTCTTTATTCCAACCTTTCACTTAATATCTAATTAATCTCCAATTTATTAAATCTCCATACATTATTAATTCCAAATAATCCATTTTATCCAATTAAAATTTTCTTTAATAATTTAATTAAATATTTCATTTAATTAAATTATTCCCAACCCAATTTTAAATTCTTGATTTATTCCAAATATTGCTCGATGATAATGATTGCCGATTACGTCTTTGGTAATACCTCGATAATTATTCAATAAATTCGAATATCTCCAATTACTTTCCAATTATCCTTATTAAATTTCGATATAAAAAGTCGAGATATTACACGATCTTCAGAGAAGACTCAATTATCCAACCCAAAGCTTGTTGAAATTAGGGGAAGACTTGTAATAAATTTTTCAGTTGCAACCCACTTGTTATGGGTCACGGTCCACGTAGTGATTGCAAGAGTTAAATTGCGAAAATATAAAGTAAACCCAAAACAAACTATGCATCCATGTTCATACATCCAAAATTCTAAATCATAGAATATTACAGAAATCAATAGTTCTCACCAGTAGAAAATATAATTAAACCAAAGAAAGCGAAACAAATCAGCCACAACTCAAAGCTGGAACTCTGCGAGTCTAAGTGCCCACGCTCTTAGTACTTCTGTCTCTACCTGAGGGGAAGGGTTGTTAGAGTGAGTGACTACCTCAGTAATAAACTTATACTCACCGCCAAAAGCGTGAAAAACTTGTTTTTCCTTTTCTTTATTGAAACTATGACTTTTGGAGTTATTCACTTTTATCAAAACATTTCAAAAGTCATTTACATCATTTTTAAGGAAAATCGGCTTCGAAGGGCTCTAACAAGATATCGTGAAAAACATCACTGTTTACATAGACAACTACACTCAGAAAATATACTCTCGTCGATTTCACACTAAAAATCATCCTCAGTGAAAAAGGAGGTCACTTATGGACTCCTCCATTCAATCACACGGAAGGGTGGTCACCATCACAGGCAACACCTCATACATCCGAAATAAAACAATGACGATTCGTAGACCCAGCTCGTCACCCCAGGTTTGCTAACGAGCCAAAGCTCAGCACCAACACAACCCGTATCGTCACCCGAGTCCTGCCGATGAGCCAAAGCTCAACGCCGACACAACTCAAATCACGTCTCGAGTTGGCTGACGAGCCAAAGCACAGAGCCAACAAACTCGTATCAAGGTACACCCTAGTCCTACCAACGAGCCAAACTTTAGCACCGACACAACTCAAATCACCTCTCGAGTTTACCGACGAGCCAAATCTTAGCGCCGATAAACTTATATCACATCCCGAGGTTGCTGACGAGCCAAAGCTTAGCGCTGATAAACTCGTATCAAAGTATACCTTGATTAGGTTTAGGGGTTTGAAACCCAACGAAACGTCATCACCTTCCTAATCCCATTTTTCACATGCACAATGAACATACATCCCGTCTCCACGCAATAGGAGATGTATTGGGGATACCCTCATGATACTCTGGTACCAAAACCATCCAGAGTATCAGGAGGATTCATCGCCTCCAAGGCAGATATCACATACCATGAAAACCATATGCACAAAATTTAAACGTGTAAAACTCACGTACTTAAGTATAATAAAATCATACGCGCTGTCGAGCAGTCCTCGTCAGTTTTATGCATATGTGGTATTCCACAAAATATTAGTTTTAAAAATGATGGTATGTGAATGCAAAGCAAGTAGGTATAAAACCCCTACTTCGAAGGTGATCTCTCATTTTATCCGAAGGAGCGGCTACCTCGGGTACTAGCTTGAAGTCCACAAACTCGTCCGAGCTTACAACATGTCAAACATGAGAATTTATAAATAAATCTTTTGGATTAAGTGGGAGGATACTCGGGTGGAATTTCCCTTGCAAATAGCCAACTATAAGGATCAATCCTCATCCCTCATTGTACATATCATCCATAGGCTTAACACCATAGATAGGACCCACTACATGAAACAATACTATTTATTACCCATGACAGAGCATCAACATCTAATCCAAAATCAATTTCATCAAATATGGCTATGTCACCTCCCAAAATAGGATGCAAACAAAACTCAAGACTACAATTCTCAGGTTTCATAACAAAACCGTAGCCTCAAATAACCTTAGCAAAGTAATTAAACCATCCTCAGTCAGTATTCTTTAAACACCATTCAAATAAAAAATAACAGTATCAAAACATGGGCCAAAAACCACCACATCAACAATTCATCCTTGGGTTTCATCAACACAGGGAGTTATGCACTGATGCTTTCACGAAATGAAGTTATTTTCTTGAATTCAGAATCACCAGTTCAGATGGCAGTATAATAGGCAACATCAATGACTAACAATAAATCCAACATTCCTCTCCTACAATTTTTTTTTATCTTCAATGGCAGTAATTAACCAATAGAAACAACATCATGCCCTCAACCTATGCAAAATCCTTTCTAATGCATAGCAGCCAAACAGAACATAACCAATTATCAGTCTCGAAACAGAAACCAAAATCAACTTAGTACCACATTCCGTAAAACTATAGCAATACGAAAACCTTAAACATTATTCGCCAATACAAAAACAAAATTCAGAAATCACTCAACCTATTATCCAAAGAAAAAACCCACTGCGAAACATTAGCAAAAACAGGGCAATCCGGCTGAGACCAAAACGAAATCAAAACAGAACCGTAAACCTTTCTTCCACCTTACGACATTTCTTACCTCAATCAAAGAAATGGGAGGATACACCTCAACTCCTTGGTTCGGCACTCTGTTGTCAACACTCGCCCGCAAACGAAAATGCTCGACTGCTCGCAGCTCGCTCGCTTCTAGTTCGAAGGAGTCGCTTGTCTTCCTGCTAAGCCCACTAGCAAAACCTCACAGTCGCCCCCTCTTGAGAAGGCTCTCTCTCTCTCAGACGAAGGGAATGAGAAGAAAAACCTATTTCCTCTTCTGAAAGTTCTCTCGCAAACTCCCCCTCTCCATTCCTTCACTTTAATCCTTTTCCCTCTTTATTTTCTTATTTTTATTCTGCCATAGCTTTCCCATTTCTTTTCTTCTTCATTTAATTCCTTTCCTCCTTTTATTATAAATCTTTCCTTGGCAGCGTGCCTTCCCCTTTTCTTTTCCTTGTAATTCTTTTATGGGAAAATGACAAATCAACCATCGTGGTTTGCGATCAATGATAAGTCAACCACTGTGGTATGTTTTCTAACAAGTTAACCACCAACGTATGTGAAAATGACAAATGCACTATCGCTGTCCGTTAAAAAAAGCTGATGGCCCCACCATGTATGCCTGGACGCCGCGGCGTCCAGGCAATTTGCCTCCAGGCCATTTGCGTCGCTCTATTAAGTCAGCAGAATATATAATGTTAATTCAGCAGAATACATAATCCGAGTGGTCTGCGATATTCGCATGTATTCTATCGTTTTCCCTTTATTAGCTAACCCTAGAGAAGTCTGAGCTGCGCTGAAGCGAGTAGAGAAAGAGATTTTGGAAAAGTTGAAGAATTTGTTGGAAAAAATGGCATCTTGGATTGTTACAGAAGGTGGTATTAACCGTGAAGCTCAAGTGGGCCCTTCAGAGACATTATTGGCCAATGAGGAGATACGTGGCTTTGGAAACGAAGTTGCTATTATTTTGCATTCTGTCTCAGAAAATTTAAACGAAGAGGACGATGAGGAACTCCGATCAGCATGCCAATCCACTAGTGATGAAGAGATGGACATGGCAGAGAGTAGACTGAGACGCCAACCAGAAGCAGAGTGCACATTTGTTGGTATGGGGCTAGGCAAAAAATATAGTTCCTTGAATAAAATTAGAGAAGAAATTGTTGATTATGCAATGAATAATGGGTACGGGATAAAATTCACCCACAGTGATGCGCATCGATTGAGAGCTGCTTGTCAAGAAGGGTGCATGTGGCGGCTGCACGCCTCACAAATAAAAAATGAAATGACGTTTCAAATAAAGATGTACAACGACGTTCACACATGCTCCAGACAAATGGAAAGCCGCCATGCCACAGCCAAATGGGTGGCAACGCATTACTTGGACAGATTTAAAAGTCAGGTCGACTGGGCCATATCTTCTATAATTGAGACTGTCAGGAAGGACTTCAACGTCAACATTACATCCAGCCTTGCTAGAAGGGCAAGAAATGCGGCTAAGAAAATTAACGAAGGGGATGCCAATGAGCAATACAAGCTCATATGGTCCTATGTTGAGGAGATTCGGAGGTCAAATCCCGGAAGTTCACTGCGTGTTGACCTCGATATGAGTGTATTTAAAAGGATGTACATGTGCTTGGATGCATGCAAAAGGGCAGTGCTGAATGGTGGTAGACCTGTTATTTGTTTAGATGGCTGCCACTTGAAGGGAGCGACTCCGGGGCAACTGCTTACTGCTGTCACCATCGACGGGAACGATGGTATGTACCCGATTGCTGTAGCAGTCGTTGAAGCAGAAAATAGGGCTTCATGGAGGTGGTTTCTAGAATAGTTGCTGGACGATCTAAACACCCCATCTGGCAATGGGTGGACGATTATTTCTGATCGACAAAAGGTAAGGTGTTATTCACTGCTTTTGCATTATTTGTTTATGTTTGTCATATATTACCAATGTCTGTCTCATATTATGCATCTTTGCAGGGACTAGTGCCAGCTGTGAGAGATGTGGCATGGCAAGCAGACCAGCGGTTTTGCATCCGACACCTGTATGCCAATTTTCAAAAACAATTTAAAGGCAAGTTGTTGAAAGATGCAATGTGGGCTGCATCAAGAGCCACAACAGTGAGGCAATTTGAGAAAGAGATGGCCAAGTTACGTGTCCTTGACCTGGCGGCCCATGACTATTTACGTGGAATAGAGGCGACATGCTGGGCCAAACATGCCTTCTCTTCGATCCCAAAGTGCAAGCCTCAACAACCTCAGCGAGTCCTTCAATGCCTGCATCCTACCCGCCCGGGACAAACCTATTCTAAGTATGTTCGAGATCATTGAAAGGGCATCATGGGTAGGATCGTAAAAAAATATGAAAAGATGGCTCAGTCGACCGAACGGTTGTGTCCAATGATCAGCAACCGCCTCGCCAAAGTATAACATGCCAGTAGAAATTGGAGCCCTCAGTTTGCAGGAGCTGCCCAGTTTGAGGTCAGCAACGGTACCGACATGTACGCTGTTGATTTGGAAAGGTGTACTTGTACATGTTACCGGTGGGAGTTGACCGGCATCCCGTGTGTGCATGCAATCCCGTGCATTCACTTCATGAGGAGATCTCCTGAGGATTTTGTGCATTGGTGCTATCACCGGGAAACATACATGGTGATGTACTCCCACTTTCTCCGCCCCCTTAATGGACCAATCGAGTGGCTTCCTGTGACGAATTTTGATTCAATTATCCCACCGCCTTTTAAAAGGCTTCCAGGAAGGCAGCGCGTCCGTCGAATACGGGATGTGGACGAGGCCCCCAGCCAGACAGTGCTAACCAGAAGACATTTGAACGTCATTTGTGGGTGGTGTGGTAGTGTGGGGCACAATGCCCGCACGTGCGAAGGGGGAGGCCAGTCCAGTGCAGGGGCTGGCAGAGGCAACAGAGGGAGAGGCAGAGGCGGCAGAGGAAGGTCGGAGGACACCTTTATGGGGTTCAGAGTCCCCGAGACAGCTCCCGAGACAATTGCTGCCCTAGTCCCTGAGACATATGGTGGAGCTCCTCCATCCTGCTCATCCAAGCGAACGTCTCATCAGGCATCGAACTAAAATGAGATGCCTGAGGAGGAGGAGGTTGTTCAGGAAACGGGACTGAATGCCTAGGCTCTGACCGGAGTGGATGTGTTGCTTCCTTCTTTGACTTGCGCATCCATTCCCCTCCAGTTTGGGTGATCCCCATTCGGTCCACTAATGAATTGTTGTAAATGTCATTGACCGACTCTTCAATTCTAGGTTCCGTCTCCGGGATGGGGACCCCTAACTGCTCAACGATACTCTGGATGAGCCAGTTGTACGGCAGTGACTTCGCCGAGTTGTTGAGCACCTCTTGCATGTGGCTCAGGATGATATATCCGATGTCCACCTTTTGTCCCGTGAACACCTTCTCTAGCATATAGAGATCCATGCTGGTAACAAGGTCTCGATGCCCATTCCGAGGCAAAATTGTGTACGTCATTATCAGGTGGATCAATTGGGCTAAGGCATTCAACTCCTTGCCCTTTGGCTTGCTGTACTCGGCAACCTCGGGATCTTGATGCAACAATCTAATCACCTCTAACCCACGTCCTTGTTTGACGAATGGTGGCGCCCGAGCCATCTGATAATATTCATCGCTTGGCTCCTCCAACACACATCCAAGCATAATGTTGACATCATTGGCCGTGAACCTAACCTCATGTCCAAAAATATATGTATGCACCTCTAATGGTTGGGTGGAGATGCTCAAATTTGCATAAAACAATCGTATAACTCGCTCGCAATAACTGCCCCTCATCCGACACAACCCGGCTAACCCAGCAGCCTCAAGCATACGATCAATTCCCATCCCTACGAATGAGTCCAAATCTACTATCTTGGACACAATAATTGTACGGCGTTGTATATCTTCTACGTACCGTGCTTTGCAATTCCGGTTCCAATATAGTTTCGACCTTGAACCCACTTGAACGGGTTGGAACGGGTCGCTGGAGCATCCGGCTTCTCCTTCTTCAGGCTCAGCGGTTTCTTCCATCGCCGCCACTACATCAGCTTCGAACGCCGCAGTTTGAACGGGTTCAACTGCCTCCATGGTTGCCTTCCCACGCTTCGAGGTCAATTTCTTAGTCCGGGATTGCATTCTGATAGTTAAGAGTAATTCACCAACCTGCAATATAATAACCCACACAACATGTCTAAGTTAGCATAACAGTTTTTCTTTTCCTTTTTTTTTTTTGGTGTCCAGGCCAAAAGTGCCTGGACGCCGCGGAAATGTGTGACCGGCGCCGAAGACCCTCATAGAGACTTCGAAGAAACGCAGCAAATCTACCTCAAATCAACAGTCTATTTCCATTATCACAGACAACTATGAGAAAATCATCAACATATACACACAAATCTACCTCAAATCGTCGTCGAACGTAGCTCCTCTCCTCTCTTCGTCGCACGCAGCTCCTCTCCTAGTCGCACGCAGCTCCTCTCCTCGTCGCACTCCTCGTCGCAAGTCTGTCGAGAGTTGCAGATTAGGGCTTGAAATTTGGGCGAAATTGGTTTAAGTATATATATATTTTTATTTCAAAATCATTTTGGCCTGGACGCCGCGGCGTGCAGGCCAAAATTGCCTGGACGCTGCAGCGTCCAGGCATACATGGTGGGGCCATCAGCTTTTTTTAACGGACAGCGATGGTGCATTTGTCATTTTTACATACGTTGGTGGTTAACTTGTTAGAAAACATACCACAGTGGTTGACTTGTCATTGAGCGCAAACCACGATGGTTGATTTGTCATTTTCCCTTCTTTTATTTAATTAATTGACTTCTTCATTAACTTTATTTTAAAATTTCTTTTCCTAATCCTTTGATTTCATATATCTTACTTATTCATTAATTGTATTCATAACTCATCTCCAAATTCCGGCTTCGATCCCAATTTATTCAGAACACCAACCATCCAACAACGTATCTCTAATCAAATTAATTCACTAATTCTATTTCTTCAATAAATTTTTTGTTCGAAAATTTCTAATTCCACCGATTTGACTAATTGACCGAAATTTCACACATATCTGCTATGCGACAAATCTAGTCTACTCATCATTGTCTTGACCAATTTTAACGCAAAAAATTTATACATAAAATTTATTATTTAAAATTTTATGGGTTTTACAGTGTCATCCTTCTCAGTTAAAGCCATTTGAGGAGAATTTTGAAGAAATGTCCAGGCAAAGTAACTCGAAGAGTTTTCATAATGCCATGCAGGAAGCCATCGATGAGATTGGTAGGATTATGGAGTGGAAGATGATTTGTTCTTCTATTCCAAAAGAGCATTGCGATGGATTAGATCTACCTTACGTGCTAAATGCTGGGATCAAGTAAAGGGTTCTCCTGCATGACACTCAAATCTTGAAGATTTCAAGTGTTCTTCCGGAGCCTACCGGAATTCTTGATGAATTGAAAGGTATTGCTTGTGGAATTTCTATAAACAGTTTGCTACAACAGAAGATGTTAGAAAGCCATCTTTCTGCCTTTCATCGGTCAAGAGGGGGCCATCAATTACCCACTTATCAGGTACCCCTGATGATTGTGGATCTTAAAGATATTTCATACAGTAATGCAAGGGATTTTGTGGAAGTTAATGCACAAGGGCCATATGAAGAAGATTGGATTTCATCGCCGTTGAGCTCAAAATTTAGACAACTAGGTAAACTCGTGTTGCGAAATTGCCAATCAACTTTAGAAAATAGGCAATGTCAAAGAAGGAAGCCGAAAAGCATAGCAAAAATCATGCATTCCGATTTTGCCCGTATAGCTAAAATGGCTTTTACGAAGATAAGAGCCTTTCTTCCTCTAAGAGAAAAAAAAGTAATGTAACTAATAGTCTTGAAAGTGCACCTACGTCTAAAGAAAGATACAGTGTGAGTGGTCAAAGTGATGAGGTGAAAATTGACAAGAGATCGCTGTCAAGAGATCGCTGAAGAGGAGTCCCTTAACATTTCAGAAAGAATGGCCAAAGCTACAAGCAATATTGCTAGGTCTTTTCCAATTTTAATGCTCAATGATGAGATGTTTCAGAAGAAACTCCTCGAAGATTTAGAAAGCTTACACCAGCTAGGTGTCAATTTTTTATTTCAGAATGAGCTTCATGAATGAGTTTTAGAGAATAAGTTTGAGTTGATGATTTTGCCAAATTTTTATATACTTGGGACAAGTATATTGTAAGCAGGTAGATTGTTATGATTGAGCATTTTACTGTCTATGTGGCATTTCTCTTAGTGTTTACGTGTCTCCAGCTTGATGGTAGATTGGGCATATATAATTTATTTTTATAAGGGAACTAGGGCAGCAGGGAGGGGGGTCAATGAAGTAAAGCATTTGGTTATTTTTCTGTTATTTTCCTCTTCTTCTCTATAATTCTTTCATCTCTTTCTTTGTAAACTTCTTTGTTCTAGTGAATACTGAGTAACACAATAACAAAGGAATGCAACCTGAAACGATCCTTCAATGAAGGCATAAGAGGAAATGATGAAGTGTAATATGAAATTTTCGTTCCCCATATTGAAAACGACGAGGAGAAAAAACGACAGCAAATTAGAACAAAGGGAAATCAACAAAACAACGAAGGTACGAAAGGGTTAATAACAAGTCAATTATTGAATAATTTTTGTTAACAACTTAAATACTAAATTATGAAAAAATGGATGGAGTAAATATCACAATTATATTTTCCGTTGAAAATGTAGTTGTTCTGTTGCATAACGTTGTCTTTTTGCTGTAGAACATTGTCTTTCCACTAAATAGATTGAAAAGATTACTTTCCGTTGTAGAAAGACAATGTTCCACGTGTGGAACAATTACTTTCTATACTGCAAAAAGTGAGACATGTTGACGAGCACTAGACGATGATGATGGACCAGGAAGAGGAAGGAGAAGATGGTGAAGAGAACTGGATGGATGAAAACAAGAGGAGAGGTGATCCATGCTAAAGTTCGACAACATTTTTGGAAAACTAAAAATGTGAGAATTGTTTTTGATGATGAGAAGACCATGTTGGAGCTTCTCGATATTGTCTTCGCTGTAAGATTGCTTTAATTATTGTGATTTTAGCGTAAAACTGAAGTAGATTTATAATTGCAAAGACTATGTTCCGACATCATCTTCACGATAATCTTTCAATTGGTAACGGTGATGTTGGTGTCGTTTATTTTCCATAGTTAAGTGTTTAAGTGGTTATTAAAATGTTCAGTGGTTGACTTGTCATTGATCCTATAGTACAGTGGTTGATTTGTTAATTTCCATAAAACAAAATACAAAAAGGGGTGGGTGAAATTAGAATTTAGAGAATTGACAAAACAAACCTTGGACTCTAAACTTGGAAGAAATTTTGTACAATCAAAACTTTGAACTATTGGAAAATAACGATGCAAATCTCAGAATCACGTTTTCAGTCAAAAAATGTCAAGGCCAACGTCGCAATCACATTAATGTCAAAGAATGTCCATTGGATCAATAATGGACGTCCATCAATGACAAGGGATGTCAAAGTCCTGATGTGCCACAAAAACGTAAGATTGACAACCAAACATGTAGAATTTTTAACTTTAATTCTAGTGTTCTTTTTGTAGGTGATCAAGGGGAAGAGTATACTTAAATAATCATTTTCGTTCATCTAGCATCCATGAGTATCATGGAATTATTCAAGATCAAGCATAGGTAGAAGATCATGCACAATTTTTAAAGATTTCTTAGACGTTTCAAAACTGTCGAAAATCTGACCCCGATAGTATTTCTATTATTTGGCTATCTTCAAGGTTTTATATCAAAAAGTATGCTTCATGAAACTTGTAGTGGAATTCTCAAGATTTCTAGAATGGGGTCTTACGTTAATATGGGAGTTTATTTGCTATGCCAAAAGATCCGTCAACAAAGAGCTTTGTTTTATGTTAATGAAGTCTAATCTCACTTACTCAGAATTGAAGCCCAATTCAATTTGAAGACGGGACTTGAAGAATGATCCATTAGATCACTATTGCATGCATGATTTAAGAACTTATTTATGGTATATTTTATGTTAAGTTTAATAGTCAATTATTGGTGTCACTTGGTTAGGGCATGTCTAGCCGAGCATGTGTCTTTGTGAAGGCATTTTGGTAAGTTGTTATTAGGAAGCTCGCCCTAAGTTTGTGAGGTATTTAAAACCACTCTAAGGTCTACCCTAGGAGATGAATTTTCAGCTAAAGAATTGATTTTGAATTGTGGAGTTTCCCTTACCTTTTGGCCATTCTCATTTGGTGGTGTTATTCGATTGAGTTTTGGTTTTAAAAATGGTCTTACCAATTTTCTTGTAAGTTTTATGTGATTCCTCTTAGAGCTACTCCTTTCTCCACCTCCTTCTAGAGGTATAAATCCCCAACAAAAGAGTTAAAAGCTTACAAAGAATCAAGTTGGAGTGCTTCCACCATTGGAGGCCATTGAAGTCAATAAGCACGGTTTAGGTGCCTATTCGAATCAACTTACATCCCATCATCCATAACTTCCTCTCCCAAAAGATCTTCTATGCGATTTTTTGAGGGCTTCATCTTCATTAATAGAGCAGTGTTGGTACAAATTTCACATCATTTGGACACGCTTTGACTGAGTTAAGCTAGTTGCCATTTCAGGTTTGATTCTTTCGACAATAGGTGCCTATTGTGAGGGGTTTTCATCTTTCCCCTCTTGATGGAGAATCAAGGTTGATCCATGAGGAAGGGCTTCCTTGGGGTCATCGTAAGGTTGAGGGATGTTCCTGTTGGCAGCTGGTTGAAGAGACAACTATCCTTCAACGAGGATGGGCGTCTAGGATGGGAAGAGGGGCGCTGGCGGACAAAGAGTCATGCCTGTTAGATCGAAGGACGAACGTCCCTCAACAAGGATGGAGGTCAAGGATGGAGTTAGGCCATCCTCCAAAGTCTCTGGCAGATGATAGTTCATGCCCATTGGATCGAGGGATGAATGTCCCTCAACAAAGATGGATTGCCAGGATTGAGGATGACCATCCTCTAAAGGTGCTAGTGAATGATATTTGTTGCTCATTGGATTGAGGGAAAAATGTCCCTCAACGAGGATGGATGGCCAGGATGGAGAATAACCATCCTCCAAATACATTGGCAGACGTGAAAGGGGGTCACAATTAAGACACATTTTTAAATGGGAGCAAACTCCCTCCACTTACGACAAATGTCCCCCATCCCACAACGACCGTCCCTCAACTTAGGATAGACGTCCCTCCTCTTATGACAGATGTCCCTCCACTAAAAATGGATGCCTCTCTGCCCACAATGGACATCCATCCAATTATGATGTCGTTTAGGATTGAGGGACATGCATGGCTGCTAGGGGACATCCATTAATGTTGAGAGATGACGTGTTTTAGTATTGTGAGATGTCTTTCAATGCCATGGACGTCCCTCATGCTATGGACGTCACTCAATGCCATGGACATCCTTTAATACTAAACACTGACTATTGACTGACCTTCACCTCCATCTATATATGTGGTAAGGACTTCCTCTAAAAGAGCAAGTAGCAACCCTGAATCCCTAAACAAACTCGAAGAGCAAAGTTTTTGAGTGTTTTACAGCAATTGGTGGTGAGGAGTGTTGCACCATCCAGCGATGAAGAATCCATTAACTACATAATGGAGGTGGATCCTATTTCATCATGTCCAGACCAATGAGCAATGTGCATTCTTTCACAAAGCTGGTATAGAAGAGCATTTAATCTTGGCATCTCTAAATGAAGAGTTTCGTTCAATATGCGACATAGAAGATGATGTTGGACATAGAAGATGATGTTGGACAAAGAGTATGCATTCTCAACTAGAATGTTCTTTCTGAGATGTCTATATGGGGAAGAAGTATAGTTTGTTGAACGTATTTAGAGAAGAAGTGGTTGATTTTGTGTTAAAGAATGAGCACAGGATAAAGTTTGTCAAAAGTGAATCTCATCGCTTGTTTGCCATGTGCAGAGATGGATGATGTAGTTGGCAACTTCACACTTCAAAAATGAAAGGTGAACTTATAGTTCAAATTAAGAGCTATAACAAGGTTCATACCTATGCACGTCAGAAGAGGTTGGTACCTGCTATCGAATAATATACACTGGCAGCGAAGCATCGTTTCTACACCAGACACTTGTATTATGATTTCAAAAAATAATTTTGAGGCAAGTTGTATATGGAGGCTATGTGGAAAGCAGCTAGAGCTATAACATCATCGCACTTTGAGAAAGAGATGAAGAAACTGTTTGTGGTTGACCAGACAACACACACATATCTGTGAAACATCAACCCAAGATTTTAAGCAAAACATGCTTTCAATTTCATCCCAAAGTATGACATAAGTCTCAACAATTTGGGTGAGTCCTTGTAACATCCTGAGATTTTATTTATTTTGGAATTATAATGGTTTAAGGGTTAAGTTTAATTTAGTATGTAGGAGTCAAGCTTAACATATTATTGTTTTGAAAATATTAAAGTAGAACCGCCAAAAGATAGAAGAAATATGGAGTTGTCTTGCGGGGAAAAAGGAGTTAAGCACAGAAGTATGCATGGCAATATAAGATGTTGTACCATTGTAAAGTAAAGTGACATCACATTGGAGTAATAGATGTTGTGAACAATGGAATCATGAATGGGAATGTGTCTGCGGAGGAAAACACACCAACAATTAGTAGATAAAAGAAGGAAAAATGCTGTCATTTTAATGAAGGAGGTGAGTCTACAGGGCAGTAGTGGGAGTAAATGGATATGCAAAAAGATGAATCCACAAGCAGAACGACGTCGTTTTGAATGAAGGAAATGTTTAAGGACGAACAAATGATATAATGACTATTGGATAAAGAACAAAAATGGTGAAAGACGTGGAGAAGGTAGAACAAAATAAAGTGCGAGTGAAAGGAGGACCATTAGATTAAAAAGGGTGGAATAGTTTATGGCCGCTAGATCTAAGGAAAAATGTTGTGGGGATGCGAGAGAAAGGAAGATCATTGGGTTAAATGGAAGGAAGAATTTATGGCCGTTGGATCTAAAGTGTAGACGAAACAATCATTGTTGGATTAGAATGCATAAGGAAAAGATGCTCTCACAGTAGAGAAAGATTCCATAGCGGGAGAGAGATTGACCGTTGGATTTTGGGAGGACAAAACGTGGATTGGTAGATAAAGGAAAAGATGCTCATGTGGACGATCGACCAGTAATATTTACTTTCTTCCGAGACCGACCTGCACACACCTCACGATCAACCGCCACATTCTTTCTTCATCTCCCATTATATACTAAATCCATATATCAATACACACACAGACACACACACACACACACACACACACACACACACACACACATATATATTATAACACCTTGATACACCATGTACATATATATATAATGCCCTGATACACCATGTACATATATATATAACGCTCTGATACTTCTTCTCTCTATATATATAAAACGCCCTGGTACTTCTTCTCCATATATATAAGAAACTTCTTCTCCATATATATATATATATATATCATAAATCACTTTTCCAAACTATTCAAACTTCAATCTATCACCCCATAATCATGGTATAATCCATAATTCACATTTTCTCCATCACTTTATTCTTTATTAAACCTAATATATCCTTAAATATTATCATCCCTATTATTCTCAACAACTTTGATAATGTAATTCACTATTTTCCAAATGTATTTTCCCTTGACCAACACTTGAATTATCCAAGTCAATTTCCAATAAATCCTTAATCATCCTCCAAGTCAATTCACTATCACTAATGATTTAATGATATCGCCATTTTCATGATATCACCATTTTTTTGGTAGTTTCACTCTCAAGACAACTGTCTCTCTTCTATCTTCAATAAAGCGAAGCAAAGCGCATGGTGTTAAAGTGAAGAAAGCTTAATAAACACACACGAACACGATGAGGGCATAGCATAAATGAGACTGTTGATCATTTCATAAAACATATATTTCACTTTCACTTCTTGATGCTTGGTGACTCACCAACAAAACTAACAATGATCGATGACATAAGGGTATGAACAAATCCAAATAATTGGATTTGGTAGTTCTTCATTGACTTCCCTCTTTACCCCTTTGCATAGGTTCTATGTCTAGGGTGTGCACCTCCAGATGGGCGAGGGCTGACCTATATAGAGGAAGCGTTGGATGGAGTAAGTCATCATAGAGGAAACCTATAAGGAGATGAGTCTACTCCTATGAAGGAGGAGTTTA
The DNA here is from genome assembly GCA_022433065.1 of Begonia loranthoides. NCBI lineage: Eukaryota > Viridiplantae > Streptophyta > Magnoliopsida > Cucurbitales > Begoniaceae > Begonia > Begonia loranthoides. The sequence continues at coordinate 10,529,980 of CM039485.1, forward strand.
CAAAGGTAAGTAATGTCTGCCTGTGTTTGGGCCTTTTGGGACTACACCACAAAATTCTAAGGTTAAGTTATTCTTAGAAGATGTTCTAATGTTGATCTAGATGTTTTAAGGATTTAATGATATGATAGTTTGTGTTATTGATGATTTGAGAATTTGATGATCTGTTAGATAAAGTTATAGTTGTTTTGAGGATTTAATGATCTGCTAGATAGTTTATAGTTGTTTTGAGGTTTGATTATATTGATGATCTATTAGGCAATGTTATGGTTGTTTGAAGAATTGAAGCTATGTTAGATGATGTTGGATGATGTCCTTTTGTTGATGATATTGATGTCCTAAGATTTTGTTGATCTGATAGATGATGTTATATTTGGTTGAGGATTTGATGATTTGTTAGTTTATGTTTTAGTTATTTTGAGGATTTGATGATATGTTGGATAATGTTAGATGATGTCCTTTTGTTTGATGATATTGATGTCTTAAGGATTTGATGATTTGTTAGATGATGTGTTTATTTAGATGATAATGCCAATGATATGTTAAGATGCATGCAAGTTGTGTTATTTCATGCATCATGTTTTCAAAAAGATGAACGAAAATGTTTTCTCATACAAATGGTTTTCATGTAAGAATAATAAAAGATGATGAAGATACGTAAATGGGCCTAGAGGACTGGTTGTTTCTAAGGGGGAACCAATGGGCGCATATACTTGTTAGTTTTCCTCTGATTGATGTTAGGGCGTATCGGTCGATGTTGGTCATTGTGCATTGATGTGTGCAGTAGCTAATAGAAGACTTGGTTGATGTCGTGTCTATCACCCCATGTTGTTAGATTGTCTCATAGTCAAGCCTACTCATTCTCGGAAAGAGAGAAAAGAAACAGAACAAAAGAAAGAGAAAAGAAAGAACAATAAAGAATAGAAACAGAAACAGAAAAAAAAAGATTTAAACATTTTTTTAGTAATTTTTTTTTCATGTTTCATTATTCATTACTTACTAAGCATTAAACTTATGGATGAGTTTTATGGTGTAAGTAATGGACTAGATGATGTTACATGAAGTAAAAGAGCTAGAGAAAAGATACAGTTGAGGGAGTAACTCCATAATGAGGATTTGGTGTTATTACGACAAGAATAGTTGCATTGGTAAAGTTTTGTGAGAACAACTTATGTTTTATGAAAATAGTTATTAATGAAAAATTGTATAATGTATGGACTTTTATTGAAAATGATTTTAGTTGTGATTTATATTATCTGAGTATTTTGATTTTCACTGCGTAATCTTCCGCTACCTAAGTGATTTCAAGGTGTGAGAAAAAATGTTTTAAAGGTTTAACAGATATGTTTTTAGAAGGTTTTCAAGTGTTCAAAAAAAAAAAAAAGATTTTGAATAACGCTCAGTTTTGAAAAGAAGAATTTTTGGTCATTACAGTCCTACAGCGCCTACCTCCAACCAACCCAGGACAAACCAATCCTCAATATGTTTGAGATGATTAGAATGAGCATCATGTGTATGATCGTTAAGAAATATGAAAAGATAGTTGAGTTGAAGGACCTATTGTACCCTCATATAAAAAAAAAAGTTGGCCAAGTTACAACATGTGGTTCAAAATTGGTGTCCAACATTTACAAGAGGTAGTTGGTTTGAGGTCAATGATGTTAACAAATGGTACGTAGTCGATTTGGACAGGCGAACTTATAATTGTTACCGATGGGAGCTGACTGGAATCTCATGCATGCATGTCATCCCGTGTATGTATTTTATGAGGACCTTAGTTGAAGATTATATTCATGTATGGTATTAGAGGGAAATATACATTAGGATGTACTCCCACTCTGCCCAACTGGTCAGTGACCAACACATGTAGCCTGAAATGGACCAGAATCCAATTCTTCAATAGTGAGTTAAGAGACTCCTAGAGCAGGCTAAAAAAAGAGAGTGAGAGATGTGGACGACCCCCATAGCCAGACAGTCCTTAGCAGAAGAAATGTCCCCATGACATGTAACTATTGTTGGGGTGTTGGCAACAACGCCTGCTCTTATCAATGTGGAGGCTCGGCCACTAGCAAGGCAAGTGACAGTGGCAAGGCCAGAGGTAAAAGTGGCAGTGGTAGACAAGGACGCTCATAAGAGACATTTATGGGGTTTACCAATATTGTCAAGATATAAGTGAGTAAATTGTTACGCTTTCAAATATTATTCTAACTACATGCGTTTTGTATAACATAGTATTGCATTTGTATTATGTAGGAGTCCACTTCCCCATAGCTACACCTTAACTATGTGGCTTAATGATACTATTTCATTTATTTTTTAGTGACTTAATTGTACTCATTAATACTGATTCTCGTAACTTTGTATGTCCTTGCATGGATGTAAATGTAAATGAGTGAATGCAATTAACTTATTCAATGGATGGAATGCATGTTGATGGATGGATGTAAATGAATTTGTTTGCTAATGGATGGAAGTAAATGCACTTGTTTACTGGGAGAGAGAGAGAGAGAGCGAGAAAGAGAGAGAGAGAGATGTTCAATTTGGGTTGACGGACGTCCATCAACCAACAATGGGAGCCCTTCAACCCAAAATAAATGTCCCTCAACCCACAAAGGATGTCGCTCAACCCACAAAGGATCTCTCTCAGTTTAAAACATATGTCACTCAATACTAAAAGACGAAGTCATTTAGCATTAAGGGACATCTAAGAAAGCTAAGGGACGTCCCTCAATACTAAACGAAAATGTTGAGTGAACTTCAACTTCATCTATATAAGTGGTAAGGATGTCTTTTGCAAGAACAAGCAAAAACCCTAAATCCTTGAACACATCCATGAGCGAAAAAGTATCAGACATGGAGGTGGAGCCTATTTTGGCAATCCAGGCCAATGAGCAACGTACGTTACATCACAAAACTGTAATAGAGGTGCATTTGATCTCTGCATCTATAGACAATGAGCTTCATTAATTATGCGACTCAAAAGAGGATTGTTGGGATGAGAGTATATAACAACCCGATAATAACTTTTCCCGTTGAGCAATGTAATCAAACTTTGGAGATAAAATTTCATGATACAACTCATCTCTATACGCGTTAAGTGGTGACTTGTAATTTTGTGGGAATGAATTTGGATGAAAGTCTAGTTGAAAATGTGAAGGAAATGGAATTTTGGTCTTTTCAGACGACTTTGAATGATTTCAGATGACAGCGGGTGCGGGCGGACGTTGTAAGTTTGAATCTATTTGGATTGTTGATGAACTCGGACAACTTCAAACGATTTCAGATGATGCAGATGGAAGCGGACGTTGTGAGTTTGAATATGTCTGAATTCTGGATGAATTCGGACGTACGCGGACGACATCTTGGACATCATGTCGCATTTGAATTCTGAATTCGGACGATACGTGTAGAATTTGGAGACATCCTCTCGTCCGAGTCCTTTAGAACAGCTACAGAACTAATTTAAAATCAGGAGAAAATGATGCTTAACCAATATAAACACAGAACACTCGACCTCACTCCCACGATCCTGACCAGCAGAGAATGTCGCCTGCCCCCTGCCATAGTACGATTTGTTCCCCCCAAGGTGAGCCTATTTCATGTTCAGTTTTTTCTCCTTCTTCTTCTTCATTTTTCTTCCTGGAGGGACTTTGGAGGGCTGCTGCTTGTAGTGGAGGCATTACACCCAAGTAATCGTGTGTGTGTTATCTGTGATTTCCTTAATATTTTTGTGACAATATTCGTCTCTATTAACCCATGAATGTTGTGTTCTACTGTAGTTCTCTAGTTGTTCTTACGTTAGATTCCTTGTTGTTCTTTATTGCCTTTAAATGCTCCTTTTATCTACATGAGTGATTGTTACTTGGCTATGTGTTCTAGATGTGCTTGGTTCTCCGTAGTTGTATTTCATGGTTAACCTATCAAGCTCAGTAGAGGAAAGTTACGAGATGTGAATAATGCCTAGCAACAGTTATGCAGAGATGAAATGAACTAAGAGTTAGCATTTTTTGTTGTTTGAGTCTGTGATATCTCTCTGCTGTTTTCACTTTACTGCATATTTCTTGTTCATATACCATGTTGCTGCTGTAAGTAGTTCCCTGTTATTATGCTGTATATTATCCTCCATTATTATTTCATTGATAAGCATTATCCTCCATTATTGCTTTGTTGGTAAGCATGATAGCTTGTTGCTACTGATATTATCACTGCTTTATAACTCAATGTTGCTGCCACAGAATTTGGTGCACATAACTCTGCTGTAATTCTTGTCATGCTATACAAAACTGTGGTAGCGACTTGATATTGTAAGATGTTCGAATAAACTCTTTGTTGCTAATCTTGCTACTATATTCCAAAGCCTGTGTAATCATTCATTTGCCGTTAATATTGAAGCAAGTATATTCATTTCTCTACTGTTAATGTTGTAGCTTGTATATTCACTTCACTGCTGGTAATATTGTTAAGAAGCATGTCCCTGTTGTTCTATTTTCGATATCTCTAGCTGTCATTTTTGTCGTTCAAAGCAGGATTTGTAAGCATAATTCTCTGTTCTACTCGTTATTAATTCTGCTGCTTGTAGGCATTTGAAAGCATGATCCATAATTGTATATAGTTGTATATTATCGCTGTTTTAATTGACAATTGAACGCATGATTAGTAATTATTTCTCTACTATTATAGTCGACCAAAAGCATGTTAGATGTTCTAATTTTCTACTGTTACAGTTGATTAAAAAGCATGCTCAGATGTTCACATTTCCTATTGTTATATGTAAATTCTATGTTGTCACTATCTTGTAAAGCACGTAACTCACCACCGTTTAATCTTGCAGATTTATATAGTTAAACTGAATTGCATGACTAGTTTCGTTTAATCTCTCAGCACATTTTCTATTCTTGCCATTATTATCAAACATATTTATAAAGCATGTTGATTAGTATTTTTTCCATTAACTAGCATGTAAATCAACATTTTCTCTAAATCTCAGGCATGTTAATCTATCAAATCTATCACTTGTAAGATCTTCAGATTTGCCGATTATTTGTTGTGAAGCATGTCAACTTCCTATTTACGATTTTCGCATATTAATTAGTCTTCTAGCATGCCCATTAACTAATTTAATGTCTCTTGTGCTTTTCCATATTGAATTGACTATTGTTACTCCTTGAGCATGATATTCTAATTTTGCAATGCCTGTTATACTTAATATCATTGCCTAATTGCATGCTCTGGATGTTGTTTTTACATGTTTCTCTTATTGTTCCCTTAAATTTCCACCATTTATTATTGAATTGGGATTTTTGTCATCTATTTTCTATGGATGCGCTATTTCATTTTTAGTGTCCTTATGTATTTACGTTAATAGAAACCAAGTAGGGAGTACCCCCTTGGGGTGGTACTCACATGCGTGAGTGAGGGAAAAATGATAAGAACACAGAAGAAAAGGAAAGAAAAGGGAGTTGGGGGCGGATGGGTAGTCGGGCCTAGTCTGTAATCTAGCCGAAGCCCCTCCTTTAATGGGTACGGGAGTTCTGGGTTTCAAGTAAGGATTAGGTCCAGTCAACTATACCATTCCATATAGGTCCTCCAATCTCCAACTCAAAGTATGAGTAAAGAAAAAAACGAATGAATGTAAAGAAAGATTGGTTTGGATGGCCCTCAATTCCAAAAGAATTAAAGAGAGACATGTATAATTGTTTTCCCCCATTTCTTTATTGAGCGTAAGCTCACGTCCTTACTTGTGGTGTAGGTAATGAGATGGTTGTACCATGAGCAGCAGAGGAGGCCATCTCGTGGAGCCTATGGTGTATCCAGAGGAGATGCAACCTGAGTAGTAGTACGACATCAAGTAAAAGGAAGAAATAATTTTGTAAGGGCTAACGTCAAGTTGTTTTACGAACGTTGAATCATCCTTTTTAAACCTTATTCGAGTATTTAATTGAGACATTATGTAGACTTCATTTGAAAGCTCAAACCTTGAATTTTAAATTAATGCTTTAAGAAATGTTTTAAATTACGTTTTCGCTAAATTTATTAATCATAGTTTTTCCTCGATTTAATTGACTGTTTTTAGTAAGTTGGTAATGATAAGATTTTGGCACTCTGATTTTAAGATCTTTTACACAACGTTTTTAGTCATTTTACAAAATTTTAAATTGTAACGTATTTCCAAGATAAGTAAGAATCTGTGTCGTTATAGAGTAGGCTTCTTCAACTAGAATATGCTTTTAGAGCACGTTATTACATAGAAGGAGAATTATTAAAAGTGGCTCAAATAAGTGATATTTTATTGGTGAAATATCTGTTGGAGCCTATTGTTACCTCTAAAGACTTACAGCAACAACCTGAACCTGTCTCCAAGCATCTTGAGTTTTTTCAAAACCATGGAAAACAAGTAGATATCTGGCTGTAATGGAAGAGTGATAACAAGAGCACATTTAGGCTCTTCCATTACAATCTGATATCTATTCCCTTTTCGTGTTTTTGGCAAAGCTTGAGATGCCTAGATATTGGTTGGGGTTGTTGCTACAAGTCTTTATGTAACATCTCATAACTTTTTACTGTATAAAAATTTTCTTTCCTTTAAAACACTTTTGTATGAGGGAAAACCAAAGTAAACACACAGCAGAAGTCTTAATCATAAAACTCAGAGTAAACGAAATGTAGAACTCTTTTACATTTAAATACTAGAAACCAGCAGTTTAAAAGCTATTTAAATAAACACAGGTAAAACATTAACTTAAAACAGTTTGAGGCCATTAAATACTTGAAAACAGTTAATTACACTTATTCCATTTCCGTGAGCCATAACCCCAAGGTCAATCCGCCAACAGCACAAATGCCCAACCTGCAATACCCCATCAGCTGTGTCCTTTATGAGCTTCATCTAATCATTGGCTCCTTACCTACATCACAAGATCTAACTATGAGTCTAAAGCTTTGTATAAAGTTCTCTATTTTCCTTTTAGTTTTCATTTGTCTTTTACATATTAGTTTCTTTAGCCTGTTACTGTAATTTCCAATAGTTGTTCTGTGTCGGGCGTAACCAACCGGACCAAAAACAACTATTTACTCTTATTTTGTTTAATTATGTTATAGTACCGTTTCAATTCCATTTAGTTCTAGTTACCCATACAAGTGTTAGAGATGTCAACTTGACAAGGTAGAGTGGTTTATGTACAAGGCGGTCATCTCGTGGCACACACCTAATACATTGCCTAGATGGCCATCCCGTGGTACACATCCAAGCGACCAACTCAAGAACCCACATCTCTAACTACCGCTTTATGTTTATTCACTTTCGTATACCTTAGTATTCCAAGTATTAACATTGTTGTGAGCATACAATTCTATCTAACATGTTCATCAATCGTTTCCACAAGCGTGATCCATTCCTAACTAAGGAACTGAACTTAAATCTAATAAACATACAATTCATACCAAACATTCAACAGTATATCAAGTAAAATGCAAACATCAAACAAACCCTAATTCCCATGATGTAGGCCCTTTCGAACAAAACACATGCTGTACCACTTACCGGGAGTCCTTAGCAAGTTTTAGTGTTTACGATTGTCTTTCACAAAACCTATTCATAATTTGACATATGAAATCATCATTAATAATTCTACAATATATATAAGACAATATTTCTTAAATTATTTCCTTATATTATCTTCCAACTACAGAGTAACGACACCTCACCCATGCCAAAGAGTCCATCCAAAATCCAAATCGTAGCATTCAACACTTTCTCACTAAACTACAATGATATAGACAGATTGATAACCAACAGAATCTTAACTTCAACTAACATGCTTTGTACTATCAACTTAACAATTACAATCATTAACCAACATGCAAGACCTTATCCTTTAGATAATCACCTTATCACAACATCTAGACAATAACAACATAGTTTCTCTTAAACAAAAGGATCAATAGATTAAATCCAATTCAACTTAGTCTTTTTCCTACTTCAATAACCAACAAAATATAACCTTAACCCATTAAATACCTTCTCCAATGATTCCACATAATAAAACCCATTAACATGCCGTAGAGAATATGAAATCACCATTTCATGAAACAATATAACAATAATATAACTCCAATAGAACTTATTCTCACACTCTAGGAAATTGATCTAATCGAACTAAACAATATTTCTCCAACAATAATAACAATTATCAATCCCAAATATTCTCATCGTCATGCGTTATTTACAGGATTTCATCAAGATAATTTCAATAAAACATGGCAGATGAACCATACCTGAAAAACCCGAAACTTAAAAAATCCAAAAGACATAAATATGAAACTCCCAAACTTCTTTCTCTTTCCCTTCACAAACTCCAGCCACTGAAAGAACCTGAGAGATAAAGAGCCTCAAACCTTCCCCAAGTTTTGCACAGCACTAGAATTCTTCTCTCTCAAAAACCAAAACTCTAGAGATGATGCACCCCAAAAACCTACCACCTGAACCCGAGCCCAAGGGCTCATTGTTTTTCTAACCTATGTTTATTTTGCATGGAAAATCAAACTAAATGACTTTGAAGATGAATCAATGCAAAATGATAAAGAGATTCCTAGACAAGTGTTCACTTGGAGGCAAGACATGTCCCACTCGGTTAGAATCTTACTTGCCCAATTTTTATAAATTTAGGGGCAATTTTGTAATCTCCTTCTTTTGTTTCATTAGGGAGGTATTTAACCTTCCCTAATGAAGAACCCTAGGAGTTAAGAACCCTTTGCAGCTATAACCTCATGAGAAGGATTTCTCTCAAACCCTAGGTGTGCTCAGTTCTTGCTTATTGCAAACCTTAACACCAAAGCTCCTCCTCTCACTCATTCTTGCACGGTCTTGGAGAGGAGGTTCGAGCTAGTCTACCAGCATCTTCTTTTGGGAGGTGTCCCTGGCATGTGGAATTAGAAGATCATGGAAAAAGCCAAGGTGCAGAGGTACTCTTCGAAGTGACTCGAACCAGTCGGATTCCTCGAAAGTTTGAGGGCTTGCGGACCAACATGGTGCTCTTTCTTTTCCTATTTTCTCTTGAGTTTCTTGCTGTGTTTTTGTTATGGATTTATTGGCTCTTTTAAGATTATGAAATATTGATTGGAAATTTGTGATTTGGAATAGAAAGTTTAGAGTTGTGCTTGTTTTCCTTGAAGTGTCGCAAACTGTTTTATTAAATAGTGAATCCGAGCAGATTTTTCTCCAGCTTATAAGTTCGCATGTGGAATGAGTTTAAATGTGGATTTTGGAGTTGACTTTGTATTAGTTGTTTACTAGTGGTTCTATAAATTTTAGGTGAAAAGGCTGTATGCAACGTGAGTTCTAATCAGACTAATTTCAGTGCTCAGATATTAGGGCTAGCCGATTAGCCTTGTTTGCTTGGGACTGGTTTGGGGTTCTAACCTGTTTACTTGGATTCTTGTAACTTCTTTGATTGAAACTATAGATCTGGATATTGTTGATTGATCTTTGAAGTCTTGTATGCGTTTTGTTGATTTTTGGATTCGAATATTGAAGTATGTGCTTGAAATATTGAAAATCGCAGCTTGAGTTCCCATAGCCATTTTGAACAACTTGTTGTTTTGATCATATCTCTATAAATATTACGAATTTGAATATGAAATTTTAATGGAGTAATCCTTTCTGGAATACAAAGAATTCGATACAATTTTGATGATGTTTGGATTCGTAATTTTGTGTATGTTTTATTGGGAGTCGCCAATTTGTCTTGGGAGGAGTTTGTTTTAGGGTAGATCCATTTTCTGAACATAACTCACATTCCTTATTGTTTTAAAGCAAGATTTTTGAACTTGAATGCTATCTTGGATACTACTTTGAGTCCTGTAAATTTTGTTGCATTTGACTATATGCACTAAAAGATATACCCGTTCAAAGTAACTGCCCTGTTTTTAAGATTGTCGACTGTGCTCTTTTGGGGAAATTGACATTCTTGCATTTTGGGGGACATCAGTTTCCCTCGGCCTCCCATTGTCCAAACAAAACTACACTCCTTCACGTCTGATATTTATAGACCACCATCCATCAACCCTTCAGTGACCATCTGAAGGTGGAGAGCCAAGGGACGCAACCCATCATCATCCAGATGCATCCAACGTAAACCTAGAAGCTTTCAGGTGAGGGCATTTCCATTTCCAGTGACTCATCAAATCACTGGTCAATCAATTCCCCTTCGGACGATTGACCGCAAATCCAATAGATTAGCTGCTAACTCTATCTTCTTATTTATAGGTTGATCACGTCGGTCGATCGAATTCTTGGTACGAATGACTGCCAATCATCCAAAATATTGTTTGCTTCAATATGTCGGTCGCATGATTCTTTTAGTGGGTGATCGAATACCACTTCAATATTGTACAACTTAGTGAATTACAGGTTGGTTGGAAATCCTTTGGGTGATCAACCTCCACACCAATCAATCATCTGCCACATTATTTCTTCTCCAAATATATATATTCCAAACAAATTATAGGTTGACCATGATCAACCTCCACTTCAATCTTTCATCTGCCACATTATTTCTTCTTATATATATCCTAACTTATCCCTAAACTTCAATAACCTCCTTACTAACTTCTTCTAATATTACTTACTCATCATCTACTAAATCTCCAGTTTATTCTTGTATTTCATAAACAAGTCTTACTTCCAAAACCAACACTAAATCTGATATACCAATAAATATAAATAACCTTAATATATTCAACTCTTACCAATTCCTTAAACAAAAGCTTTCATCCATCATTTCAAATTTCACTGATTACAAATCACTAATCCAATTCTATCATCTTCCTATCCAACTTCAAATATCACTAAACAATTCTCTATTAACCTTAATCATTTCCCTAAGCTAAATCATCCGAGGGTATTATGGTTCACTTTATCCAAACCTATTTCACTTGACTAGTATCTTAGTTATCTATTTTGGCTCCTAATACCCCAAAATGATCACTTAAGCCATGCGTTTAGTGTAACGACCCAGTTTTCTTTTACTTTCAAAATCTCGTAAAATTTAAAGCTTTTATTTTCATATAAACATCAGAGTATTCTTTCTTTATAAAACTCGATCCTTAAAACTCTTTACTTAAACACTTATCAATTGCAGTAGAAGTAATGAAATCCTTTTTATAAAACGCAGCGGAATTAAAACAAAGTATTATAGAATACTAAATAGTCTACAAAACCTTTTTAACAAATAATTTCCATTTAACACCTTAGCCCAACCAGCCATAAGATCCATCTGTGTAAATCCTTCGTCAACTGCTACACTGTTACAATTCTATTCTCGTGCATACACCTACATCACGGGGAAAACAATGAGCCTAACCCCCAACAAGAATCAGAATGAAATGCAATGCAAGTGATATGCGTGAATCATACAATGCATTACAGAAGAGAGCTGTATCTCTTTTGGAAGCCAAAAGTGAGATACACCGAGGGTCATGTGGCTTAACCACTTCACTCTGAAAATAAGATATATCCATCAGGGGTGTTCCACAAGCCAGTATCACACTCCTTGTTAAAGATATTGAGGATTTTAGAATGGGAGAAGGATGAACCTAGATTCCACATAGATAACTCCTACCACACCACTCCCTATATGGGAGCATTCTATCGTATGGAATGTCACCTATCTTCTCAAAGCCCCACACGCCTATTTGCATCTATTAAATTATGACATACAGCATGTAAGCAGTTTCATAATTCCTAAGATGATGCATGAATGTCACGAACTAAGTCACAAAAAACAACATACAACAGAAACACAACCAATTTAATTACAATTGCAATCGAAAATTCACTTGAAAGGCACTATGTTAATCCATCAAAATATCCAGGTTTCAAACAAGCATTTAAATTAAGACAATGTAATTTTAGAGTTGTTCATTAACGATGCGAGCAAGAGCAAATCATGTTCCAATCCAACCAGATATGGGGTTCAACTTCAACTCTATTCAACTATCCATCATGACATTTCTCAGGTTCAATTCAAGCAAGTTGACTGATAAGTGTATGTTAAACTCAATGACATCAATAGTGAGTGCAAGAATAGTTTACTATACTTGATCTACAACGCACAGTTCATGTATGATAACAGTTAATTCAATTCACAGTTGAATCCAAGCATAAAGGACCCAAGGTAACATGTGAGCAGGGATCTACATTCTAGCAACCCACAATTGACAGTGTCTATCATTGGTACTCAATCCATCATCAACAATGTATATTTCCTATCCAGTCACAAAGCATATCAACAATGATTTTAAGAAATTGACAGTACAACTTTCCAAACATTCTACCAAGTTCAGTTCAGATCATGATAACTACTGATTTCCATTGATCATGCTTTTCATTCAATTTAAAATCCACTATCAATTCAACAATTAATTTCATGTCTTTCATCCAAATAAAAAACACAACAACAAAACTTGTAATGTAGGGCCTCCTTTGGCCAACTACAAATTCCAATTCTTACCTTATGTTTTTTAGCAACTAAGTTTTCCAATAGAACAGCAGCCAAAATCTAATATACCCCCAAACAACTCTCAATAGTTCCTAAACAAGCATGGCAATGAAGGTTAGACCCCATATTCATAATCAATCAGATTCACACTGTTGAAGGTCCATAATTAAACCAAAAAGTCTTACCTTTGCCTTAGCTCATAGATGGACAATAGGGAAATCCTTCACACACAACACTTCACTCTTGAATCACTACACACACTAATTTCCTCACAGCAAAGTAAAATTCTCACACACCTCACAATTTCCCCAGAGCCAGAGTAACTTACAAGAAACTTGTTCTTATAGACCGAGGACAGAGAGCAATTATCACCAGCAGGAGATAAGCTGCAAGCTGCAGAGAGGGGCTGACCTTTGCCCAATTCAAGGGAGAGAGGTCCAATGAAGTAGGTCCAGGTGGAAAAAGCTTCCACACCTCCAGAGAGGGAGAGGACGGGTTGCAGGGACTGGATAGAGAGAATTTGCTGTGTAGAATATGAAATCGAAAGAGAGAGAAGGAATATAAAATGGGTTTCTCTGATTTTCCCCAACATTTAGATGAGTTAAGTCATCCGAGACCTCGTCTGCACTCGTCCGAAACCCAGTTTGGGACGAGAAAATGCGTCCCAAGTCTTTGTCCGTACTGTTCATAGGTGACATTCGGATGAGATGTCTCGTCCGCAGATCGTCTGAATGTTTCATAAAATTGTCCAAAGTCAAATCGGACGTGAGCCATCGTCATCCGCACTTGTTCGGGAGCGTTTGAAAGTGTCCCAGAATTTGTATAGATTCAATTCGATCGCAGGCCTTCTTCGTTCACTGTCGTCCGCTACTATCTGAAAATCCTTCACAAAACAAGTTTGGGACGTAGAACGTCGTCCCCAATATCATCCCAAAGTACAACACGTTTGCGGACGAGACACGCCATCCGGAGTATCGTCTGTAGGCGTCTGAAACTCACCAGTGCACATTTTTCCTAAGTTTTCCATACTTAGCTTATTTTTTGATGTTAAGCATATACTTTCCAAGCACGACTTAACACGTATTGTCGCATATACGATGCACTATTTATATATTAAAATTTTTCAGATTTAATATATTAACAAAACGAGGAAAAATATTTGGGGTATTACATTTAGCTCTATGAAAATTTGATATATTACACTTTAGGAGTCATAATAAACTCTAATAGATACTTCAACAATAAAACCTCACATCCTTGATCCACTTTACGATAATTCTCCTTTAACGTAATAACATGCTCTAAAGGAATATTTCGGTTGATATGTGTTTGTAAATTAAGTTTTAGATAGTTCTATATGGATGTATTGTATTGGAAATGCAATTAATGGATGTGATGTATTGAAAAAATCTATAAACAGATGCTATTATAACAATGAAACTGTTATTTGAGTTGTGAATTGAAATCGTAAGTCATTTGAGTTGTGAATTGAGACTGTAAGTCATGAGTTGTGAATGGACTTTCAAATTACGTGATTTGAGTGAATATATAGAAAGCTACATCAATTCAATGTTAACATATAACCTGAAAAGAGGGAGAGAGAGAGAGAGAGAGAGACACACACACACACACACATCTGTTTTGGGTTGATGGATGTCCATCGTAGTATTGAGAGACATCCCTCAACTTATAGCAAATGTCCCTTACCTTAAAATAGACGGTCTTAGCCCACAATGGATGTCTCTTGGCTTACAGTTTGACATAATAGCAACATCAACAATAACAAGAAGCATAACAACAGCAACAACAACAACTAGAATATTATAACAACAATTGATGGACTATGAGTCCATTCCATCATTAATCAAACTTTTAAGATTATCAAGGAGAGATTCAAGGTCAAGCATAGGTGGATGTTCAAGAACAATTGGAGAATAATTGAAGGACTTTCCAAAACTATCTTCCTTCTGACCTTTGACAAGTGTTTGTCTATTTTGATATTTAAAATGACATCTTTTTAAAAATAGTGCTTCATGAATATTATAGTTGACTTCTTAAGTTTTTTAGAATGAGTTGAATTATTAAATGTTGAAGTTGAAGTTGATTAATAAAAGCTTTTACTTTCTTTCAAAATTGAAGTGATTCCTTTTTCAAACACTTTCGTGAGGTACATCCAAAATTATTCTTGTCAAGATTGGGCTCACTTGGAGTTGAGTGAGTTCTCTTATTGGCATACGCAACCCTACTCCTTGGAGGAAGGCTATGTGAAAAGGTGTCTAACCATCAAGAGGCATCTCCATCAACAAATCATCCATTTGGAAGTTGTAAGCTCCATATGTAACGCCCCAAGTTTTTTTTAAACCTTTTTCTTTATTTTCATTTTTAGCCGTATAAAAATTTTCTTAAATTTTCTTTGACTTGTTGAAAATGTGTATGAAGAAAGCAGGTTAGAGTAATTAAGCGGAAAATGATCTCAAAACATGGTTTAACACTTTAAACGAATGTCCTCAGTTTTACAAAATAGTTAACAAATCTAGAAAAACAATAATTACTATTCAAAATAGTAACTACTACTTTATGTGTAATATCTCAATTTTTTCATGTATACATGATGTAATTAAGTGTTGGGATAAGTAGGATATTACATTGCGTATCTATACGTGTCAATTTGTGACATGTATTTATGGGAAAAATATTATGGAATTGAAGTTAAGTGGAAAAATGTAAGGAAAAATCTGTTAAGTGGAGATTTAGACTCGTACGGATGACATGGGGATGAGAAATGTCGTTTGGAAATATAGGGAAAGTTATCCATGTAATTTGGGACGCATCAGGATGAGAAATTTCATCTTAATGCATCTGTCGCTGGGCACTTGCAGACGCATGCGGACGAATGAGGACGCATGCGGATGCGGTCGATTTGAATCTGTCTAATTCCTAGAGACTTTAGGACGAACATGGATGCATTATGCAGATGCCATATCGCGTCCGAATGGTGAATTCAGATGACTCCGGACGAGTTGGGACGTACACAAACATAGCCAATTTGACTCTGTCCAATTTTGGGACACTTTCGGACGCGTGCAGATGCATTATACGGACACCATATCGCGTCCGAATGTCGCATTTGGATAGTACAGACGAGACGAGGACGCCGTTTCTTGTTTGTAATCACAAATTTGCCTTAGGGATTTTTACACATGGGGATGAATGCGGATGAGATCAGAACGTCTGCACTAGTTTGAATCAGCTCAGATCTGCATAAATTTAGGGATTTAAAATTATACAACTTATCTCGTAGTCATTTATTATGCGCCCTCTCTCGACAGAAATCTCTCCCTCCAAGTCTAGACCTATGCGGGAGCTTTCCTCCTCCCTCTCCATAGGCGTACGGTTGTCTCCCTTAGGTAAGCTCGCCTTTTAATCTTCAGCCAGCTTTCTTCTCTGCCTTTTGTTCTTCCAGTCGGTTTCTTCCTTTCGTTTGTGTTCTCTCCATTACTTTGTATTCTATTCCTCTCTTCCAATGAGTGTGAGTGTGTGAAGAGTGAAGGAGCTGTTGTGCGGTTGTGTAGGTTTGGGTGTTCTGCAAGTGAAAGTGAGTGAATCCCCAGCATAAAGAGTGGGAGCTATGGAGCCAGGAGCTGATGTCCGTGAAGCTGTGTGAGCTAGAGCTGCTATTCATGAAGCTGAACGTGGAGCTGGAGTTGCTGCTGTGGAAATTGCTGTCCTTGAGTGTAGCTTTGCCATAGAGGATAAGAAAAATGGGTGTGTCTTGTCCAGTGGAGGCCCTACCCACAAGTAGAGTGCATGAGTTATGCTTCCTTGTTGTTTGATAATGTAGAATCTTGGGATAATAAACTAAGTAATAAGCCAGAGCATTTTAATCAATTTACCGTAGTTTACATGATCAATTAATAATCTAGGCATGTGAACTAATTAGCAAATCTAAGCATGTGAATAAATCTATTCGAGTATGTTGACTAATTAGTTATAATCTTCTTAAGCATGTTTAATTAATTAGACTTAACTATGTTAACTTAACTTAACTATAGTAATTAAGAGCACGTTAATTATCTTAATTAAAGTAACTAATTAGACTTGAGCATGTTTAACTAGCTGTTTAATTAATAATTAATCATTGAGCATGTTAATTAACTAATTAGTTGAGCATGTTAATTAACTAACTAGTTGAGCATGTTAATTAGCTAGTTGAGCATGTTCAATTAATTTGATTATTTCTTGATGCATGTCAATTAATTAGGGCAATTAACTAAATAGAATAATTAATTGACAAACATGTTAATTAACTAACTTAACTAGAGTAATTAGCTAGACCCGAGCATGATAAATTACTAGGATAACAAGTGATCAACTAGTTAGCATGTTTTTGACTAATCAATTAAATTATAAATCAATCCGAACATGTTTACAATTAATCTTCATGCATGATAGTTAACTATTACTTGTTTAATCTTCAAACATGTCAATTAACTATTAATCTTCATGCATGTTAGTTAACTATTACTTATTTAATCTTCAAGCATGTTAATTAACTATTAATCTTCATGCATGTTAGTTAACTATTAGAATTGCTTGATATTAACTCCTTCGTTCTTTGTTCCTACAATTCTTTTAATTTCCTTTATTACAAATGCTTTATGTTGATAGATGTTCTGATAGAGATCAATGTTGTGATGAATGCTTAATGGTTGAATGGAATGAAGGCTTAGTGCGAATGATGATAGCTTCCTTACTAATGGTTTCATTTTATACTTTTATTTTCTTAATTATTGTAGTAGTAATTTCCTTATATGTTAGTGATAATATCATTTTGCTGTTGTTAGTTTAGAACTCTACGTTCTAATTATAATTCAACACATGTCAATAACCTAAATCTGAACATGTTAATTTACTAGGATAACTAAGAATAATAATTGTAATCTATCTTGAGCATGTAAATTATCTAGTATAACTAACTAGAATAACAATGGTAATCTTTCTTGAGTATGCTAAATAACTCAGATAACTAATTAGAATAATGAATTTAAATCTTTTTAGAGCATGTAAATTGACTAGAAAATTAACTAGGATTAACTAGCATGATTACTAATAGTATGTTCCGATCTCACTTCATTTATTGTTGTGTTCTATAAGTTCAAGCATATTATAATTCATTGTATATTGTTCTGATATGTGCGTTTAATTTCTGTAGTCCTTTCATGAATTGCTATTCAATTTCCTTAATATTCGTCGTTTGATTTCCTTATGTGCTTCATATTTCCAATTCAATATCATAATTGTTCTCTGATATATGCTTTCAATTTCTGCTATTCAATTACTTTTCTTATATGCGCTATTCCATTGTTATTTACTTTCTCTTAAATGTGTTATTCAATTATCGTCACTTTACTTTCTTTTATATGCGCAATTCATTTATTGTTAATGGAACGTTATAGGCATCATGCATCATACTAGTTAGAGAATGTGTTATCATGCATCATGCTAATAGAAACCAATAGGGAGTGCCACCCGGGGTGGTACTCACACGTGCATTGTGTGAGGAAAAATGAAGAAAATGATGAAAAAGAAGAAAAAGGGAGTTGGGGGCGTGGATGGGTAGCAGATCTAGTCTGGCAGCTAGGCGAAGCCCAAAGCTAGTCGGCAACGGGGACTTAGTTGCACACAGGATGGTTAGATCCGACCGACTATATCATTCCAAAGGAAAACCTCCAATCTCCAGCTCGATGTACGAGTAAAGAACCAATGACTTAACGAAAATATTTGTTTGGGTGGCCCCCATTCCAAAAAGGACTAAAGAGAGGAATATCATATTGCATAAACTCCTTTCTTTACTAAGCCTTTAGGCATACATTTTACTTGTGGGTAGGTGTAGGTACTTGTACGTGATATTAATGCATAGACTTAGGAGTAAGGGTGAAAACTATGCACATATCATAAAGTAGGGATGAAGGATTTGCACGTGCAGGACTCGTGGCTGGCCAGGCTAAAGAGATTAAAAGAGAACTCGATTGTAATTAAGTTATATTTAATTGTTTAGTATTTCTTTCTCGATCAATTGAGTATTTTTACGCTTCCGCTATATTTTAATAAACCCGCTATGTTTCTTGATTTGACCTCCGCAATATTTTGGTAAAAGAATTTGTAATGTTTTTCATAGCGGGTAGAATGGAAAGAGTTTTAGCGGTTCGATTTTGAAAGGCACTCTGATTTCATAAAGGTTTTAGTGACTTGATAAAAGTTTTAAATTTTAATGCATTTTAATAAGGGTTGTGAGAAACCGAGTTGTTACATTATGTGAGCCATAACCCTCAAGTTGAGCCTAGTTGGTAACCCAAGAGCTCCGTAGGCAATGCCTCCTCCTCTACATTGATATCAGCGATATTATCATAATCATCTGTGTCACAAGACAAAACAATGAGCCTAATGCTTAGCAAGAAATATGATGAAATTCTCATGCTCATGCTTATGCTTTCTATCTCAGAAAAGAACCTATCTTTTCTGTCTTTACATTTAGTTACTAGAGAAATGATACACCTGTTGGTTAGTGTGGACTTAACCATAACTGAATCCCTATTTAGGACGAGCTATCCATTTGTGGTGTTCCCATCTATGACCATCACCCATCTCTTCAGTTCAAGCATTGGGGATTTCTGGAACAAGAGAAGGGATACATCTGTTGGTCAGTGTGGACTTAACCATAACTCAATCCCTACTTAGGATGAGTTATCCATCTGAGGTGTTCCCACCTATGACCATCACCTATCTCCCGAACCCCCACACGCCCATTTACGTTTGTTCGTTCATTTCATTAAACATGTCGTGCATATATCACATTTTCATAAGTCTTATCCTGATGCATGAATGTCATGTCATATCCAGTCCACAACCACATACAGCATATACAATAAAGGTAGTAATATAACAAAGATACTTCACAAAAAATATACAAAATATAAAAAGGGAACACATGGCATTAACACAGAGATATAACAACAGTTCATTAAAACACTTCCTTCTATCTTGTGGCATTTACTACTAATTTATAAGGAATCATTAAGGGCCTTTTATTCTTAATAAATCATCTATTTATTATTAAGGAACACTTCACTAACATCACCAAACAATTGTCACTTATCATTGTCGATACATCAAGCAAAATCCAAGCACAATAACACTTTCTAGTAGTAGCCAACACTTCTCGGTCATTAAGAAAATCACAGAGTAATATCCAGTTTCTCAATCCAATCCAAAAAGGTAGTAACAATTCATTCCTTACCTAAAGCCTCACAACAAGTAGTAAAGTACACAACAGTATCCAACCGAAGGCATTAATTCAAAATAGAAGAATAACATTATAACCTAATTCCTTATTGTCCATTTTCTCATGGTTAACAACCATTCATAGGTCATGTTTCCACTTCTCATCAGGTTATATTTAACATAAATTAAAACCAATGTAGAACAATACTTCATAGACAGACAGCAAAGGAAAATACTTCATATAAGAACCCATGGCAAGCCTTAACCATATAAATGACAATAACTAGCTTTCCAACAGAGAATGACAGTGGCTATTGACACCCTTTAACTTCTTTTATTAGCAGCAAGTTAACGATTGGCAGCAAATAACCAAGGTAGAAATCGACTTAGCAACTTGTTAAGAATTAACAACAAGAATTCAAGGCAGTAATCTCATCCAATTATTGTTGACAGTATTGAATTTCTAGTAAGTATTAACACCAAACAAAGTCAATTAATCCACACCAAACAAATTAGGAATTAACAACAACAAAGTCTCGTGATGCAGGGCCTCCTATGGCCACTTTGCATCCAATTTCTTACCTTCAACCGAAATGCCACTTCACAGCAAGTCCTGAACACCAACAACAACAGTCTAGGAATCCAACCAAAGAAACGACTCATGCTAGGAAACCAAGCAGCACCTCTTTCTTCACTCACACTCACACACTCACTTCCTTTCTCTCTGTAAGAAATCCCATGATAGAAACTAACAGAAAATGGAAATCCAAAATGTAGAGTGTAACTTGCTTCAGTAGCTTCCATTGCTTTATAGCCGAGGAGAAGACTTCCCAAAGGAAGTGACAATTGATGGACAGTTGCCCATTTCAAAGGAGGGTGGTCCAATACAAGTCAGCCACGTGGAAAGCTCACTATCACCTTGAGAGAGGAGGAAATTATCGGGGAAAAATAAAAGAATGGTTGTGACAGAAGCAGTCTTTTTGTTAAAAATAGACTTTTCGATCGAAGAAGCTGACCGAACCATTGACAGCACAATCGACTGATTACCCAAAATTTGCCTCTATTTTGTATTTCGATTTAACCTTTCAATCGCGTCCTCAACCGATGACTCGACCAAAAATGTGGGGAGTAATCTGTGATGCATTTCAGTTGAGATATGCAACCTCTACCTCGACCTTGACTCAACGAAAAAAATCAAAATGCAACCGATAATGAATTTCGGTCGAGTTATTCGACCTCGACCTCGACCTCAACTTGACCATAAAACCAAAATGCAATCTGTAATACATTTTGGTCGAGTATTCAACCTTGACCTCGACCTTGACCTCGACCTCAACTTGACCATAAAACCAAAATGCAATCTGTAATGACTTTTGGTTGAGGTATTCAACCTTGACCTCGACCTCGACCTCGACCTCGACTTGATTGAAAAACCAAAATGCAATCTGTAATGCATTTTGGTTGAGTTATTCGACCTTGACCTCGACCTCAACTAGTGCAAAAAACTAAAATGCAATCTGTAATGCATTTCGATCAAGTTATTCGACCTTGACCCTAACCGCTCGTTGATTGAAAATGTAGGGAGTAATCTATAATGCATTTTGGTCGGGTTATTCGACCTTGATCTTGACCGACACCTCGACCAAAAATGCCAATTACACCTTAGTTAATCCAACAATATTTCTTTCATAATTTTCACTACATTATATCATTTCATTGCATTATAATAAGGGTACAATAGAAAATTATGAAGCGTATCGACGTGTTCAATCCGAAAAATTGTTTACATTCAATTTATGGAGAAATTATCTAGGTATTACACCTTACTTGCGATTTCCAACCACTTCAATTCTTCTCAGTATATTTCCTAATCCTTGAAGGTTATTTCCAATATTATTAAAGGAGTTCTTTCCTTATTCATCCAAGCAGGTGTGGTCAAAATTTCAGATCAAAAGCTTCTAAAACAAATGAGTTACAAGCTTTCAAAGTAAGACTTTAAAAAAAGTGAATTTGCAGCAAAATAAGGAAATAGAGGAACCAGTCAATTAGCTTGACCGCATGGTCGACTGATTCCTTTATTAGTTCACCACTGCCTTTTTTGAGGTCAACCTTCTACTAGACCATGAATTCTTGGTCAATTCAATCCTTCAAGAACTGATCAATCTCCATTTTGTTATTTCCAAAGGTCGATCGTCATTGTAACGACCCCGTTTTTCATAAATCCTTTCAAATGCGGGAAATTTTGAAATTTTGCTAAGATCATCGAAATCATTTTTAAAAAGATGAGAGTGTGACACTAACCGAACCGCTACTAACCCTTCTTTAAGCTCGTTATAAAAACCAATTAATAAAATGCAGAAGCATTATGAAATCGTTTGTTTAAAACATAGCGGAAGCGTAAATAATTTAGTTCAAGAAACTTAATGAAAGAAACTAAACAATTAAATACCACTTAATTACAAACGTTTTCTCTTTTTGTTTAAGCCTGGCTAGCCACGAGTCTCGCACGTGCAAGCCCTTCATCCTAGCTTTATTATCTGTTCATCATTTGTTCATCGTTTTTTGCATACAAGCATTGACTCCTAACTTATTTTCACGTACAGGTACCTACACCTACACCACAAGTAAACTGTAAGCCCAAAGACTTAGTAAGGAAAACAGTTTATGCAATATGATATGCCTCTCTTTAGTCCTTTTGGAATAGGGGCCACCCAAACCAATCCTTTCATTAATTCATATGTCTGTTATTTACTTTACTTTCATTCATTCATTCATTACTCGTACATCGAGCTGGAGATTGGAGGTTGTCCTTTGAAATGACATAGTTTGATCGGTTTCTAACCTCCTGTGTGCACACTAGTCCCCTTCCCGACAAGGTGGGGGTGTATCCTAGCTGCCAGGCTAGCTCCAAACTACCCATTTACCCCATCTCCCTTTTCTTTATTTTCTCAACATTTTATCTCACATAATGCATGTGTCAGTACCACCACCAAGATGACACTCCCTATTGGTTTCTATTAACATGATGCATGATGCAGTATAATGTATCATTAACAGAAATTGAATTGCGCATTGATATGAAAGTAACTATAATTGAAAGTGCATATAAAGGAAAGTAAGACATGTAATAGAAAGTACAACTAAAGTGATAGGCTCCAAGAATCACCAAGAGCACAAAATAGAAATCTGTCCCAAAATCTGTAATAATCCGAACCAGTAACGCTAAAACAGAATTAACTCCCAATTCCCACGTGAACTTGGGTTGAAACTTGGAGGGCACAAACTTAACACATTCAAATAAATCGTGTCAAAAATTCATTACAAAATCCACTCTAGATCTCCACTTATGGCCGAATCAACAGAACTCAAAAACTAGGGGTTCTCCTGGACTGATTTGGCGACCAGAATTAAAACAGAGAGATCTCACTCCATAAAACTCCAATAATTACCAAATTTGGCAGGCAGCAACTTCACTCAACATAGAATAAATCTCTAGAAGAAACAAACTTTAAAAGGATAGCACACGGACCTTAAAAAAGAGCCTCAACAGAGTGTTTCTAGTAGTTCAAATAAAAAAAACAGATTCAACGGCAAGAAATAAAATTCATAGAAATTCAACTTCCACTTGGATATCTTGAACAACCCTTCAAGAGCTCATAGACATTCAACCAAGAGAACAAATAGATACCAAGAGAACCAGATATAACATAAAAACCATCAAAGAAATAGATGAAATCCGAGGAGTCCGTGAATCTCCTAATGAGAGGGACAACTTGCAGTTTGCCGAGAAACAAACACTCTCCAAGGGGTGGAAGCCTACTTCTATCTCCACTCCACAATCCACACCTTGAAGATGAGGTATTGGAAGAGATAGTATCCCAAAAATGCAAGGCCAAGAGGTTTCAAGAATGCCTTGCAAGGTGATGGAGGAATCGGCGCTAAGGAGAGGGAGGCCGCGGGTTTCTTCTTTCAAAAGAGAACTTAATTTTCTATTTTCATCCAAAAAAATCCGTTCTTCATTCTCAAAGAGGGGTTATAAAACCCTAAGTGTTTACAAAATAGGCCAAAAGATCAAAATGACCCTGACTTAAACAAATAGACATGACTTACACAAAAATCAAAAATCCTGGAGTGGAATTTTTAGACTCTGTAAAATGAAACTTTTACATAGCAAATGAAAACTAAATATAACGTTCAATAGCTTGTTAGAAACCTCTAGATGTTGGCTACATTTGGTATGAAGGACAAAAGTTGAAAAGACATCATTCCAATTGTCGAAAAAGCCCTTGAACGTCCATAGATCAGATTCTAGGCGGAATTAGAAAACCCATAATTTTCTCCAAAAGATTGCTTGACCTCCATTAGCCCAAATGCCAACTCCTCTTTGTTTATTTGATTCAAAAACCTACAAAATAAATAAAAGTTAGAAAGGAGCCATTGGCTCGGGCCCAAGCGACAAGAATTTGGAGCACATCATACTCCCGAGGTTGAAAAAGGATTTGTCCTCAAATCCAGGGAGTATTCATCATTATCTTCTTTGCATGCATTCCACCCGGATCAAATGGAAAAGTTTTGTTTCCACCTGGAGGCAATTTCTTCATAAAGGATCTTGCATACTGTCTTGCCAAAGATAGGAGAAGAATGGTGAATTCGCACAAGACAATTTCCAGATCTCGTAGTGGTGCTAACTCTAAATCAAAATAATCTTCAATCTTAGAATTTCTTTCCTCAACTACAATATTAAAACCTTCTTTCAAGAACTCAAAAACAACACCATCATTAAAAGAGTTTCCTATCCAACCAATTTTTAAGAACCAGGTAATTAAGGAAACTAATGGCAGGTACCTTTCTTGGTGAACATGCTCAATGGGAGTGGATGTATAACTGGCAATAACAAGATCATGCGAAGGTAGAAAAATAGGGTCGCAATAATTCTCAAACAAAACATCCAGGTTTCCCATCAACAAATCTTCAATCATCAAATCAACAACAACTCTTTCACAACCCAAGCAAGCATCATTAACCACAAAATTCAGACGTTTATCCCAATTGTGATCATCTCCTTTCTTAATAACTGGAATATCAAGCTCAATACCATGGTGTACTTTAGTCAATAGTGTCTCTATAGTTGTACCACTAAGCATGCAAAGGTCAACAACCTCTTTTGACATTCCAATACGTGAAGAGGGCTCACTAACAGTAACATAAATGAAATTTCCAATCCGCAGTGGTATAACAGATTCAAAAATAGCAATATTTCCTAGCCATCCAATTTTAAAGAACCAATCAATTAAGGAAATTGATGGAGTGTACCTTTCTTAGTTTATAATTTGGTGAAGAAAAATTTGCTTCCCTGGAAATTTATTTTGCAATCTTCTATACGCATCAATCTCATGTTGGAGCCTCTTCAACACTAATGGTTCTCTTTTTACCATCACTATCGAAGTGTCGCATGTTGTACACTTTAGTTCAGTATCAATGAGTGAAGGTAGGTGGATGAAGTCCAAGTCTACTCTTGGATTGGGCAAAACAATCTTCTCTCTATGTTCTTCTTCTTTTTCTGTTGTTGCCTGTAACTCTGAACTTATCTCGAATAGTTGATCAACATGATGGAACTCAATCTCAGTGTCTAATACTTCTTTCTTCTTAACGGTGGCTGCCAAAGAGATATCTTTACAATCCATCTCATGAAGTGGTTATTCGATTGTTCTTAACATAGGAAAAGTTTGGTTGGACTAACTCGGGCTAATCAACTCTTCAAAACTGACTTTCTTTTTCATACGAGATTCAATTTCCACAAGTGGACCATTATGAGGAATCACATATTCTTCTTCCAACTCTTCCTTAATGTTAGCCATTATCAAAGTGTCATCATTAAAGGCCTTCTTCTCCTCATTATGCTTCACGACATTAAATTTGCCATCCACTTTTGGAATTGTTTTTGGAGGATTGTAGCCCCTTCGGAAAGGCCGAGACAATCCCTCCTTAAGTCTTCTTTTTCTTTGCCTTTCTATTCTCAATGCCAATTGTATAACATCATCAAGTGTCTCATAAGATTGCGACTCCACCACAACACCAATATCATTATGCAGCCCCTTAATAAAACGAGCCACGGTTTGCTCCATTGGCTCCACAACATTGTATCAAATCCTTAAAATTTCAAACTTGGTCAAGTATTCGTCAATCGTTAGTGAGCCTTGTTTCAATTTTTGAAGTCGGAGGAATAGTTCTTGCTTGTAGTGCGGAGGGACAAATCGTCTTCTCATGAGTTCTTTCAAAGCTTACCAACTTCGGACTTCAACTTCCCCAGTTTTTCTTCTTTGCGATTTAAGGTTCTCCCACCATATACTAGCGTAACCGGAGAGCCCTAATGT
This sequence comes from Begonia loranthoides, assembly GCA_022433065.1. Taxonomy (NCBI): domain Eukaryota; kingdom Viridiplantae; phylum Streptophyta; class Magnoliopsida; order Cucurbitales; family Begoniaceae; genus Begonia; species Begonia loranthoides. Next base: position 10,556,129 of record CM039485.1, read on the forward strand.
CACCATTTGAAGCTTAGTCTTTTCGGAATAATCGTAACAATAAAAAATCCAGTCCACTTTTCCAACCCATTCCAGAAAATCACTACCATTACTGGAACCCTTGAACTGAGGAATAGAGACCTTAACATTTCTCATATCATGTTTACTGTTCGATTTTCTCCTCGGGTTAGATGAGTCACTATCATCGGCTTCCTCCCACTCTTCACCAAAATCACTAACACCAAGACCCCATGAATCAATTGAAGTGCTAATCCTTCTTCTAGGTCTCTGGGTTCTAGGACCATGTACATGATCATTATCCAAAACTTCAATCTTTTGCTGAAGTTTAAGGATCATGTCAAACATCTCTTTAATACTAGGCTCGGTTTGCTCTTGAGCCTCCTCGGGTGGTGTACTCTGATTATTTCTCATCTCTCTGGGGTTGTGGTAATGAGCCCCACTTCTAGTACTCATAATAACATCTTAAATCACAATAATAGCAGCAAGAGCATAACATGGCTCTGATACCAAATGATAGGCTCCAAGGATCGCTTGGAGCACAAACTAGAAATCTGTCTCGAAATCTGTAGTAATCCGAACCAGTAACGCTAAAACAGAATTAACTCCCAATTCCCACGTGAACTTGGGCTGAAACTTGGAGGGCACAAACTTAACACATTCAAATAAATCGTGCCAAAAATTCATTACAAAATCCACTCTGGATCTCCACTTATGGCCGAATCAACAGAACTCAAAAACTAGGGCTTCTCCTGGACTGATTTGGCAACCAGAATTAAAACAGAAAGATTTCACTCCATATAAATCCAATAATTACCAAATTTGGCAGGCAGCAACTTCACTCAACATAGAATAAATCTCTAGAAGAAACAAACTTTAAAAGGATAGCACACGGACCTCAAAACAGAGCCTCAACAAAGTGTTTCCAGCAGTTCAAATAAAAAAAAACAGATTCAGCGGCAAGAAATAAAATTCATAGAAATTCAACTTCCACTTGGATATCTCGAACAACCCTTCAAGAGCTCATAGACATTTAACCAAGAGAACAAATAGATACCAAGAGAACCAGATATAACATAAAAACCATCAAAGAAATAGATGAAATCCGAGGAGTTCGTGAACCTCCTAATGAGAGGGACGACTTGCAGTTTGCCGAGTAACAAACACTCTCCAAGGGGTGGAAACCTACTTCTATCTCCACTCCACAATCCACACCTTGAAGATGAGGTATTGGAAGAGATAGTATCCCGAAAATGCAAGGCCAAGAGGTTTCAAGAATGCCTTGCAAGGGTGATGGAGGAATCGGCGCTAAAGAGAGGGAGGCCGCGGGTTTCTTCTTTCAAAAGAGAACCTAATTTTCTATTTTCATCCAAAAAAATCTGGTCTTCATTCTCAAAGTGGGGTTATAGAACCCTAAGTGTTTACAAAATAGGTCAAAAGACCAAAATGACCCTAACTTAAACAAATGGACATGACTTACACAAAAATCAAAAATCCCGAGTGGAATTTTTAGACTCTGTAAAACGGCAATTTGACATAGCAAACAAAAACAAAATATAACGTTTAATAGCTTGTTGGAAACCTCTGGATGTTGGCTACATTTGGTATGAAGGACAAAAGTTGAAAAGACATCATTCCTATTGTCGAAAAAGCCCTTGAACATCTACAGCTCAGATTCTAGGTGGAATTGGAAAACCCATAATTTTCTCCAAAAGATTGCTTGACCTCCATTAGCCCAAATGCCAACTCCTATTTGTTTATTTGATTCAAAAACCTACAAAATAAATAAAAGTTAGAAAATAAATCAGCCATTGGCTCGAGCCCAAGCGACAGGAATTTGGGGCACATCATAAAGTCGAATAGTGCACATGAGGGCAATTAATGATAGTGGAACACCCAATAATTGAATGACAAGTATTAAAAATGAGGCATGCTAAAGGAACAATTATCGAAGCAGTTGAATAGCAAGGGACATGCTTGGGTATATGGATCACAATAATAAAAGAAATGTAAAACAATCAACAATTGACGTGCGTCTGTAGTAAAACCTAATTTAATTTAATATGCTCAAGAGTTAATTACATGCTTTTACCCTAGTTACTTAGCATACTCAAGAAGAATTACAATTGTTATTCTAGTGAATTATTCTATATAATTTACATGCTCAAGGATTGACTACATTTATCATTCTAGTTAAACATCCTAATTAATTGACATTCTCAAGTAGAATTACAATTATTATTCTAGTTAGTTATCTTAGTTACTCAATATACCCAGAAAAGATTACCATTGTTATACTAGTCTGTTATCCTAGATAAGGTTACAATGTCAATATTAATAGTTAATTAACATGCTTGTAGATTTCACAAGTAATAGCTAACTATTAGGCATGAATTGATTCATATTTTAATTGATTAGTCGAACATCCTAATTAATTAACATGCTGCTAATATCATAAATGTGCTAACTAGAAATTACGATAAGTTAGTTCATTAACATGCTTGTCTAGTTAATTATTCTAGTTAGTTAATTGCTTTAATCAATTGACATGCATAAAGAGATAATCAAGATAATTAAACAAGCTCACATAATAATTACACTTAGGATATTAATTGATTAACGATTAAACATGCTTAAGGAAATGATTAACAACTATTAATTAAACAACTAGTTGAACATGCTCGGATTAGCTACTTAGCAACTAGTCTAGTTAATGAAACTTGTTACGTTTATTATTCTAGTTAGTTAATTAATCTAATTAATTTACATGCTCAAGAAATACAATTATGATTCCATTTATTTGACATACACTGACTAATTAGTTCACATTCTTGAGTTATTAATTACATGCTTGAATTAACTAATTGGTTTTGTTGAACTATGATGAATTGATTAACATGCTCAGAGAAAGATTACAAGTTGAACAATTGTTACACTAATTAACTGTACATTTTTAGATTATGGAAATACAATCACAGAACAATATATGCAGAACATTATGTGCATAGAACCATAGAATGACAACCAATAGTTCATAATCCTCAGTTCATCATTCTACACTCATCGTTCACTACTCTATCATCATTTGTTATCCAACAACTAACAGTAAGGAAGTGTACACCAACAAGGAAATAACGTCAGAATATCATCTAAGGAATAACAGCAGCAGATCAACCAAGGGACTATCAACTAATAATATCAACTGACAAATACTAACAGTAGTAACAATAAGAAAATCACAGAGCACTAGACATAACACAGAGCACTATAATTCTACAGAGCATTAGCAAGACTATTAACAACAAGGAAATGCAACTCACGCACCCCTACTTGTGGTGTAGGGCCTCCACTGGCTAAGACACCCACACCCCTATTTCCTTATCTAAGTCGAAGAATTAAATAGGGACAGAAACTCCAGTCCACGGTTCCTCACATTTACGGACAACAGGGAGCAGCTCCCACTTTACTTACATTGATAGCTCACCTTCAACCTCACTCACGTAACACACTCAACCCACCATTCTATCACTTATAAGCTGTTACCTATTCCATCTCTCTCACGGTCACTCTCTCACTTGCAGGAAGAGCTCTCTCCCATGGAGAGAAGAGCTCATGCAGTGAGAGAGTACCCGGGGGGGAGTGGAGGAAGGGGAATGACTGGACTAAGGGGAGAGGAAGCTTATACTTGAAGGAGGAGGGAAAAAACCATAGGCACCCAGGAGGAGGGAAAGGTCGGCTGGAGTAGGGGAAGGTCGTTCCCACAGGGCTACATGATGAGGGTGGGGGAGAGTCGATTCTTGTTAGGATTTAATGATTAAATGACAAGATTTTATCATTTTAACCCTTAATTTATCGTAGATCTGGGCTATTTTGGACGAGTGCAGACACACTTGTCTCATCCATATTCGTCCTCAAGAGTAAAATCCCTAAGGCCAAATCATGTGCTTGAACGAGAACTGGTGTCCTCGTCCAGGTCGTACCGTCCAAAAGTGCCATTCAGACGCATTTTGGCATCCGCAAACAGAGGCTGGTCCTATCCATGTTCGTCCACATAGGCCATGCGGACATGGTATGGTGTCCCATAGTTCACATCTGCACGCATCCAAAAGTGTCCAGGAAATGGACGGATTCAAATCAAACGCGGCTAATCCACGTTTGCATGCATCCAGAACTCTAAGACAACAGTGAAGTCAGGACGCGAAACCACGTCCTGAGTCATCCCAAGGCTAAGGGGAGATGAGCAATGCATTTACGGACGATATAATTCGTCCGCAGGCATCGAAAAATGCCCAGAACAGCCTTTCCTCACTTTTTTCCTAATTAACTCTCATCCCATAACAATTACCCTATAAATACATGTTATAAAATAACACGTATAAATACGCAATGTAATGTCCTAGTTTCCCCATCCTTAATTTACATCCTGTATATGGGGAAAACATTATCGAAAATATCCCTAGACTTAACAATCCGAAACGTCCTTGGTAATACCCTGATAATTATCCAACCTAAAAAAAAGTCAGGGTGTTACAGCCGCGCCTGAAAACAGCCACCTTTGGTTGATCAAACATCAAAGGGCTTTTCATCAACACTTCAACAAGATTTCTTCAACATATTTTATAGGTTATTTCTTACTCCTTCCGTTGGTGCATCATTTGGTATCAGAGCTACTAATTCATGGTAATTATTTTTCAACACAATGACGAGGGGATGAAGCTACACATGGAATTATTTTTCGGAAGAGGAAAATTCAACACCAATCACACGGTATGAAAAATCATTCGAAAGTCGACAATCTTAACTCGATAAAATTAGTACCTTGTTTGAAGGAATATTACAATGACTTGAGGGAAATATATCACGCACTCCGACCTTACAAGGACAAGACCATGATGAGGTATTAGAAGATACTTTTGTGCAAATTGAAAAGGAAATTATTTATGCCGATCATGGGAGTCATAGTTAGATGAGGAAGAATGTCAAGAAGAACAAGCTTTTCATATTCCAAGCTCCAACAATGACAAGGGCCAAAATGTTCATGACTGAAGTTTAAACACAAAAAGGTATCTCCTTTAATCAAAGATGGAAAGAGTGACGATAATTTGCCTTCCATGGGTTTTAAGGAAAATTTAAGTTAGTTGAGTGCGAAAGACGACATTAAGGTAAATCCAACTTTGGTTAATTTTTCTCATGGGAGTTTTACTAATATCTTGATTTGTGATATGACAAGTACAAGTAGTTTTCTTTGGAAGTCACCATGGCTACATGATAGAAGGCATATACATATTGGATATTCAAATTGTCATTTTTCATTCAAAGGTGGTGAGAGGTTAGTCAATCTAGCTCCGATTCAATCAAAGCAAATTGTTATGGATTATGATGCATTAAAAGGAAATCAGATGAAAACTATTATATTCATGACAAAGATGTACGTACCGATGGACAAATTGATTACTTGGATTTTTAGAGTTGGATGGGTTAAAGTTATTTGGTTATGGTAATGGTAATATTGTTCTCTCTAATCTTGGTGGAAAATCATTTGTGAATATGCATATTGTTAGAAAAAGAGGATTATTATTAAATCTTGGTGTTGAGTTTGATTACTATTTTGGGATTATGGAAATCTATTGCATCTTAAGGGAAATTTCAAAATTTGGGGATGGTGGTTTGATTCTATGGCAAAACACTTATGGCAATGAGGTTGATGATGATTCTACTAGATGTTTGTCTTATAGTTTCCATTATTACTTACCTAATTGTGCATCATGGTCTAAGAAAAACTTGCTGGAGTACTTTCCTTATTTAATCAAGTGCAAAATCGGAAAGACAAAACTAGTGGCCAATGCTTCAATTTAAAGCTTGTGTTTCTAAAGATGGCAAACTTGATATGACAACTCATGGAATTTGAAAATCACTCATAAAGAAAATATTTGTGGGGTTCCTAGTGAGCCAAGTCAAGGAAAAGACAACTCAAGATTCTATAAAAGCATTGTTCTTTGGCCACACATACTCAAAGGTATTTTCAAAACTATTTTTATGGAAATCATTGAATTACAAAGGGGCATTCATGACATTCCTAAGCTATTATTCAAATATGGGAGGTGGTTTGTGAATATCTTACTATTTTTGGCCTACCAATTAATACCCAGAATTAAGCTGAGACTAAGAATAATATTAATTGTGAATTTTAAAGATTTTGGAGATGATTTTATTATGGAATAATGTGATATCCCAAAAATAGGGTGCGTATAATTTGTACCATTTATTAGAATGAGGTTGAAGATTTGTTATATGATTATGGAGTAAATTATAAGTTGTTGAGGAATTGGTTAAGAATTAATTAGGGATTGATTAAATAATGAAAAGAGTGAATTAATTAAAATAAAATAAAAAGAATAAAAGAAGAAGAAATGGAGAGAAGCCAAAATGCTAATGTTTAGGAGAGAGAAGTGCAGTGATGTTTTTGATCAAGGAAGCGGTCAAAAATGCGGTCGAGCAGATCGACTGAAAAACATTATTGACTACTCCCAGGGTTTTTGATCGATGAAGCAGTCAAGGACGCGGTCGAGCGCCTGAACCAAAATATATTACAGATTTAATTTTGGGTTTTTGGTCAAGTGATCGGTCGATGGAATGGTCAAGGGTACTCAACTGAAAAACATTACAGAGGCAAAAAAATGTGTGTGGCGGTCGATGGTGTGGTTGTTAGTGAGGTCGACGATCATCGACCGAAATGTCGAGCTTCAACGTTGTAGTAGTCGACATTCATGTCGATTGGGGATTAGTGGTTGACATACTGTTCACCAGTCCCACTATGTTTTGTGAAGGACGACGTTGGAGCGGTCGACATTCTTGTTGACCGAGGATTAATGGTTGACAATAATGTCAACCGGTCCCATGTGATGTTGGCTACCCGAGAAGATAAGTTGAAGATCCTGAGAGTTTTTCTCTTCTGTGATTTTTCCACGTCCTCCACCCTTACACATGGTGAATCATAAAATGAGTTAGGTAAGATTATTGGGATTTGTGGGAAGCTTATAAGGGATGCTTCTATGATGGAAGAAGAGAGAAAAAAGAGAAAAGAGAGAGAGCTGAAGGTTGAGAGAGTGTTCTATGCTCTCTGGTGAATGTAGTGAGCTTTTGTATGAGCTAGAGAATGGAAAGTGAAAGGGAGAAAGCTCTTTGGAGATGGCCGAATAATCAAGAGATAAAGATAGAAGCTGGAAGGAAACAACAGAGAAGAGAAGAAGAAGAAGCAAGGGAAGAAGGTTCTCTCAGGTTCTTGTGGATTCCTCAGGTAATGCTTCCTATTTTATTTATGGATTTTAGGTAGATGTTTGGATGATGCTATGGTTGCTCGACAAAGTGTTGAGAGTTATGCTCTGTTGTTGATTAATGCTCCTGGTTGGCTATTGTCCCTTGGTTTCATGAATTTTTTGGACTTGGATGTATTGTTCTGTTACATGCATATTAACGGTGGGTTGTATGTTAAGGCTTTGGATGGTCACGGTTGAGATTTATCTGATATTGTGTTTACAACTTTGATAATTATGTTAAGTTGGTTGTGTTCTATACTTTTAGGATGTTATTATTGGACGTTGAAGCATATGGATGTGCTCTGTAATTTGGAAATGATTCACTGTTTTAATTAATGCCACTTGATAAATATGTCAATTGGTTACTATGCTCCATGGTTGGTCGTTAAGTTGTAAATGATGGAAATTGTTAAGTGATTTAGTGTATTTGGATTTTAATATTCTGTTACAAAATGAATAAGGAATAATAATATCAAAGTTGGGGTTCATAATAGGTAATTATTGATGATTAAATGTTATGGATTTGTGAAGGTGTTGAAGAGGAAGAAGGATAAAGTGCAAAGGTGCCTACGGAAAGGAGGTAAGTGATATGTATGGTTTTGCCGAAAGGCCTACATCGTAAGAATTAGGAATTGTATGTTGACTGTTTACTACTTTCATAGATTATTAAGTTAGGTTGTGATCATGTCCTGAGGATTTTATTGATGCTTGATGTTGTGTTTATTAGAATTAGGTTCTTTTAATGATGTGTTAATTAGACTTTAAAGAATTGATATGGATATGTTTTGAGGATTATAGGACTGATATAATATGTTTTGAGGATATTATTGACAATGTAGAATTGCATGCATACACGAGCATCACGCATTATGGTTTTTAAATGATATACGAAAATGGTTTTTCATGCATGGTTTTAGAAATGGTTTAATGGATTCTGATACATACAAAGTGTATGGTGTTCTTGAGGGTTGATCACCTAAAGCGGACAACCATCATTTGGGTTTTGGGTACAAAATGTCACGGGTTCAAATCCTGTCATCCCTACCTATTACTTATTCTTTTGAACATTAAAAAGGAATCAATTGACATCGATTCCAATTGAACATACATAATTAATCTTTTCTTTCATTTTATCATATTCTATATGATAGTATATGCATGCAAAATATATTTGTAGGTATATCCATTTTATCATTGAAAGTAAATCGTAAACAAAAAAGAGACTGAAACAACAAGATAAGCCCGAGATTCTTTCTGGGATATTTTGGGAATAATGTAAATAGATAATATACGTAAATTGGCGTGTGGGGGTTTGAGAGTGAACTGGTTAAGCCACATGGACCATAGGATGTATCATTTCTCTTGTGTCGAAAATCCCCAATGCTTGAACTACAGAGATTGGTGAAGGTTGTGGTGACACCCCTAATAGATGTATCTCCCTATCAGAGTGACGATTAAACCGCATGGACCATATGATATATCATTTCTCTGATAAACAAAAATGGCAGAAAGGATAGGTTCCTTTCCAAAAACGACAACAGAAAATATACTAAAACGGAAACAGAAACTGCATACGAATTAAAAAAAAAGGAGCATAGAATATGCAATACATAGTTCATTTTATATCACTTACTGAGCCTTAGCCTCATTAGTTAAGTCTTGTGATGTAGGTACATATGAGAACATGAGAACATGTTAAGGAGCAGTTGATGACGGATTTGCAAGCATGGTTCTTGTGGCTGGATAGACTTATGGATGTAAAAGAACTGGTTTGTAAAAGTTTTGTAAATGTATTTAGATTGAAAAAGGAAAGAAGTTATTTATTATATTCTAAAATACTTTGTTTTATTCATTTAGTCTTCCGTTGTGTTTTACAAAGGGGTTTTAAGAAAAGAATTTTATTATTGTCTTTTAAATGGTTTCAAGAAGGAAAAGCTTTCCGCTGTATTTATAAAAGAAAAGTTTTAAATTTTACACATTTTGAAAAGTAAGAAAAACTGTGTCGTTACATACCACATCATACAAGGGTTATTTTCTTATTCATTCATGGAGATTTTAAAGGCAATGCAAATCTCAAAGTACATGACACACCTTCCTATCTTATGGAAGAGGATTATGCAAATATTACTCTATAGCCACACATACTTAAAGGAGTTCTCAATATTATATTTATGGTAATCATTGTTGTGGTATACATTATTTCTAACTCGAAGACAAAGAAGGAGAATCTAGTATCCGAGTTATTATTCAAGGATGGAAAGATGTTTACGGGAATCTTAACATCATCAGTTGGCTACATCAAATACTATTTGTTTCCTTATTATATTCATGGAAAGATTGAAGATATTGCAATGTTGATAGCCCATGAGGATTCTTCTTATTGTTGTAATAAAAGATTATGGTGGAAGAAGATATGATTTGAGGTCGAATTGTAACATCCTGTTTTTTTAAAATACGTAAAATTCAAAACTTTTCTTTTCATAAAAACATCAGAGTCTTTTTCCTTCATAAAACCCGATCGCTAACACCTAATCGCTAAAACCCGATCGCTTAAACCCGATCGTTTTACTTTGATCTCTAATACCCGATCGCTAAAACCCGATGGCTTTACTTTCACTTTTCTCAATTTACGTTCAAAAACCATAACATTCTTTGAATAAAACGCAACGGAATAAAAACAACATTAATAAGTTACAAAACTCTTTTTCAAATACTTTTCCTTTCACTTTCTAGCCCAGCCAGCCACAAGATCCACCCGTGCAAATCCTTCATCAACTGTCCTTCACCTGTTCATCTGTTGCTCATTCGTACCTACATCACAAGACCTAAACTAATGAGCCTAACGCTCAGTAAGAGATAAAGTGAAGTGCAAATGATATGCATGATCATACAATGCAATTTAAGTCAAGAGTGTATACATGACAAACACCGTGGGACCATGAGTAACTCGGTCAATCCACAAAGGAGCAATATATATATCAATGGGTTACCCAGGTTGTATACACTCCTTTGTTACGAGAATGTTGGGGATTTCAGAACAGGAAGCAATGAACCCTGGTATCCCATGTCGCTAACCTATTTTCGCTCTAATCCATCCAACATGGATCTATGTGACAATGGGACGTCATTAACTTCCCGAACCCCCACACGCCTATTTACACAGATTATTATGTCATACAATCTGCACATGGAATCATACAATCCTATATGCAATAAATGTCTAACAAACACATCATTAAAAGAACCTAAATCTAGTAAACACACAGCACACACTTTTAATTCTTGCGATGTAGGGTCCGAAGACCAAAACACAATCCATATCAACTTACCTGGCGTCCATAACACCTTTCTGTTTCTTTTCTCTTCTTCGTACCTTCAAAACCATAACAACTATGCATTAATAACAATCTCCTAAACCTTAACAATTATAACAGAATAGCAATAACCCATAATGTTGCTCATTCCATCAATGTGACTTTACTTTACAAAACGGAATAGTTGTTTGTCATGTTTCCCTCATCAGAGTAGAGAACCAGTTAATTCCATGACGTACAATGTATTTAACTTTACCATTATTTTCATACTCATCCATAATAGGAAGTATAAATTCTTCGACCTACGAAGTATATCAATCCAAGCGATAAAACTATAGAAACTCATTTCTAACCTACATGACATATTTCTTGATCTTTATTAAAGCAGAACACATTAGTGCAACACCTCACTGCTTAACATTATCATTTTCGTGCCAACGTAAATTCCAAACAACAATTACAAAGGCTCCACTATTTAACAATTTCTACTTACCACAACTTAACTAGTAACCGTTCAACTTCACAATTAACAGACATCTAAACCAAGGCCAATATAATATCCAGATAAGTAAAATCCATCGTAGGCGAATATCCAATAATCCATTCACTATCTTCAAGTGTACAACTTCAGGCCAACATCAAACAAGGAATGATTTCATTACCTGAAGTATTTCCAAAAATAGCAGTACATCACATTTCTTAGAATTTGTCAGCATGTCGGCCATCCATCAGCAGCTATTCGTCCATTATCCATTTTGCAGCAACTCACAAACAGAACCCAAAAACAAATGGTCATAACCCAAGACCAACATAACAAATTATCCAACAAATCATTTAGACTGTCAACACCTTCAATCATTCAATATGCCATAGACAACCTTAACTCAAACTTATATCCATACTACTTTCTCTTCCCAGATTGCATGCCGATAATCAACACAAAGTTAAAGCATAAAACAGACAGATTCATTCCCAACATTTCATGATTTATAGAATCCAAATGCAATTCAATCAAACCCCTAGCTTCTTAGAACTATCGACAGAAGAGAATTCGACAAATCATATTCACAACCCTTTTCCAACAATACCCACAATACTAACATATTTTCCAAGTCTGAACAGATTATAAATTACTACATAACTCATAAAACTCAAAGGAAGAGGGAAAGAAAGCACTCACCAGCCAACACCCGAGAAGAACAAAACACCCAGAATCAATAGCCGAGTCGAGAGACGTACACTGATGAAGATTTACACCGTTTACAGAATAGTTTCCGCGTGGAAGACTCCTGCCAGCTGAAGAAATAGAAAGTAAAATGGATTACGGAAGAGAGAGAGGCATCAGATTTAAATGGTTTTTTCGGCCAATTTTGCCCTTCCGGATGCGGTGCTTCGTTCGCATCGTCCGAAACCAGTTTTCAGAGGAGAAAATGCGTCCCCAGTCCTTCGTCCGTACCATCTGCAATGCATATTCGGATGCAATTTAGCATCCGCATGAGTCATCCGCAGTCATCCGAATGTGTCCAAACTTAGGACAGAGTCATTTGGACTCCATTTTCTCTCGCCCGCTTTGTCCGCTACCGTTCGAATGTGTCCAGTTTAAGGACAGATTCATTCAAACGCCATTTTTCTCTCATCCGCTTCATCTGTAGCAGTCTGAATTGTCCTAGAATTGGACAGATTCAAAGTGGATGGTTCTGCTATCGTTTGCAGTGTCCGCACTGTGATAATTTTAGAGTTGAGGACGCCAAATACCATCCCAACTCATCCCAAAAATCCATTTTCCTCATATAAACATTATAAGATATTGATTACGTCATTAGCAATATCCTGATAATTTATTCGACTAATTCAAATATATCCAATTATTTTCCAATCATCAATTTTAAATTCTGATATAAAAATTCGGGATATTACACGAATCCTTTTCAATCCCGAGAGGATGATGGACTACGAGTCCATTCCATCATTAATCAAACTTTCAAGATTAACATGGAGAGATTCAAGGTCAAGCATAGGTGGAAGTTCAAGAACAATTGGAGAATAATTGAAGGATTTTCCAAAACTGTCTTCCTTCTGACCTTTGATAAGTATTTGGCAATTTTGGACATCCAAATGACATCATTTCAAAAGCATTTATTCATAAAGACTGTAGCTGACTTTCTAAGATTTCTAGAATGGGTTGGACAATTAAATTTAGAGTTTGTTTGCTATGTCAAAATCTCATGGAATCGAGAGCAAGGATTAAGGAAAGTCCAAGTGTCCAAGCTTGGAGACCAATGAAGTTTATACATGGAACCCATTCAACTGACCAAACACCAACATAGAATAACTGCCAAAAGACCTCTAGACTTGGGAAGAAGAAAGTAAGAATGAATTAATTAATCCTTTAGTTATTTTACCAAGTAACTACTAAGTAAAGAATCAGATAACTTATACTATGAGCCAATTTAGGGTTATTGATCCTTATTTAGTTTATTATTATTTTATAGTTTGTAATTGGATATTTAAAGCCAACCTATGTAATTGTTTTATACAGTTGAAGTTGATTAATAAAAGCTTTTGCTTTCTTTAGAAATTGGAGTGATTCCTTTTCAAACACTTTGGTGAGTTACATCCAAAATTTTTCTTGTGTGTGTAATATCACAAGATTGGGCTCATTTGGAGTTGAGTGAGTTCTCTTATTGGCATTCGCAACCCTACTCTTTGGAGGAAGGCTGTGTGAAGTGGTGTCCAACCATCAAGAGGCGTCTCCATCAACAAATCATCCATTTGGAAGTTGCAAGTTCCTTACTTGCTATTTCTGACCACTTGAATTCTTCTCAGCATATTTCCTAATCCTTGAAGGTTCTTTCCAAAATTATTAAAGGAGTTCTTTCCTTATTCATTCAAGAAGGCATGGTCAAAATTTTAGCTCAAAAGCTTCTAAAACGAAGGAGTTATAGGCTTTCAAAGTTAGACTTTCCAAAAGTGAATTTGCTGCAAAATAAGGAAATAGAGGAACTAGTCGACCAGCTTGATCGCACGCTCGATCGATTCCTTCTTCATCTCATCACTGCCTTTTTTGAGGTCAACCTCTGCTTGACCGTAAAGTGCTAGGCGATCCAATCCTTCAAGAATTGGTCAATCTCTGCCCTGTTATTTCCAAAGGTCAACCGTCGCACCTGAAAATAGCCACCTTCGGTTGATCACACATCAAAGGGATTTTCACCAACACTTCAACAATATTTCTTCACCATATTTTACAGGTTATTTCTTACCCCTACTGTTGGTGCATCAACAACACAGATAAATAAATGTACAAGAACTCAAATGTAAAAACATCATCCATCGAGGTTACAATTTTACTAGTTGGAGATTGACAACACTCAACTTCAATGCAGGGTAGATTTCAACATGAGTGGAGTACTCAAAAAGAGCCAACAAAGGCTCATTGTGAGGATGGAATTTGGTCTTTTGACATCTTCTAATCACTGATACCCCTACAGGGTGTGAGATTTGAAATATGTCATGTCGGTTCAAATTGGGAGGGGAAATCAATAGGTAATTTCAATGCACAATGAATATATTGCAGAGTGAGAACATACACTACTTTATATTTGTAAGGGCTATGAAAATTGCAATTGCTTCAGGTAACATCACTTGGTAGCTGTTATGGGTATGCAGGTTAACAGATGACAGGAAATAACTTTACTTTTGGTGTGTCTAAATTTAAGAGGAAAAAATATTGCATGAAGGAATAAAAGTGTCTTATATGGATCCAACCAAGACTTATAAGCGAGTTCTTTAATTGTACTTCAAGTACCTCTTCCTCATTCAAAGTGTTGCACTACATAAAAAGAAAGCATTTAAGAGCTTTATTTTCCATAAAAAAAACTTCTTAAATATTGATTACACATTCATAAGAAGTTATCCTCACCGAGTCAGATGTTGACGTTTGATTTAAAATGATGAGGGTAGTTACCATTAAAACATCATTATTTTGAAAATGACAACACAATGTAGGATGCCTTAAGCATACAATCAAATTGAGAATAAATTTGGAATGATATAGTTTCATAACTTTATGCCAACAAGAATACCACACGTCTCCAAGTTCCTATAGGTATTTCCATGCACCAATGTCATGAACTCTGCCATCAAGTTCAAAAGCTGCAATTATTAGTTTAAGCACTACCCTCAGGTTACTAAGTGTAAATTTGATATATTACACAAAACCAAATTGAAGATATACCATGTGCAACTTTAGCTATGAAGCACAGGCCATGGAACTGTTTCTTTCGACGGAGGACCAGTTGCCAATATCTACTAAACTTTATCAAAGGTTGGACGAGGGGACTATTGTTTGATGATAAGAGACCTGCACAGTTGTAACACATTGTTATATCTAATTCAGAGAGCCTAAACCACAATACTAATGCATATATGGAAAACACATATAAACAAAAAGATTTACTAGCATTCGTTTGGTCCATCAACGAAAAATATAGAGGCTGCTAGCAGGGTTGCAGGAGGAGCTATTGGGGCTGTTGGAGGAGCTGCTGGTTGGGCTGTTAGAGGATCCATATGCCTCCTCCACTCATCCAAGAGTTGTAGTAGAGTGGCATAAATATCTTCCATTCGCCTCTCTTGTCTCTTTAAGGTCACAACAAGCCAGTTCCGCCTTTCCTCATTCATTGGTATAGAGTACGAGGACTGAAGAGAGGGTTGAATAGTATTTTCCTCCACCTCCACTTGATCTGAGTCTAGTGCAACCGACGATCAAGGAAGTTGTATAGCCAATGTCAAAGGAGGTTGTGAAACCAACGTTGATGGAGATTGTGCACCAGGCATCGATGGATGCTGTGCAGCCAATGTTGATGAGTGTCTGCGCCTCTGAATACCCACTCCCCTCTAACTTTGTTCGTCCCCATCTGAGCATAGGTCACCTGATTGTAGACATCAAATATCTTTTCTTTGATTCTTAGCTCATAAGGAGGGAGCGCTAGCCCACTACTGTCAACAATCTTCTAAAAAAGCTAGTTGTAGGGGAGGTTCTTCCTTAGACTCTTTAGGATTTCCTTCATCAGATTAATAGTCACGTGTACAACATTGAATCTCTTTTCGTTGTAGAGTTTCTCTATCACATAGAGATCCATGTAGTTGATATAGTCTCTATGTCCATCACTCGGTAGAACTGTGTGAGTTATCATGTGATGGATGACTCTGGCTTTGGTGTTTAGGTGCTTGGATTTAGGCAAGTAGAAAGATTCAACATTGGGATTGCAATGCAACTAATTCAGTAATGTCAGACATTTTCATTGTTTTACAAAATTTGGGTTTTTGGATACGTGAAAATAATCCTCTGTTGGCTCCTTTGTGGAGCATCCAAACAACTCATTTAACTTCTTTAGAGTTAGCCTAATCTCCCACCAAAATAAATAAGTCTTCAACTCATTTTTTTGTTGCCACTCAGCTCCAAATTTACATAAATAATTTCATCACCCTCTTACAAATAATACCCCACCACACCACCCCCCCC
>CM039485.1:10577274-10732688 GCA_022433065.1 Begonia loranthoides
AGGATACTTTCATGAGTTCATTAACATGCTCATCAACTACTTTAATTATCATTAAAACATACTAGACCTAGCTATGTTAACACTCTAGTTATTTCATACTAAGCTGGTTGATATACTAAGTTAATAATTACCATGCTTGAAGTAGCTTACATGCTTGATTAAACAATTAAACAGTTAGACAATGACATAACAATCACATAACAATTTATCCAGCAAGAAAGTCTATGGGCCACACCAAGGAAATAACAAAAAGTCTTATAGAATACTAATAGTAGCAAGTGTTTATCTCTTTATGCCCTTGAACATTCCTTATTGCTTTGTCATTAACATTCATCATTTCGTCATTACTAAGCATTTGTATAGCATAATAGACAATGAAAATAGAGCTAAATAACAAAATGAAATTATCATAGAGCTTGTAATGACCTACAATGAGAAACCAACAAGGAATCATAGCAGAAAAATAATCACTATTAATCAGTCAGAGGAACTACACAAAAACCAGCAAGAAACTAACATGGAAGTCATCCAAGACATTATCCCCTAAATAACAGCTATCTAACAAACTAACGGCAGACATTTCAGACCAACAACATACTTTAGGAAGCATTTCAAGGTGATAACATGCAGCAGTATACCATTTAAGCACAATACTCTACTCACACACCCATACTTGTGGTGTAGGGCCTCAATGGCCAAAACACCCCTTCGTCCTTACTCATTTTAAGAACACAAGCAGGGACAACTACTTTATCTCCAGCAGCTCACAGTTTAGTAGCTCCACAGTGGCGATTCTAGCAGCTCCTGGACAATAGAGAGTATCACACGGTAGTTCCTCCACTCAGCTTCACTTCACACACAACAATTAACCCTCAATCTCTCACCCTCGGAGCTTTCCCTCTTGATCACATTCCTAGAAACACTCTACTCCCCGGGACTAAGCCTCCTCCCTCACTTGGACTCCTCCCTCACTAGAAGATAATGGATCGTAGAGAAAGGGGGTGCAAGGTGAAGGGTTAAACCTAGGGGGAAGGGCAATCCAAACCTGGAAGAGCAGGGGTGGTCGGCTGTCAGGGTCTGGGGTAGTTCCTTGTCGGGGGATCACTTCTTATTTGTTAAACATCATTTTCTTTCTGATTTTAAGTCCTTTATGTCACTGATCTGCTATGATTCGGATGGATGTAGATGGTATCTTTGCGTCTGCATTCGTTAGCACGACCAGAATCCATAGGCTAAAATCGGCCTTCGGACGAAAAATGGCGTCCTGATCCTTTGTCCGTACCATCTGCAATCCAGTTTTGGACGCCAATCAGTGTCCGCATCGTCCGCACATATCGTCCAAATTGTCTAAAAAATCGGACAAATTCAATCTGGACGATGCTCCTCTTCGTCCGTAGGCATCCGCAGTCATCCGAAAGTCCCCAGACTTGGACAGATTCATTGCGGACGATACCTCTCCTCGTCCGCGTGCATCCAGACTCATCTGAATGTGTCCAGACTTGGACAGATTCATTGCAGACGCCATTCTTTTTGTCCGCATCGTCCAGAGACTCGTCCTAACACCCAAAATTCCCACTTTCTTCATCTTTCCACACTTAACTCATATCCTTTAACATTTCCCCCATAATTACACGTCACCAAATGACATGTATAAGTACGCGATGTAATATCCTCTTAATTCCGACACTTCGATTACCTCGCTTCAATGGGGAAACATTAGTGGT
This sequence comes from Begonia loranthoides, assembly GCA_022433065.1. Taxonomy (NCBI): domain Eukaryota; kingdom Viridiplantae; phylum Streptophyta; class Magnoliopsida; order Cucurbitales; family Begoniaceae; genus Begonia; species Begonia loranthoides. Next base: position 10,578,999 of record CM039485.1, read on the forward strand.
ATTACTCCTAACTTAATGCCCTAGAACGTCCTTGGTAATATCCCAATAATTATCCAACTTAAAAATATGGAGATGTTACAGCTATAATGGGTTGATTTGGATAAATAAATAGGTATATAATTGATATTTCCATTAATCGGTTAAATTAAAAGGGGATATTTATATGAGTATCTAATTCATGTATTTTGATGGTTAAATTGGTAGAAATTTGGTTGTAATGTTTAAGTGAAAAAGTATGAGTTTTGGTAATTAGATAAATATATCTAATGTTCTTTTTGGAGATATGATAAGGAAATATGGTTTGGGGATCAATTGAAAGCATTAAATTGAGTAAACGAAAGAGTGTACATAACATATAATGTATGAGATATTTGATTGGATTAAAATGTCCATTTTGGTGTTTAATTCATTATATTGGTGATGAATGAGTTTAAATAGATTAAGTTATCTTTTTGATAATCCTAAGATACGTGGATATTAACTTGGAATGGGTTTGAATGGATTTGGTATGAGGAAGATGAAGAAAATTGAGAGTTTTTGGCAATTTGGACCAATTCCAGTTGACCGGGGTGTAGAGCAGTTGATCGGACTTGAAAATTTAAGGGAGCAGATGACCAAAAATGGTGGACCACAACATATAGTTAGAAACTGTGAAAATTACTGGCGACTACACTGGTTGACCGAAAACCATATTTTGTCTTGTTTTGTCTTCAAAATACACCAGAGTGGACGACCGCAATTGAAGGGGGTTTGACCCAACGTTGTATTTTTGGAATATTTTCCTTAGGTTTTTAACTATTTATTTACCCACTATATAAACCATTTTGGGAGATAATTGAGATATAGATAAAACATATCTAGATAGATATATGACACCAATTCATGCATAATTTATGTGTGTTTAATAACAAGATTTGCTTGGTTCATTTTACATGCATCATTAGTATGTACTATATGCATTCAATGTATACATAGAGAGGAAACCAAATCATGTATCATTGACATATTTATATGTACAAAACATATTATATGGGTGGTATTATTGGTCACAGAGGAACCCAATATACCTCGTTAGACTATGTATTGTGTGACATTTGTAAAGTGATAAATAGAAGGGGAGTGACTGTGGGTCCCCCTTAGGTTGAAAGTGACTAGCCATTCGAAGGTTTTGATATTCATGGACACACCTATTAGAGGCAATAACCAATATGGTGGAGTTTCTTGGTCTTGTGTGACTTTACATATGATGGTGTATGATCATTCATGTTTATAGTTACATAAATGTTGACATTCATAGATATATTGACATTTACATACATGTTAATAAAATAGTACTTGTTAAATAATATGACAATTTAATATAAAAGGAAACATTGCATTTATTCACATTATCACAACATCATTGTGACAAGAGAGTCGTGGTATGCATTTCATATCCATTGCATAAGTGTGAGTCATGGGGTGACATGATTAGATAGTGATGTGATTTTGGTACCATTTGTGATAGACATTAACTAGAAATGTCTAAGAATGTTGTGGAGTTAGGCTATCTAGACAATGATCATTGAATCATATGTCTAGGCATTGTATTTTATGCATAATGAAGAAATCCTTCATATAGTGGAATTATTTGGAATAGACATGAATAAATATGTCTAGATAGTATGTGATAGACATTAATTAGAAATGTCTAAAAATAAAGTAGTCCTTCATATAAAGGATTAAGTGGTTGAGGCATTGGTTATGATAGACATACATTGTAAATGTCTAGATGGCTTGAGATTAGACACATTAGATATGTCTAGTATAGATATTAAATAGACCATAGAAGATTATGGGATTTGATTTAGAAATTAGACATTAATTAAAAATGTCTAAATAATAATGGTGATAGAGGAAATCTCGTTGGAAAGTAGAAAGAAATTATAGAATAAGTATTATATAGAGTTTGATGGTGCTTATTTGGAATAGCATATGAGGTTTGTGTTAATAGTATTTAATAATTAAATTTGTATGAGAATTAGATTGTGCATGAAGAGATATTGCACATGAGAATTGAGAAAGGTAGGCTATGGTTATCTAAATTATAAGGATAAACATTTCTACATATGTGCAAAATATTTCGTATATAAAGAGGTGTATCACTTAGTTAAGATATTAATTACAAATATCTAAAGATCTAAATAAAACATAGATTCTAGGTGTAACGAATCAGTTTTTCGTAAATCCTTCAAAATGCGTGAAATTTACAACTTTTGTAAAACCATGAAAAAAAAATCTCTTTTTAAAACAATATCAGAGTTCGACGCTCAGCCGGCCTCCTACTAACATTTCGTTAAACTCATATTGAAAATAAAATTAATGAAATGCGGAAGCGTTATAAAGTCTTTATTTGGAAACATAGCGGATTTATCAAAACTTTGCAGAAGCGTAAATATATTATTTAACGAAGAAGTACTAAACAAATAAATACTGTGTTTGAGAAAGTAAAACTAAACAATTAACTACAATTTCTTTACAACATTTTCTCTTTTATTCTCTATTGTCTGGCCAACCTCAAGTCACGCGCGTGCAAACCCTTCATCCTTGCGTTATTATCTGTTCGTCGTTTGTACCTACACCATAAGTAAACTATAAGCCCAAAGGCTTAGTAAGGAAAAGGGTTTAATGCAATGTGAGATGCCTCTCTTTGGTCCTTATTGGAATGGGGGCCACCCAAACCAATTCTTTCATTACATCATTCGTTCATTCTTTACTTTACTTTCGTTCATTTGTTCATTACTTGTACATCGAGCGGGAGATTGAAGGACCCATATGGAATGGTATAGTTGATCGGATCTAACCTCCTGTGGACAACTAGGTCCCGTTCTCGACAAGGTAGGGGCTGTGCCTAGTTGCTAGACTAGACCTGACTACCCATCTACCCCCAACTCCCCATTTTCTTCATTTTCTTTAACATTTTACCTCATTTATGCATGTGCGAGTACCACTCTGAGATGGTACCCCCTATTGATTTCTATTAACATGATGCATGACCATACTTTCTCAACCTAGCATGATGCATGATGCTTTATAACGCAACATAACAGTAATTGAAGTACGCATTGAAATAAAAATAACTGTAATTGAAATCGCGCATATAATGAATAACAATAATTGAAAGCATACAACAATACAGGGAACAATTATGATATCGAATTGAAAGCAGGAAATGAACAAGATGAGATGATAAAGTAACATGCGATGAATTGCAATTAACTAAACATGCTCATTGAACTAAGCTAGACTAAACATAGAAACATGCTTTGGACAACAAATAACAGAAACATGCTTGTAAATTGGTAATTCTTATTCTAGTTGATTAAGCATGCTTTTATTCTAATTAATTAAACATGCTATATTTAATAGTCTAATTATTATCCTAGTTAATTACATGCTCAAGATGATTACATGTTCAAGAAAGGATTTCATTTAATATTCTAGTTACATATCTTGGTTTATATTAATTTCCTAAGTAACATGCTAGATTATTCTAGGTTAAGTCAAATAACATGCTTCCATTATTCCAATAACTCAAATACTAAAGTACAATCAAGTTATCCACCATTATTCTCTAAGTTAATTAACATGCTCTGGTTAACATACATGCATCAAGAAGTAACCAAGTTAATTAAACATGCTCAATTAGTTAATTTACTTACCCAACTAGTTAGATAATTACATACTCAAGATTAGTTATCCATTAAAGATGCTTGAGTTGATTATCATACAAACATGCTCACTAGTTAATTTGTGGTCCTAATTAATTAACATGCTCAAGGAAGTTAATTAAACATGCTTAAGTAAGAGAACATGCTAATTGATTATGCTAGTTAGTTAATTCAGACCTGCTAGTTAATTAATTTAGTCGATTTACATGCTCTGTCGATTAGTTGGTTAACATGTTCTAGGATTTGTTATTACTTAAACAGCTATCTAAACATGCTCAACTCAGTTATTTAAAGACTAGTTACTTAATTAGTTAATTAAATGTGTTCATGTCTACTTAGTTAATCAAACATGCTTATTAACATATTCAGAATAACACTAAACAGTAAATATGGTACGAATGAAATATCAGTTTAGTTAATGCAGAGAATCCAAGCTAGACATCCAGAAAAATAACAAAGAAAAGAATAGTAAATCATCCAAGGAAAAACCAACATGTTAAGCTCATTCGTAACTTATTCCTACTCCTCATCATTTACATACTCGTCATATGCAACCATTGATCATTTATCATAGCAATCCATCACAACAAATAAAGTAAAGCATTTGTAATAAAAAGAACAATTATCAAGAAAGAATATGTCTACAAAGTAAAGCATTTGATTACAATTATAGAAACAACTAGAAAAAACAAAACTAACAATAAAGGAAATGAATCACAGAGCTAGTCATATTCTAACAAGTGCTAACAATTCTACACTATCCAACAAAGAAGACATCCATGGCAAGGAATCAACAAGGAAAATGCGGCAGGAAATCATCTAAGGAATTAGCAGTAAGCATTTCAGGGGACGAACATAAAACGCACGCACTCTACTTGTGGTGTAGGGTCTCCTCTGGCCAAGACACCCTTATTTCCTTACCTTGAAGCTTAACGCGCATTAGCATTCTGTCGTTAGTATTCTTCTTCTTTTTAATACTTTCACAATTAATACCAATATCAATATTTCCTAATCTTATCAAAGAATAAAACTTTCCATAATATCACACACCAGCTTTTTTTTAACAACCAACACAACTACGTAGTAGGACAAAATCCAATAGATTCATACTTGTGGAAATAAATGACAAACCAATAACTCAACTCTAGCCACTAATACCAATCCAAACAGAATATATTTAAGCAAGAGTATCAATTACGAGGCTAACCACAAGAAAAAAACCTTTCATCCATAATTAACCAAGTTCAACAAGTTATGAATCACGGGTTACAAGCCATGTATTCAACTCATCAATTCCTAATGTATGGCTGCAACGATGATCGCTAATAATGGCATAATACACTTTACGACGAGTAGTCAATATTATTTCCAAATCAACAGCAGTGCATTACGACTACCACTCATCCAGATAATCTTCGCAACTAGTCAGATTATTAACCCATAGTAAAACAGAGAGCAAACATCCAAAATCCTTAAAATAGAGGAGAAAATGTGCATTACCTGAGGGATCACAAGGACCCGAGAAGAAACTGCCAATCACCTCTTCTTCCTCTGATCATCTTCTCTTAGCTAGAGCTCTCCCCCTTCATCATAGCTCTCGGTTCAACACTCCAGGAGCATCCCTTAGGCCTTCACTCAAACTTATGATTCGCAGCACCCACAAGACGTACTCTCTGCCAACCTAGAGGGCAGAGAGTATAAGCTCACACTCACACTCCATGGAGCTCCTCTTCTGCTCATCCTCTCCTAGTCTCCCTCCTCCCTTCTCTAAAAACCCACATAAGAGGGGACACTCTTTGCCAAACCCTAGAAGGCAGAGAGTGTAGTTCCCTGGCATGCCTGACATTATCTTGTGTTTCTTTCTGCTTTCCCAGAAGTTGTTGTTTGTCCTCTCCCCTTTTGTTTGAGTGTGATGCCAGCTAGAAGGAGTGTGCAGATTCTCCCTTGACCGTAGACGACTCAACCCTGAATCGGACAGACTTGGTTCAGACGAACCTAGGTCACGGTCACCATCTACACCTGGTCTGGAATTGCCCCTACCCTTGAAAAAAAATTGCCGACTTCGTCCCTTGCAGCACCTCTAGCCAATGACCCACCAACAGAGAAGCAAAAGAAGAGAAACCTGGTGGAACGTACCTCAAACCAACGCTTGAAATCACCACGACAGAGGTCCGGTTCATTCAGCTACTCGAACCCAAACACGTAACCCACTTCGCCGACTGCAACCCACCACCACGCCGGACAACGCCTCCCCTTGCGAAGGAGTCGCCTGCATCGTCGTCGTCGCTGCCCAATTGCTCCTCTCCCAATTTCTCCCTCTGTCAATCTCTCTCTCTCTCTCTCTCTCTCTCTCTCTCTCTCTCTCTCTCTCTTGCGTCTAGTCTGCGTTGTGAAATGGCCAAAGGCCAAGGGAGATTTCTCCTTTTTTTGTTCTAGTCGAGAACAATTAGCTTGAACCGGTTCCGCTCTCCTCCCTCTTCATTTTAATTTAATTCAACTTAATTATTTGTAATTTAATTCATTAAATTAATATTTATTCTAATTACGAAATTTCCATTTAATCTTAATAAATTTTTTAAATTAAAAACTTACGAATGTGTCCTTGGTAATACTCCGATAATTTTTCAGTAAATCCAATTATTCCTGATTACTTTTCAATTATCCTTATTAAATTCTGATATAAAAATTGGGGGTATTACACTAGGATTTGTGATCATAAGAGTTGATTAAAAGTTGAGCATTGGAAGTTATGCCTAATTACGTTAGGCTTAGTAAATGGTTAGTTGTGATATTTGTATACTTATTGGATACTTAGATTAGGATTCTCACTAAGCTTAAAAAGTTCACGGCTCTATTTTATGATATTTTTTAGGAACAGGTGATAGTAGCTCAAGTTAAAAAAGGTAAAGATCTATTAGATATAAGAGTTTGCACAACTTAGGCTCAAAGTGTGAGTTCAGGTTTTTATTTTAATGAATTTAGTTTTAATTTTGCTCATATTTGTAAAATAAATTTGGATACAATTTTGTAAATAAATAACAATATATAATTTTTCTATTTTGGTGGGTTTTTAAATTTATGTGGCCTAATTACGCAAGTGCATATATGTGATTGGTGAGCTTTTGTTGTGAGTTGTGTGACTGCTCTTCAGGTGGAGAATCCGCTTCGCGACCGGTTCCAAAGGGGATCTGAGATCAGGTCATGATAGTCGTACCTTTCTTTAGATGACCTTGCCATGAACATAAGTGAAGATTGGTCCTTTATAGATAGGCGGGGACGGGTCAAATCACCTTGTGGTTGACCTTGAGCATCAGAGGGAGTCGTTTTATGCTTCGTTTTGACTTGTCCAGCCTTTGATGCAATTTTCTGGTTCTAAAAATGTGAAAAGAGATTTCATAAAGTTAAAATGCTCTGAGAAAGTTGAAAGGTCACTCGAAAATTGGCTAGTGCTTAGCGGACGTCCTTTTCACTTATATAGGTGGAGTTGAGGTCTCTCAATGTATATGGGACGTCCTTCAAGATGAGGGATGTCAGTAGCTAGGAATGGACGTTCAAGATGGGCTGATGAGTGCCAAGATAGCTGATGGCCATAGAATATGATTATTGAGAAATGATGTCGTTCAACATTGAGATACATCCAACGATGCCCTCAACCCACAACAGATGTTCTTCCACTTACGACAGACATCCCTCAACTTACAATGGATGTCCCCAAAACCACAACAGACATCCCTCAGCTTTCCATGTCAATGAGGGACATCTACGGTAAGTTGAAGAATGTTTTTCAATACTAAACAACATTGTCTCTCAACATCAATGGACGTCCACTAGGATCTACAGACGTCCCTCAATGTTGAACAACATCATCTTTTAGTATTGAGGGACTCCTATTGTGGGATGAGGGACATCCATTGGTTGAGTGACATCTGTCGTGACTAGAGGGACATCCCTATTAAGTTGAGGGAAGTCTATTGTGGGATAAGGGATGTCCATCATAAGTGGAGGGAGTCTATTCCATTTAAAAAAGCATCTTGCACGTGACATAACGTCCACCAGTGTGTTTGGAGGATGACCATCCTCCATCTTGGCCATCCAACCTCTTCGAGAGACGTCCATCCCTTGATCCACGGACATGAACCATTGTCTGCCAGCTCCTTTGGCGGATGGCCTAATTCCATCCTGGCCATCTATCCTCGTTGAGAGACGTCCATCCCTTGATCCAACAAGCATGACCCTTCATTAGCCAACACCCCTCCTCCTATTTTGGATGTCCATCCTCATTGAAGGATACTCGTCTTTTCATCTATTGGTCAACATGGACATCCCTCGGCCTTAGGATGACCCCAAGGACTCACCTCATTGTTGATCAACCTTTGACATTCCTCGTTGTTAAAGGACGTCTGTTGTTTATCCTTAGACATCCCCATTGGACGGTCCTTGATGTTAACATGACTACGACGTTTGCCTTGTCATGACCTGGAGGGGGGTCGGACAGAAACGCCGAGCCAAATGACCCGGTCTTTGTAGAAGACCCGATCGCTCAGCCCAAGGCTTATTAAATTATTGCTGAAGACTTAGATAAATATCCAGCTGCGACCCATTAAGATGAGCCACGGTCCATATAGTGATTGCGAGAATAATAAATAATGCAAAGATAATAAACCTTAAATCCAAATAAGTACTGTGCATACAATCCAGAAAATCCAACAATCAGGTTAAGTGTTTTTACAGTCATCCAAATTAAAATCTGTAGTCATCCACTGTTACGCTTACCGATATATAAAGGTCCAACTAGAGAAAATGGGAAGAAATGGAATAAGGTCTATAACTAATCCGTGCCAACTCCGCTACTCTTTCCTTTACCTGGAGTGGTGGGAGTCGTGGGATGAGTGACTAGCTCAGTATGGAATTTATACTAAATACTATGCATGTGTAAAACTTATTTTACCTTTTCTTGAAAACCATGAGTTTCGGGGAATCATACACATTTCAATAAAACATTTAAATCTTTTTCGTGTCAAGGAAATCAGGCCAAAGGCCTCCGACGAGGTTTAAGAAAAAGATAGTTGTATACATAGACAACTATAGGTTTAAATACTCTCGTCGTGTTTTAGACCGGAAATCATAATCCTTGAAAAGGAGGGTCACTCATGGAATCCTCCGAACAAAGGCATTGAAAGGCGGCCTTTAACGTAAGCAACACCTCATGAGGCAGGAGGAAGAAAAATGACGGTGGTCCGTAGACTGGGTCCGTCATTCGAGTGGCTTGCGAGCACGCTCTACGAGATTATACTCGTAAAAAAAACACCCTAATCAGGTTTAGGGATTTGCAACCCACGGAAGCAGTCAACACCTTCTCAAAGTCTCCTATTTCACACAGCGCGCAAACAAAACATCTCCACGCAGTAGGAGATGTATTGGGGGTGTCCCCTTGATACTTTGACGCTGAGACTGTACAAAGTGCCAGGTGGATTCAGTCCAAACAGTTTATAATCATCATATAAAAACATGAAATCCAATGCACAAACGTAAACGTGTAAAACTTTTGTACATATATAGTATGAAAAGCTGAAGTGCTGTCGAACAGTCCCCGTCAGGTTTTTCATGTGTGGTATTCCACAAAATAGGGTTTTATTTTGAAAACTATGCAATGCAATGCAAGCAACTAAGTATAAAGCCCCTACCTCGATGGCGATCCTTCCTCGTACGTGAAGGAACAACTATCTTATGTCTCGACCTTTTTTTGACGAAAAACGTGATTGTGAAGTTTGCTTCATTTTTTTATTATAGTTTGAAGTTGTAGTTGTCCGCAAAATTTTTTTAAGTAGCGTGTCGATAACTCCAAAATCCATGATTTATTTTGTTAATTTTCCTAGAATTTATTTTCTCTGTTATAGAAGATGGATAAGCTAAAGGATGGATTTCTACACTTTCTTTTAATGTTTTTATTCATTTGAATGTTTATTAACGACATTATCTTTTGTGTTTTTTTCTGCCATATATTTATTATGACTTGATCGCTTTCGTTAATTACTGGTTTTCACAACCTTTTCTTTTCTTTTCTGCATATTTCTTAACCGTTCATTCTCTCAAACTTTTATGATTCCCTCTCTTTGAATATTCAATGTTGCTCTGATTCATAACTTGAGGTCTATTCTAAATGACTAAACTTTGGCATGTTTTGATTGTTGAGAAAATAATATAGCCGCGCACGAAAATTACTATGAATATTTTTTTATTACAATATATATATATATATACACTTAAATTCTTTATGTGGAAAAACAAATTGAAAAAAAATTAAAGAAACCGAGTATAGAAAGATATCGTTATAAAAAATAAGATTTATAGTAAAACAAATATTCAATAAAATATTATAAGAGAAATTTATCACTCTTAAAACTCAAAATGTCTGTAACTATCTCACATATTTTCACTCATATCGTTTGTTTTTTGTGTCAGAAAATTTCTCTCTACTCTTCTCAAATGTACTTCAAGATGATTAGAGATTCTTCCCAAACCCTCTATTTATAAAGAGATTTTGATGGCATATTAACCAAAAACAACTTTCTTAAATGTAGGAAAATGTGGTGCTTGAAGGTGAACTACGTGGGTCCATATTGTTGAAAGAATAAAAAAAACCTCCATTTTAAACAAAAAAATTAATTTTGAATTTATTGAGGTGGTCCCTTGTCATAAAGAGAGACTCCTACAAATCTCTCTCCCCTAATTTATTATGAGAAATGTTGTAGTCCCCAAAAGTTTCTAAAACTTCGTGGTTACTTTTCTATAAGATTTTTGTCATCATTTCTAACTTATTTTTATTCATGTGAGAATTCTCAAGTTGTACTAGTTTGGTGTCTAACACATCTCATATGCAATTATATATGATATTTATATGTTTTGATATCAAATAAAACCTCAAATTCTTGTTCAAATAGATATTACTTTGACTGTCACAATACAAAATGTACTTTTCTTATTTATGACACAATGTTTGGCAAAAATTTTTGCTTCAATAAAAGTTTTTTACAAGATTTTGTAGTCACAATAAACTAAGATTTTTTGTTGTCGACAATGCAACTAAATTTTGTAGTCGAGATGGACAAGTTACAACTCTTTGTCCAAGTGAAATCAATTATTATGATATTGATTTTTTAATCACAATATGCCTGGTCATGTCTACGTCACTATAACCTTTTTGTATGGATTTTGTATTTTAAAAGCAAACTCTAAATTAAAAAATATCTTTAAGATACTAGAGAATTCACTTTACAACATTTCAATGTTCTTTTCCTGAACTTGATAGAAATCTGTTTACTGCTCCAACAAGAGATGAAATATCAAGTCTTAAGCATACCATAACATACACTAATTGCAAACTGCTAAAGCATACAGAATTCTCTGTATTTTCATTTTTCTTTTGTCACTAAAAAGACCTTTTTTATGAAGTAAGCTTCATATTATTACCAAGTGTACTACTTACCAGCTTAACCTTATATTGAATCTCTTGAGAACTTTCTAGATATACTTCTTCTAGAGGTGACAAACAAGCTGGCCGATCCGAGCCTGAAAAATTTTGGCTCACCGATCTTAGCGAGTTAACCGAATGAAGCCTAACGAGCTGAGCCTAGCAAATTCAACGAGCCGAACCTAATGAGTTTGCTCAAAAAAAAATTTTTTAACTCAAGCCGCCTTGCGAGCCACGAGTTAAATGAACCAAGCCGAACAAACGAGTCCAACGAGTCTTAACGAGTCAAGCTTAACGAACCAAACATACATAAATATTTTTAATTTATGTCAATATAATGTATATTTTTTAAAAATTTAATTATTAAAATTATAATAATTATTTATTATTATAATATCAAAATATAATAGTTAGTCATTTAATTAACAAAATTATTTTATTAATGTATAAAATGACATGTATTGAGAAAAAAAATTATTTGAGACAATCCAATACAAAGGTATATCACACGAATATCATTACATATTTAACATTACATATTATTAATAGAGTACTAAAAATTGAGAAGTAAGAGATTAAGATATTGAAAGAATTTATGGTGAAAAAAAAATGAAGGAGAAATGTGGTATTTATAAAAGAAAAAAAAAATAAAGGAAAGAATGAAAGAGAAAAGTAAGAGTTATGAAGAAAAAAGTGGTGAGGAGATGAAGCAACGCTCATATGTGAATATTTTTTTCATTAGTACTTTGATTACATGAATCTTAGAACATTTCTTGATTTGTCATCAAACACTATACATCCAACATACACACATGACATGTTTATAATTAGTGTTTCTAACTATGGTCAAGAAACTATTGACTAAAAAAAGATATGTAAATATCATATTTTGCTGAATTTAAATTTCAATGACTAATTTCGAGTTAATTATTCTAGTTAACAATGATCTTTATCTAATATAACTAGGTAGAGAGTAAAAAAACTCACTTAGAATGATAGGTGTTAGTTGAACAACTTACTTTTATCTATGAAACTTTCATTTTGGTATTTATATAAACAAATAGAGGGCATTTGAAGGTAGATGTGATAAATGAGTCAGTCAAGCTGAACCTAAAAAATTTTAGCTCACTGAGCCTAGTGAGTTAAACGAGTCAACCCTAGCGAGCTTAATGAGGAGAGTATAACAAGTTCGCTAAAAAAATTTAACCCAAGTTGGCTCACAAGCCATAAGTTAAACGAGCCAAGTCAGGCTCGGCTTGCTACACTACTGAGACTAGATGCAAACCAACCCACTCATTTAACATCTCTAACTTCTCCCATGATAGCTATAATTTATCATTTTTTGCATCACAAGTGATATTAATGCCAAATATTTATTTACCCGATCCTAATTTTTTCAAAGAAAAGGCCTTCTTACTTTTTTTCTTAACCTTAACAATCTTTCCATTGTCTTGGTCGACAATCAATATGTCATCAATATATATTCAGATGATTATGAATACTCCATTTGCAAACTTTTTTAATGAATACACAATGGTTTGAAGGAATTTTTCTATTTTCTTGATTTATCACAATCCATACACCGTGCAGATCACCCTTATACTGGGCTAAGGTCGAGGAGCGAGTAACCCTTGTCCTAATTTAATTCAAGAGACGATTGAGAAAGTCCAAGTGATTAAAGAAAGACTTAAAATAGTTCAAAGTTGTTAGAAGAGTTATGGAGGCCTTCTAAACAGAGAAGTTGAATTTGAAACTGAAAACTTTGTGTTTTTTAAGGTTCGGCCATGTCGAGGTATTAGCTGCTTTGGTGTGAAAGGCAAGTTAGCTCCCAGATTTATTAGTCCTTTTTGGATTATCGAACGAGTTGGTTTAGTGGTATATCGATTGGATTAATCACCTCGATTGAGATATGTACATAATGTTTTCCACATATCTATGTTGAGGAAATATGTTTTTGACCCATTGCTTGTCATCTCTTGGACCAATGTGCCTATGCAAGAGGATATCTCTTATGAGGAGGAGGTCGAGAGGATTTTGGGTTGTGAAATCAAAGTCTTGGGTTATCGTGAGATTCTTTTGGTTCGACTTCAGTGGAAGAACCATAAGGAAAGAGAAACTACATGGGAAATTGAATCTGAAATGGAGACGAAATTCCCTCACTTATTTGGTGGAACATTTGAGGTTGTTCTAAATTTTGGGGACAAAATCTTCTAAGTGGGGTTGAATGTAACGTTTTAAAGATAATTATATAATTTTCTTTTTAAATAAAAGAGGATAATTTAATGTATTATTTATTTATTCCACCACAGTAGTTTTGAAGGAGAAAACATGTTTCAAAGATAATTCTATAATTTTCTTTTCAAATAAAAGTGGATAATTTAATTTATTAATTATTTATTCTACCATGGTAGTTTTCGAAGGAGAAAACTGTTCATTTGGATACTATTTAAGGATGTCTTTTGGGATTTTTTTTATCCCTTTTTAGTTTTGAAAATTTTCACTAGAGGATAAACAAAGTGTTGGGTAGTAGAGAGTTGGTTGTGAGTTGAAGTTCAGAGTTGAAATATAAGGTAAGAAAAAAATACATCATTTATGTTTTGAAAGTAAATAATCTTACAATAAAAATTTTGATTAATGAAATTGATTAGGTTGGCATTCTATTGATTGGATTCAGTCGTAGCAATTTGTAGTTATAAAGGTTGAGTATTTAGATGTCTCCAAAAAGATAAATGCTGATGTTTCATCCTTTGTGATTGATACTAGTTTGTTTGAAGTTTAGAGTCTTTATTGAGAAGTTTGAAAATAAATTTAGAGTTTAAAGGATGAAATTTATGCAAGGAATTGATGTGAATAAACTCTAGAATCATTATGTGTGGTTAAGTTCGAAAATTTAGGTTTAAAATTGGAGTTTTTAGGGTGACAGAACAGTCCTGTGTCGCAGACCACGTTCACAAGAGGAAAGACTTCTGTGAAAACACATGCATCTATGAAACCAAGGGTTTTCACAGAGGCATGCTAGAGAGACATGTCAGTAGGAGCAAAGGCTTCAGCGTAAATGTACATGTCTATAGAAGCAAAGGCTACTTCAGAAATTTGTGAATCTGTTGAAACAAAGGTTTCCGTGGAGACACATGAGAGGCATGTGTCCGGGGGAGCCATGGAAACATATGTATCCGCAAGAGTGAAGGCTACCACAAAAACATACATATCCGTGAAAGTGAAGGCTTCCCTAGAAGAAAATGAAAGACACATATCCACTAAAGCAAGGATTTCTACAAAAGCACGTGTGAGGCACATGTTTGCAGAAGTGAGGGATTATGCGAAAACGCATGCATCCATGGAAGAAAGGGTTTTCGTGAAAGCACACAAGAGGAACGTGTCCGTGGGAGTGAAGGACTTCCATGGAATGCTTGCATCTGTGAAAGCGATTGTTTCATGGAGGCACGTGGGAGGCACGTGCTAGTGGAAGTAAAAATGTAAAAGCGCATGCATCTGCAGGAGCGTAGGCTGCTACATAAATGGACAGTAAGGATGCTATTTGTAGAGTGGGTGTTTTGACCCCTAGTTTGTGATCGACCAATTGTGGCAGAATAGATGACTTTTTATAATTAAACATCCAAACAATATTTCCAAAGTGGGATTTTTCAGGGGATCATTTTGTACATTTTTCAAGTTACTTCCTATCTTGGTTATGGGTTCCAACAAACTTTTAAAAGTTCAAAAAAGTGTATTGATTTGTATACACATACTTTGTAGGTCCAACAGATTTGCGAGAGATCTGGACCATTTGGATTCTTAATTGATTGAGCTTTGCTTGGCTATTGGTAAACCAATTGAGGTAGGAATTTGTTTTATATTTAGCATTGCACTATTTTCTAAGAATTTATCTTGAGACATATTGTAGTGATCGGAAATTGCTTTTAAAAAAGGGAATATTGAATTGTATATGTAGTGTAATGACCTATATTGATTACTAATGGTAAGATGTACTTCTCATGGATATTGGATTGAGATTATGACTAGTGTAAATTATAACCCGTGAAGATTTAGATGGTAGTTAGAATGTTGGTTGAAATGATGTTGTGCCCTTGTAGAGGGAGTGAATTGGTTTCTAGATAATTTAGTTAAGTGTCTAACAGGAGGAACGTATTTGGTTTCTGGAAAAGCAGTGCAGGGTGCAACTGGGAATGAGAAAAAATTATGTAGAAGGGAATATATCCCATTAGGTTGGGGTGTCCACTAGGAGAAGTGTCCATGGATAGAAACACTTCTGTAGAAGGGGTTGAAAGGAAAGGGGAAAATAAGGACCATCAAATGAAAATCACGAGCAAAACATTGTTAGTCAAATGGAGAACGTGAAGAGGAAAACATCTGTAGAAATGATTGGGTTGAGTGGAGGGAACAATGGACGTTAGATGGAAGCGCGGATGAGTTAAGGACTTTTAGATTAGATGGCGGAAGAAAAGATGCCTTCGCGGGTGAGAAAGATTCTATTGCAAGAGAAAGGATGACTGTTGGATGAAATAGCAAGACAAAACACGGACCATTGGATGTAGGAGAAGATGCTTCCAGGGCTGAAAAGATTCATCGCGAGAGGAAATGTGGACATGCAAAGAGTTGAATGGTAATGTCTGACTAATGGAAATGGGTGAAATTCTTTAAGTGACAAAGCTAAACATTGTTTTTTTTTTATTTATAAGCATGTGTTAAACAGTGGAAATCACGGGAGTGTAGGCATCTGCTAATTAAAGGAAACAATGTTGTTTGGGTTTGGGTTCGGGTCATAGAGGAAAATAAGAGTGGCACGGAAGCGTATTTGTCCACAAGAATAAACGCAACTACAAAACCTAAAAACGTGATTGTTTAAGTAAGAAAGTAACAAAAGAAAGTGTAGGTTTCGGAGTCATAGGTGTCTACAACAGGGAATGCTTTAGTGGACAACGACTGTTGCACCCTAACTGTGAGTATAAAAGTGAGAATTTTGAAGAGACCAAAACTGTTTTGTTATGGGTGGCTATAGTAAACTTATCTGAGAGTGTTGCAAGGAGATAGTGTACTTTTGGATGATGGGAATGAGTTGTGCAAAATGTTTTCTTCCACTAGTAAGCTTCAGGTAAGTAATGCTTGTATTTTTTAAGCTTCAGATAAGTAATGCTAGCATGTTTATGGCCTCAAGGCCTACATCGCAAGGTACTAGGCAAGCATCAATTAGTTTTGCTTACTATATTACTGATGTCACTCAAGGATTTGATGCTATGTTTATTGTGTTATTTTATGTTTAATGAAATGAGGATGTGAAGCTTTGTAGTGCGAGATGATAGACATTTTTTTATTTGTAGCTTATATTGATTGGCGATCTGTTATTGTACTAGTTGATGCTCTATTTGGTTCACTACGATATATGATGTTGAGTGTTGATTTTATAGTTGTATGATGATGAGGTTCGGTTTATTGTTAAATGATGATGATGGTTCTGTGTATGGTGATAAATGCATTCGAGGATAGGTTTCTATTAATTTTTATATCATGCTCTTAGTTTTGGCGATCAATTCTGAGGATAATTTTATGCTACACTTTGATGATATGGTTATGCATGAGTCTGCATTTAAGAAAGATAAAAGATGATGACATGTATGTAAATAGGTATTGAGAATAGGCTATCGCAAAAGGGTGGACTTGTGGGACATAAGCTCATTAGCTTGCTTCTAATAAGGCTGAGGTTGGCTGGCACGAAGGGGTTCTTTGTTGTCATGCATTAAATTAAATGACAGCTAACGAAGGACTCCCAAAATGGTGGAGTTTGTCTCCCAAAAGGAAAAGAAAGTGGTGTGTACCCAACTACCAACTCTACTCATATCCAAAAGTGAAAGGGAAAGAATGTAAGATAAAAAAAAAAAGAAAAAAGAAAAGATGGACTCATGTCACGAAATGTTATGTTCATGATCTCATGCATTGCTTGCTAAGTCTTAGACTTATAGATAAATATTGTGTTGTAGGTGAGGAAGCTTTTGAGGAAATAGCCACGGATAACATACATGTTTAGAAGGCTTGCCTATGATGAAGACTTTGGGTTGTTTGGTCTGTTGACCATGAGTTGTGACTTATAATCTTGAAGCTCTTTATAATGGTTTCATTGAAGTCTTATTATTAGTAGATTTTATTTTGGAATGTTGGTTGTTGTAAAACCATGAGTAGTTGAGATTTGATACTACTTCTATTATGTTCTCTTTACGTTTACAAATTTGATAGACGTACTTTTATATAATTTGTAAAGGAATTTAAACTTGAGTTTGGTAGGAATTATGTGTTGATTTGGTAAAAGGTCTTATGTTGTAATGATCTTATGAATGCGTGATTAGTAGGTTATTTAAAGTGAGGTTCTATTTCAAAAAGTATTTAAATGACATGTTTTAGTTATATATATATAATTTATAAGAAAAAATTAAGATTGACACGTGTTCTCATATAAAAGTAACAGTTTTTCATATTATTTAATATTTTTTTTATTGGACATGTTTAAATTAAGTATGCATATTTAATTTTATTGATTAAAGTGATCGTGTAAATCAACTTTGATGAACCATGTGGGGTCGTGTTTTCCCTTATGCATTCATCCATTGAAGGATGTCTTTGTTTGTTATTGTTAACTAGAGTAATGGGCAGCTATATGTGCTGTGTCTTTGGGTGTAGAATCTTAAACCTGATAAGGGTCGTTCGTGGCTGTTCTGATTGCTGAGTATTGCCTTTATTGTTGCAGCTGATTGCATAGTATGTTTGGAGTTTGTGAGTGGATCTATTTTCACTAAAATTTATAGTAATGAGTTATTTTATGTTATGTACCACACTATAGTGAGTTGTTTGAAAATGTAACCTACTGTCTTTTATTCGTACTGCATAATTTGTTTTGATATGACATGTTCACATATTCTTTTATTTATATTATTGAATGTAACGTTTATCCCTACTGAGTTAGTCGACTCACCCCATATGACTCCCTCAGATTTGTATATTTAGTTTGGGAGATCCCTAGTTGCCGGAGTAGAAGTGAGCTCAGCGATTTTTTTTAAGTTACTATTATTTTCAAGACATAAATTGCGACAGAAACAGGAACGGAAATGGAAATGGAAACAAAGTTTCCAGAGTGATTTCTGGGAATAGATACGAGAACAGAAACGGGAATAGGAACGAAAATGGAAACGGGAATGGAGACAAAAACAAGAAGGGAAACGGGAACAGGAATAGAGACAGAAACGAGAACAAATACTGGAACAAAAACTTAACCCAGTCAGAAACGAGTACAGAATCAAAAAGAGAAGCAAGACAAAACGCATACAACTTACCTAAGGAGCTGTGTCGTTCATAAATCGGGAAAGCTTGAATGGACGGATTGATGACGGAGAGTACGTTCGAGTATGCCAAAGTCATGGTAGGCGTAAGTGTTAGGTGTCAAGTCTTGGAGTGTAAAGGATCTACGGGATAGAATCGTATAAGAATGTAGGTTTGACGTCAAAGTCGGTGTTGAATTCAAATGGAGTTGGTGATGAGAATTTGGCGTGGAACGTCAAATTAGGAGTGAAATGCTGCAGATTCAAGAGTTGAATAGCAATGGTGGGGTAATTATCAGACTAAAGTGACGTTTGGATATAAGAGAGTTGCCATTTGCTCTTGATGTTGAAGAATGACTATGATTAAGGCACTTCTTCCTTGGAAGGGATGTAATTAGAGTTGTGCAGCGAAAGCGAGGTGAGTGTTAGTGAGAGGATTACATGGGCAAATTTCGAGGACGAAATTTATGTAAGGGGGGAAGTATGTAACACCCTGATATTTTTTTGAGTGAACAATTATTGGGGTATTACCAAGGGCGTTCTAGATTGTTAAGTATAAGGATATTTCCGTTACATTTTCCCTATATACGTAATATAATTGAAGTGTTGGAGTTTGGGGATATTACATTACGTATCTATATGTGTCCTCTTATGACGTGTATTTATGGGAAAAGATGAAGAAAAGTAGGATTTATAGTGTTGCAGACGCATACGAATGACGTGCGAACATGGAAGTGTCATCTGCATGTGTAAAGTGTAGATTGGGACGAAGTGAGGATGAGAAGAGGTGTCCTCATGTGTCTGAAATATGGACTTTCAGACACGTACGGACAACTTACAGACAAGGAAGGTCGTCTGTAAGTGCTTAGCCATGTTACCCTTGAGTATAGGACGACTTAAGATGCAATGTCTCGTCCTAGCTTCACTGTATTGGGGTGTTTCGGATGAGGTCCGAACGATGCGGACGAGTGGAGCTATGTCCGCATCGAATCTATTCTATCATAGACACTTTCAGACGACGGCGGATGATATATGCGGACACCGTTTCTTGTCTGAAATCCTGATATAGCCTTAGGAATTTAGCCTTGCGGACGAAGCCTATGCGTCCGAACTCGTTCGAATTAGCCCAGACCTACAAAATAAAATAAGAAGAAAATGATACAAAATCAAGGAAAATTGTGGAAAATCGCGGGATAGCCAATAGAATCGACCTGCCCTCTCCATGGGCGACAAAAATCGTCCCCCTCTAGGCCATTTCTAGCATTTCCCCTCCTGCCTGGAGCAATGGTGGTGTCCCTCTCCCTCCCTAGGTAATATCTTTCTCCCTCCCTTGCCATTCAGTCAATTTTTCCTGTGGTGAACTCTTCCCCCTCTGAGAGCTCTCCTCCCCTGCGAGAGCCTCTCTGTCTGTGAGTGTAGTTAAAAGAGTGAGCTGAGAGAGAGGTGAGCTACGTGAGTTAAGTGAGGATTGAGTCAGTGAGCTGGAGCTACTGGAACCGTGAGCTGTGGACTGGAGAGATGTCCCTGCTTCTGTAGTTCATCAACTTAGGTAAGGATTAGGAGGTGACTTGGCCAAAGGAGGCCCTGCACCACAAGTGTGGGTGTGTGAGTAGAGTATTGTTCTTACAATGTTTACTGCTAGATGTTATGCTTACTGCTAGTATGAAGTAGTTGTTAGTTAGATGATAGTTCCCCTGGATGACATTCTATTGCATTTCCTTGATAAGCTTTGTGTTTTCCTTTGTCTGTTAATCTGTGAATGAGCCCTATTGACTATTAGTTGTTCTCATTTCTTGTGTTTATTTCCCTGGTGATATTTCCTTATTGCCAGTTATTTTCATTGTTGCAAATGCTTACTGGATTACTCTGAAGAGTTGAGGGTGATGAATGATTTCGGTTCTAATGTGATGAATGTAGAATGATAGATGATCATGTAAAGTTTGAAAATGAGCAAGGGTTATTGGATGTTTAATTGCTGTGTAGTTACTGTGTTAATTCCTTACTGTTATTGTTTTGTCACTAGTTGTGCTTCAGTTTGTTTTCTTTGTGAAATTAACTCAAGCATGAAATTCATATAATAAATCAATTAACAGGTCCCCTAGTTGAATATGAAAACTAAACTATTAGCATGCAAACTGTAACGACCCGGATTTTTATCCTTCCACTTAATTTTAAGGAAAAGCAGGTTAAAATTTTTAGGACTTTACTTTTGTCAAAACCTTTGTTTAATACCGCTTTCAATCAGAGTGCCCTTTTTAAATCCCGGTTGTTACTACATCTTCTCGAACTCGTTTAAAACATAAAAGGTTAAATCTTTGATTTATTTTATAAAGACTAGCATAAACGAATTTGAAAGCCATTTAATTAAAACACAATTGGGGACGAAAATCTAAATTAACATTCTTAAAGTTTAGGGTTAATCTGTCACAAGTTCAAAACATTCAAGTTAAAGCCATAGTTAATGTCTTTACAAAACATATTTATGGTTTAACCCTTACAAAATATTATTCTTCTTCTTCCTTTAAGCCATCAATCTACTCCGGCCTAGTCTCCGCCGGATAATCTGCAGGCTCCATGGGGAGGGCCTCCTCTTCTTCTCCTGGTATCACCATTTCGTTACCTACACCACAAGTAAGGACGTGAGCCAGTAGCCCAATAAAGGGAATGGGTGTTTATGCTTATGCTATACCTCTCTTTTAGTTTGTTATGGAATGGGGGCCACCCATCGTTCGTCTCTTCTTACTCATACATCGAGCTGGAACTAGAAGGTTTTTCTCGTGCAATGGCGTAGTGATCAGATCTAGCATTTCTCTTTTCTTCTAAGTAAACTAGAACTCCCGTACCCTATGGGAGAGGGGCTACTCCTAGTTTACAGACTATACCCGCTACCCATCCACTCCCAATTCCCTTTTCTACTTTTCTACTTCTTCTTCTTATTTCTTATTATTTTCCATTACCAATGCATGTGAGTACTGTCCCAAGGCAGCATTCTCTATTTGTTTCTATTAGCATGATGCATGAAGACACTTAAATAAAACATTCATAGAAGTAAACAATGGAAATTTAAGGAAAATATCCACATAATAAGTAAATGGCAGATTCCACACAATTAGAATATCATGTTCAAAAGGAAACTGAATCAACAACTAGCATGCTCGACAAGATTGATACAATTTAACGTGCTTGACAATGTAACAACTAAAACAACAAACGTGTTTAGGGATATCAAACACAGAAAATCAACAAATTTAATAACAAGGGATTAGCAGGCTTAACAATTAAATCAGAAGCTTAAAGATTATACAAGTGGTAGATTAACATGCTTGAGATTTAAAGAAGCAATATCTGCATTCTAGTTAAGTAACAACATCTAAGAAAACAACGACAACAACAACTCCTATAAATATTCATGCTTAAAATTATTTATAGCAGAGTCACATGCTTTGTAAGAGAACAATAATGACAACCTAATGACGTGTACAAGCTAACAATAATGACAACGACAATATGACAGCAGCATCAACAATTTATAGCAATTATACTCCTGTTAGTAAATCTAGTAAACATTTGTGTAATAGATTCATCTTTATCCATAGTAAACAATTCATATTCATGCACAATCATACTCCATTTATTCTCTTTTACTTGATTTGTTCCTTCATGAGTAGGCTCAAGTAATCTCCAAATATTATATGCATTTTCACATGCTTGTATTCTGTTAAACTCATCTATATTTAAAGCACAACACAATAAGTTAATGGCCTTGGAGTTTCAGCATAATTTTCTCATATCTATGTCATCATATTCATAATCAATTTTAGGCACATTCTTACCATTTTCAGATTTCATAGGCACATAAGGTCCTTTAGCAATTACCTTCCACAAAGCATAGTCAATAGATTGCACTTAATTCTCATCCTAGCTTTTCAATACACATAATTGTTTCCATAAAAAAATGGTGGGTTAGATGTGGATTGTCCTTCCATATTCATGTTCTTTGTGTTTGATGCCATATGTTTTTCTTGAATACAAATTCAATCAATTCAACAAATAATCACAACAAAATTTCTAACATACTCTGATACCAATTGAAAGATTGTAATTATCCTAAGAGGGGGGATGAATACAGTTTATAAACTTTTTCATGTGATTATGAATTTCTCTAACCGTAAATAATTTAACACAATTATAAGCTTATCTAAACACAATATTAATAAGCTATAAAGGAAAGGTTAAAGAATACAAAACCAAGTTGTTAACGCATTTCGACAAAGCACGCAAACGTCCGCACTTCAAGGTTCTCCCTTAAATATGTATTACTTCAATCGCTATGGGTTGCACTTGATTGAACTTCACGGGTATCAATCGGACCGTTACAACAACTGATTCTTAGGGCATTACCCTTTTTGCTCGAGTACAATTTTCTCTCAGAAAATTAAAAGCTTCTATTTATAATTTTTCTGCTTTTTGGTCGACCCAATACTTTTCGGTTCGACCTCATCTGACCATTGAAAACTACTCGTTACACTTTTATGTGCTTTTTTAATCGCTGGGCTCAACCTGGAGCTCGACCACATCTCATCTAAAAAACCTTCGAAACTCACTGCTTGCTTTTTCGGTTGCACTTCTCGTCCAAAATTGTCGATTGCAACTCGACCGCAAAATCGCCAAATCTTTCATATTCAAAACTGCCCTGATCGGGCTTCGACCGCACTGCATCCGTAAAATGCCAAATCTTACATATTCAAAACTTCGGAATTTTTGTTTGCATTCCTCATCTGCTGATTCGACCGCACCTCGACGAAAAACCCACAAATAGCTGAGCTTGAGAGATTTGGGTGCAACTCGCGACCCCATGTCGTCCAAAAACATGAAACTCGCAACTCTAGAGTATTTTGGTCGACTCCCTCGACCTGGCCTTCGACCGCGTCTCGTACAAAAACACTCTAGACAACTTTGATCCGTACATCTCGAATTCTCTGAGTCCCACGATGATATCTACTCACTTCATGACTTAGACAAACTCCCTAGACAATAATAATACTCTCATTATGGGTGTTTCCAATTTAATCAAAATATATGCGTGATTTAAATTCACCAAATAAAAAACTCATTAACTCAATTAATATTGTTCATCATCAAAATATAAATACGCCTAATACACTTACGCTAACAACATAATCATGAAGTTCTCCTAAGCAGAACCATCACTCAACCCCCTATCTCACAACCGCCTATTTACGTTTATTCTTTCCATTTACAGTTTATCAGTCATAAACCAATGCATAAAATCAATTTTCATTTTCTTGTAAAATCATGATGCATGAACTATGCGTATGCACCAATCATCAATATATCAAATCCTCAAGGAATCCATCACCATATAATACATAAAACAATCATAAAAAAGAATGCCTAAGGCAATTATCAAAAGCATATTCTCAAGTCATTAACATAATCATGTATACCTCCTAATTTCTATCCCAAAACAATCATCATATCCTCAAAGTCATAACTATTATGTACATGATAACTATAACTCACAACACAATTAAGCATAGGAATTAGGACTCAATTTAAACAACAAATCATTTAATATAACTTATCATTTATAGAGCCTAACATCTAACACATATATCTTATCATGAAGCCAATATAATCAATCATAAACCTAGAGTCATACATCTAGCATATGTAACATATCCTAAGTCTTGTGATGCAGCCCAAAGGCAAATACTTTAATTCATTACTTACCTTAATGTCTTGGTACAATATCTTGGTTCATCTCTTTTGATCTTCAATTCCTATATTATGCCAATTCTCATATTATTATCCATTCACACACTACAAACTTGTATTATACATAATACCTATTTTACTCAATCAAACACCTTATTTTAAACTCTATAATTAATTAATATAATGCATATTACTTTAACCTTTAAGCATGAATACTTTTATAGTTTTTATCCAACTTTGAGCATGCATACTTTACAATATACATAACCATATTCATTAATTCTAGCGTCCATGTTTTCCTTGAGATATCCATTATCACATAATATACTTCCTCTTTAGCTCACAAGGTCATTAAGATAATCTCTAATCTCCAAATGTCAAAATTGTGCAATACTACCATTTTTATGCTTTTTATCACTTTTCTCTAATAAACTCTCACATAAATACAATTAAAGTCTTCTAATGTCATGGAAAGAGCTATTCTTACCTTCAAAGAGGTTAGGGCAAGGAGCACCTTTACTAGGAATTTCTTCTTCTCCAAAAGCTTCTCTCCTCTCTCTTTTTCTTTCTCACGATCTTTCTCAATTTTTAGAGGGGAATGACCCTTAAATTTAGCTGCTGATGAAGTGTCATCCTCCTCCAGCATTTAAATGTTGACTAATCACTTTGCCTCTAATTAAAACATGACACAGAATCTCAATTCAGATAACTCTTCACATTTTAGGTCGACCACTCCATCATTTATGGTCGATCACAAACCTAACCAAGACTCAACTATCGCCTTTTATCATAATTCTGGTTGACCATAAATTCAATTATGGGCAACAAAAAATCTACCCGAGACTCAACTATCTCATTCTGTCACAATTCTAGTCGACCATATTTTCACTGCCGATCGATCACAAAACAACCCAAGAGCAACAGATTTTAATCTATCCATATTTTCGTCGACCGCCAATCTAATTCTGGTAAACCACAAAACAACTCAAGAGCATCCATATTTTACTGTCTCAATTTGGTCGGTCAAAATAACCCAATTGGTTGACCGCACCTCTGTCAAGATAACCATAATATTGTTAACTCCACTTCTCTAAAAGCCCTAGAACATTATCCACACACAAATTCATCTAACACAATTCCAACCATCAATATTTCCATCAACTATTCAAATTATATCATTACCAAACATATTCCATACATAATTTACATTGATTATACTAAGAGTTTTCCAGATATTACACCATAGCCCAACCAAAACAAGAACCCAGGTCCACATAGTGATTACTAGAGATAATAGTGAGGTAATATAAATTAAATCCAAACTGTGCCTACAAATTTCAAATATCAAGAATAAATCCAAAATTTTATACAAACATCCAATTAGATTGCTTTACAGGGGTAAAAAATACAACTCAAGAAAATGAAAGAAAATCAATGAAGCTCCTTGGCTTAAACACCCACAATCCTAAGGACTCTTGTCTTTACTTGGAGGGGAGGAGTCATTGAGGTGAGTTACTAACTCAGTAGGAAACTTATATTAAATGCAATACACCTCCTTGATTCACATGACCCTACCTAGCTATGATAGAGCCACTGTAAAATCTGTCAAACAGTAGTACAACACAAAATCCTAGCATGACTCGGATGTCTTACTTCCAAGAGTTTGCCTAGATGAACCCGTCCATGTTTGAGGGCAATGTAAATCCTGTAGATGCTAAAAATTGGCTATAGGAGATGGAAATAAATTCTAAATCCCTGGAAGTCCCGAGGAGTATCAAGTTAGGATTGGAGCTTATTATTTGAGAAAATTAGTCTGCTTGGTGGAATTTAGTGGGGGGCAAACATTGAGGTTTAATTGATGAAGTGGAAAGACTTCTTTGAGGTGTTTAGGGCCTAGTACAGTATGGAACATCAGGATTCATTGACGAGGGCATTCAATGAGTTAACCTAGGGTTTGATGACTGTGATGGAGTATTACGGTCAATTTCTGGAACTCTTGCCTATTCCGAGGTAGTTTTGGTAATAAGGAGAATCATCAAGTTCCAATAGAACCTGAGACAAAAGTTACAGGAAGGTGTAGCCGTTATGTAGTATAAAACTCTCCTAAAAGTTTTTGAAGTCGCTTAGAGGATGGAGTGAGTATATGATGCCAACTATGGCAGCTATTAGGAAAAGAAAACCAAGAAAGAGTCGAAGAAGACCACAAAGAAAACCCAAGGCAACTTTCTAGGTGAAGGGTCTAGTGGCCTGATCCTACCTTGAGTATTAGCAATGGGTTATCGGGCAGTGTTTGATTCAACCCTTACACTTGCCATAAGTGTGGGTAGCCTAGGCATATTAAGAGGAACTGTCCCCATAATCAGCAGCAGCGACCACTACGACAATCTTTCTTATCCTCTCGGGGTAGTGCAGCTCAGCATATGCCTAGGGGTAGACATGAATCTGGTGGGTCAACTTTCTAGCAGTTTTAGGGGCAATGGTTTTACACTCCCCAGTAGCAGTCAAGGCCCCACCCATAGTACTACCTAGAGTATCAGCAAAACAGTCCTAATTTTCAAAGGACAACTTGGTATCGGTAGAGCTACAGATCTGGTCCCTACCCATAGTAAGGATCTAGTGGTTATATAAGAAAGTCTTTCCAGAGCAATGGAGCTAACCCTAGTTCGTCAAGGGGTGGTCAAGGTAGACGCCGCAAAGGCAAAGAAAAGGCGGCAAGGCAAACTTATGCAATCAATGAAACTGAGTACCACTATGGAGAGGAGGATCATGATGTTGTTGATGGTATGATTCTTATTTCTCACTCTTTTGCATGGGTGTTGTTCAATACAGGGTCGACACATTCTTTTATTTCCTTTGTCTTTACATGCTTGTTGGGTCTATCAGTGGAAGAGATAGAATCTTCGTTGATGCTTAGTACTCCTTTGGGTGTCCAAAGTGGAGTATCTTTCGTGTACATGACTATCTGTGTAGTTATATATGACTGCAAGTTTTCTACTAACTTAGTCATCTTGCCGATAAGTCAATTTGATGTGATTCTAGGTATGAATTGTTTAAGGAAGTATTGAGCAATTATGGAATGTCACCTAAAAAAGGTCACAATTATTTCAAAGGATAGATGGGTTGTTGTCTACAAAAATGGCCATAGTACGGTTGCAACTAACTATGTCTTTGCGGGTTTGTCTGAGTGGCCGCATCGGATTGGAACAGTATGAGAATCTCTAGTCAGTTGATTTTGATGGCAAGACCACTGGCCAGGACATGGATATCTCAGTCATTAGAGAGTTGCCAGACATGTTTCCTAATGAATTGCCTTGGTTGCCTCCAGACCGAGAGGTTGAGTTTTGCATTGATCTTGTTCTAAGTGCTACTCTAGTTTTGACTCCTGCATAAATAATGGCTTCAACAAAGTTCACAGAGTTGAGAAAATAGCTAGAGGAGCTAAGGGATTCTGGATTCATCGAAGAGGGCAAGTCTCCTTGGAGTGTTCTTGTGTTGTTTGCAAAGAAAGCCAATGGTTGTCTAAGGCTTTGCATAGATTACTACAAGCTAAACCGAGTTACCGTGAAGAACAAGTATCCTTTGCCAAGAAACAATGAATTGTTTAACCAGCTTGGTGGTTTGTGGTATTTTTCAAAGATTGACTTGAAGACTGGGTATCATCAGATGAAGACTCATGAAGAAGATATCCCAAAAACAACCATTCGAACGAGGTATATGAGCATTTAAAATTTCTAGTCTTATCCTCTGGTCTAACCAATGTCCCACTAGCATTTATGGACCTAATGAATCAAGTCTTCATACCGTATTTGGATTAGTTCGTCGTGGTTTTTATTGACAACATTTTGGTGTATTCGAGATCTCAGAGTGAGCATAGAAAGCATCTTCAGATCATGTTGCCAACTCGGAGAGATCACCAATTGTAAGCCAAGAGGAGCAAGTGTGGCTTATGGATGTTCGAGGTCAAGTTTTCAGGGCACATGGTTTCGCGTGATGGGATTTTGGTTGACCCTGCAAAAATTGAGGTAGTTGTGAAATGGTAGCTCCTAAGGAATGTGTCTAAGGTTTGTAGTTTCCTTGGTCTTGTTGGCTACAATCGATGGTTTGTTGAGAATATTTCCTCATTAGCTGTGCCATTGACCAAGTTCACTAGGAAAGGGGTACAGTTTGAGTGGGAAGACCGTTACCAAATTGCATTCGAGGAGCTGAAAAATAGATTACCAAGTGCACATATCCTGACAGTACCTGACAGTAAGTAGCCTTATGCAATTTATATTGATGCATCATGCATTGTACTTGGGTGTATACTAATGCAACAAGGGAAGGTTGTTGCTTACACGTCATGGCAACTGAAACCCAACGAGGAGAATTATCCAACTCATGATTTGGAGTTGGCAGCCATAATTTTTGCTCTAAAATTTTGGAGAAGCTATTTGTATGGTGTAAACTTCCAAGTGTACTCCAATTATAAGAGCCTAAAGTATCTCTTCACTCAGCGGGATCTAAATCTGAGATAGTGGGTGGATGCAGTATTTGGAGGATTATAGCTTCAGCATAGAATATCAGCCCAATACGGCTAATCTGGTGGTCAATGCTCTAAGTCGAAATCCTCAAGGTTTCCTGTCTTGTTTGGTCCTCGATGAGTGGAAGTGGTATGTGGCAGTTAGAGACTTCAATCTTCAATATTATGAGTTTGGGGTTACCGCTTGTGCGTCCAATGTCATTGCTACTCTTACGTTGCTCTAGAGAACTAAGCAGTTATAGCAGCAAGACGATGAACTTAGAGGTAGAATTGAACAATTGAATAATGGTGAGCAACTTTGACGGTTGGGAAGTCAATGTTAAAGGTACTACTCTTTAACAAGGAAGGGTTAACAATTCTAGATATTCAGGATTTAAAGCAGGCTATTCTGCTTGAGGCCCATTGTTCTAGATTCGCTATTCACGCAGGGAGTACGAAGATGTACCATGACTTGAGGTGATAGTACGGGTGGTTGGGTATGAAGCATGATGTAGCAGACTTTGTGGCCAGGTGCTTGACGTGTCAGCAGATAAAGGAGAAGCACTAGAGATTGTCAGGGTATTTACAACCTTTGCCTATTCCTGAGTGGAAATAGGATATGATTATGATTGATTTTGTCATTGGTCTCTTTAATTCTCCTCAGAAGTTGGATGCAGTTTGGGTCATTGTAGATTGTTTGACAAAGTCTGCTCACTTCATTTCGATTTGGATGGATTTTCCTTTGTCAAGGTTGAGTCAGTTGTACATCGAGAATATTGTTCGTCTTCATGGTGTTCACACTAGCATTGTTTCAGATCATGATCTTAGGTTCACATCCACGTTCTAGAGGGCTTTGGAAAAAGCATTGGGTATGGAGCTAAACCTTAGCACTACACACCATCCTCAGACTGATGGGCAGTCGAAGTAGACTATCCAGATTCTAGAGGATATGTTGCGAGCTTGTATCTTGGATTTTGGTGACAGCTAGATTAATCACTTGTCATTGGTCGAGTTTGTCTACAACAACAGTTATCATACCAATAGTTGTGTCACTCCATAAGAGGAGTTGTATGGTAGGTTGTGCCATTCACTGTTGTGTTGGGCCGCGACAAAAAAAAATAGTTTTTTTTTCCAAAAATGTTCAAGGAAACCATATATAAGATTCATCTAATTCAGGATAGGCTCAGAACTATACATAGTAGGTAGAAGAGCTATGCCGATTTGAAGCAATGCGAAGTTGAGTTTGACGTAGGAGAGTTTGATGCTCTCAAGGTGTGTCCTAGGTGTGGTATCAGTTATTTTAGAGTGAAAGGAAAGTTAGCCCGTATGTATATTAGCCTATTCTAGGTTGTTGAAAGGGTTGGCAACGTAACTTATAGACTTGATTTACCTCCCCGGCTCAGGTACGTCCAAAATGTCTTCCACATATCTCAGATAAGGAGATACATGCCAGATCCATCCCACTTGATCTCCTAGACTGACGTTCCTATTCAAAAGGATATCGCGTATGAAGAAGCGCCAGACTGGATCCTTTGTAAAGAGGTTCGAGTAGTTTGAGGCAAAGAGATTCTCTTGGTTTGTGTTGTGGAGAAATCACACTAAACAGGAAGCCAGTTGGGAGCTCAAGTCCGAAATAATCCAAAAATACCCCCACCTTTTTGAAGGCGTATTTAGTTTGCATTAAGTTTCAGGACAAAATATTCTTTAAGGGAGAAAAGATGTAAAATCTATGAATTCTATAATAATAAATTTCATGTGTTAATTTTTCGCATAATATTCGATCAAGGTGTTGAAAGGTTAACCTAACTTGTTGCGTAACAATCACGCGTGAATTCTCAGTCAATAGTCAATTGGTAAAAATTGAGTATTACCGAGTGGTAAATAAATTGGGGAAATGAAATTAACCAGGGGGCGTCGTCTGGGTGATGTTCGAAAGAGTTAGGAATTGGAGTGGATTTATTTAATAGATAATATATATTTGATATATATATATTATTAAATAATTTAAAATTTAAAAAAAATCTTTAAAAAATAAAAGAAAGAGAAGAATGAGGGAAACCCTCATTCTTCCTTCATTCGGTTGTCGTGCACATGAGAAAGAGGGAGAGAGGAGGGAGTTGCAAAATCGAATGTCCGACGAGTTTGAGGTGTGGGAAACGTTACCAAGAGGTCATGATGTACTAGCGAAAGGGGATTATAATATAACCTGAAAATACATGATTGAAATTGTAATATCCTGAATTTTCGTTGAGATAAGCACAAGGCTTATGTGATAAATTTGGATGATAAGAGTGGAATTGGACTGTTTGAAAATATTAGTCAAGAGAAATGTATTTTGGAATAAGTGAATTACTTTGCCCGAATTATGTCTATATTTAGTTTTGGAAGTGATCAAAGTTATGGAGAATTGTATGATGATCTTTGGAGTTAGATAGGACAATATAAATTAGAATTATAGTTAGTGGAATTAAGAAGAGAAAATGTATTTGATGTATTTGGAAGGATATTATAAGGAGTGAAAGTTTAGGAATGAATTGAGTTATGATTTATTTTTGGATACATTGTTGGAGGACCGAAAGTTAAGGAGCTATTTGATCAATCATGTAGTCACGGGCGATTAGGTTGATGATTATCCGGAGTAGGTGTGACTTTGGGGAGAAATTATTGGATTAAATATGGATATTATAATTGAGGGGTACGGTTAAGTGTAAATGGAATATTAGTGAGCGTGACTGTTTTCGTAAATTGTCGATGATTTTGTTGTATGATATTTGCGGTCGATTATGGCAGATGATCACCATGGTTTTGTCGACCAGCGTCGATTGACTGGCATAAAAGGTTGAAGTTTTCTGAATAAATTTGGCGGACGTTTGGTAGATGGGTGGTCGATCATCAATGAAGAAAATCGATCGACCACCATCAATATTAGTCTTTTGAAATGCTTAACAGATGTGATGGTTGGTTATCTGAACGTTTGGGTGAGTAAATATTGCGTCTAGTGGCCTTCTATATTTTGGACAGTGAAGAGTCATTGTTGGAGTTCTATAAATAGAAGAGAGATGGACGAGAGTTTGGAAGAGGAAAGTCATGCGAAAGCTCTGCCAAAATTTAGAGAGAACTGACATGTGAGAGTGAGATATATTATGGGTGTGAATGGCAGAGTGATGGAAACTGTGAGTGGGTGAGATACTTCTGTGAGGTATTGCTTCTTAAGCTCTGTTGTTTTGAGAGTAGAAGATTATGAGGATGATGAAGTTTGTGCTTTTAGAGACATGGGACTATGATGGTTTCAAAGATAAACTGATGATTATTAGTGGGAAAATTCTAGAGATATTTAGAGAAGTGTTATCGTGAATTTTTGGAAGTTGAAGAGTTGTTGGACCATGAAGAATCTCGTAACTTCTGGAAGTCAAAGAGTTGTTGGACGATGAAGAGTTTCATAACGTCTAGAAGTCGAAGAGTTGTTGGACGTCAAAGGGTTGCATCTTTTGGCTTTCCATCTTCACAGTAATGAGCATTAATGGACTACATGTCCTTTGGCTTTTCATCTTCTCATTAATAGGCATTGATGACCTGCATGTCCTTTGGCTTTCCATCTTCTCATTAATGAGCATTGATGGAATGCATGTCCTTTGGCTTTCCACCTTCTCATTAATGGGCATTAATGAATGCATGTCCCTTGGCTTTCCATCTTCACAATAATGGGCATTAATGGACTACAAGTCCTTTGTCTTTCCGTCTTCAGAGAGTTAATGATGGGTTAAGTTTTGCAGCCTATAAATAGAAGGTGAAAGGTGCAAAGTTTAGAGAGAAGAGAATGAGTAGGGTTACTCTGCCAAATTGTTGGGTGAAATTGTGAAGGGTTGTTGATGATAACCGAGAAGGTGAGAACACAATGAGGGAAGGTTTGGAAACCGCGTGATGCTGCTTTGTTGAAATGAAAACCGAGAAGGTGTTGGAAAGGTTTGAAGGATTAGACAACACATGATGCCAGTGAAGAATAGGATAGAGTGGTGTTCTGCTAAGATGATGAAGTTATGGCCATGAACGTAGTGGGATAATTCTGTGAAGCATGTGAGACTGTGAAGGAGGAATTTATGTTGTCTCTGGTGCTTCAAGTTTCGTAAAGGATAATTTATGCTTTAACTTCATAAAGCTAAGGACTCCAAGTAAAGAATAATGCTTGTGTTTTGTCCGAAAGGACCTACATTGTAGGAGTAGGATTTTGTGTAGTTTGCTGTGTTAGCCATAGTTTACTCTCTGATGAATGCTGCTTCCATAATTTGGTCATAGCTCAAAGTAATTTTTTGCATGATGTCGAGGATAGGTTATTTGTTACATACATGTCTTTAGTGATGGTTATCTGGTTCGGTTGTATTCCTACGTTAGTTTACTAACAGTTGTGATGAAAATGGTTTTCTAAGATGATAGTAAGTGATATAGGAAAATTAGATTACTAATAATATAGTTAATTAGTATAGGTCCTATATTTATATTCAAGTGATGGATACCATAGGATAGTACTTATACTGTTCAAGACTAAGTTAGAAATAATACGTCAAGGATAGAGAATTTGATATATGACGTTATAGTGCAATAGGAACGTGTTAGTATTGATGTTATATTTGAAGCATAATATTGTTTGTTAGTTGTTTGTAGTATTCTTTGCGATATATGAACTGATGTGTGTGATATTCATGTAGACATGTTAAAGGATTATATGTAATGCATTGCATGGACTAATAATGAAGATAATAATGGTGTTTTGTACATGGATTAGGAGACTTAAGAGGTTGCTCACACATAGAAAACAACTGGATTGAATAAGTTCGGAGACTGAAAATGTTGCTCTTACTCAACGAGTGGTAAGTTTGGAGACTGAAGAGGTTGCTCTCACCCAAATGGTTATGAATGTAAATGTAGGTGGGTCCATTTTTGTTGAATTCAGAAACTGAAGAGGTTGCTCTTATGTAAAAACGAATAAGTTAAAGTTCAAGATTAAAAACATAACCTACTAAATACTTAAAACAAGAGTTAGGGCAATAATTGTTGTCTTATAAAACACGTTTGCCATTAAACCCTTACAAAATAGATGCTTCCTCATTTTCTTGAGTCATACTTCTACTCAGGTCGCGTTTCCTCTTAATACACCGCAGGCTCCATGGGTAAGGCCTCCTCTGCTCCTGATACAATCATCTCATTACCTACACCACAAGTAAGGATGTGAGCATAAAGGCCCAGTAAAGAAATGGGGTTTATGCATTATGTTTATGTCTCTCTTTAGTTCCTCTGGAATGGGGGCCATCTAAACAAATCTTTCATTACTTTCATTCGTTCGTTCTTTACTCGTATTTTGAGCTAGAGATTAAAGGAGTCTTAGGGGATGGAATAGTTGATCGAACCTAACCCTTTACTTGCAACTAAGTCCCCGCTCCCGTGAATGTAGGGGGCTTCGCCTAACCCCAGACTAGATTCGCTAACCATCCGCCCCCCAACTCCCCTTCCTTTTCTTTTCTTTTCTTTCATTTTCTTATCGTTTTTTACTCTCTTAATGCATGAGAGTACCACCCCAAGGTGGCACTCCCTAGTTTGTTTCTATTAACATGATGCATGATGACGTAAAAATTAATTAAAGCACATATGGAAAGTGAATGACAATAATTTAAGGAAATAACAATCACTAATTAAATGGCAGAATTCAAAGATACATGAAGAGAACGAAAGCATACTAAAATAATTACAGAACAGCTATAAAAGAACATATAGGCACAGCGAACAGAGCATGCTAGTAAGCACAGATAACAATAATTCAAACAAACATTAATGATTGCGCATTACATGCATTGGCAGTAATTAGACAATATGAGGCAAAATTAAAATAAACAATTAGCAACATATGATGAACGTAATAGATCAACATAACGTGCTTTTATCAATGCATTAAAACAGCAGTGTATATCAAAAAAAATAGAACCACTGAACATGCTTTGACAATATGCAGCATACAATAACGGAAAATAACAACATAACATGCTTCTTAAACGACAATGTATGACAACGTACAAAATGAATGGAACAACAAATCATGCTTCTTAAACGATATCATATAACAACGAGAAGGAACCATAGAATCATGCTTCTTAGACGGTAATATACAACAGTGTGCAAATGACGAATTAGAACAACAAATCATGCTTCTCAACGACGAATAAAACATCAATGATATATGACTAAATAACTACAGATCATGCTTTTAAAATACTGACATAACAGCGACTGTGAAAGCTAACAGCAACGGAAGCAAACGAGCATGCTTTAAAATCTTTACAGCAAATACCAAGCATGGCAGGAAAATAGTCATGAACATACGTGTTTTGTATGCTAACAACGAGTACAAATATAACAACGAAACAGAACGTACGTATATGCTCAATGTCTTGACAGTAAACTACATATGCGTAATAGTGAATTAAAGCATACGTACATGTTTTAAAACTTCAACAGTGAACCAATGAAATAGAATAGCAATTCAGCGACAAGTTTTCAACAATCTAAATATGTTATTATATCGTAGAATTGGCAGAAAAGGGAATATCAAACAACAACGAGTTCATAGAAATTAGAATGTTTGACATGCTTTAATACAGGAAATGAACAATGACAATGGGTATGCTTTGATACAGAAAATAAACAACGAATATAACGGCTTTTAGACACCAAACATAATCACAGTGAGGGAGTTAACGTGCTTTTAAACAATAAGCATAACAACAACGAAGGTATTATAATGGACATGCTTTGATACAAAAAATAACCAATGAGCATGACAGAGAACATACAACAGTGAAAATATTACAAATAACAGTGACCAAGTAGAGAAAAATCATTCTTGGAGTAAGATCAGTTGCAGAACGATATTAATCCAAAGAATACCACATGAAGAACATTTCATGTATCACAAGTAAAGTGCTAAAATATATTTCCCGAGTGGAGTCCATCACGTTTGTACTTAGCAGCCCACATGAAACCCTTTGTTCATAATTTTATACTATCAAACTCAACATCAAAGGAGACTTTACACTACCGAGATTAAATTCCAGAGAATGAAACCCAACATTAAGCAAGTATTGAAACATAAATGACCGAGTAAAGCATCTAAAAGGAAAAAAAATACAAAAGTTTTAAGCATCTAAAGAGTTTACCAAAATTTACTACAGATAACAACCACCACAGAGAACTAACTACAGCCAACAATCACTACACACACACACTTTACTTGTGGGTAGAGCCTCCACTGGTTAAGACTACCCATATCCTTACCCTTTGTTGATGATTCTTACTTGTCATAAAAATACGTGGAAATTTTAATACTTTTGGAAAACGACGGAAAATGTTGTTTAAAAATCTTTTCAACCTTAAAAAAAAATCAGAGTGCCGAAAATCCGATCATTACCACCCTCTTTAAAATGGTCAATTGAATTAAGGAAAACTATGATTAATATATTTAGCAGAAATGTAATTCAAAGCATCGATTAAATCATTGTTAAGAATCTAGGGTTTAGTTTTCAAAGCGAAGTCTACATGATATTCAGAATAAGTACTCAAATAAGGGTTAAAAGATAATTAATGTTCACAAAACAAGTCTGACGTTATCCCTTACAAAATTTACTTCTTCCTTCTTTACTTGATGTCGTACTACTACTCGGCTTGCGTCCCCTTTAGATACATCGCAAGCTCCACGGGAATGGCCTCCTCCGTTGCTCCTGGTAACACCATCTCATTACCTACACCACAAGTAAGGACGTGAGATTACGCCAGTAAGAAAATGGGGAAAACGATTATACATGGCTCACTTTAATTCTTCTTGGAGTGGGGGCCATCCAAACCAATTCTTTCATTATATTAATTGGTTCTTTGGTTCCTTACTCGTACTTTGAGTTAGAAATTGGAGATTGTCCTTTGAGATGACCTAGTTTGATTGGCTTTTAACCTTCTGTGTGCATACTAGTCCCTTTCCCGACTAGGTGAGGGTGTATCCTAACTGTCAAGCTAGATCCAAAGTACCCATCTACCCAAACTCCCTATCCTTTTCCTTTCCGGTGTATCCCGCCTTCAAGGTTTCTTCCCTTTCGGAGTATCCCGCATCAGGGTTTCTTTCAGTGATAGGCGTATCCCGCCCATCCCGAACATTCTTTTTCTTAGTATTTTTTCCTCACTCATGCATGTATGGGTACCCCTACCAAGGTGGGACCCCCTACTGGGTTTCTATTACATAAATGCAACATAACACTTTCAAGTTAAATAACGCATACATGGATAATAATGACAATACATCGAAGATTCTACAATTATAAATAGAACAGCGGAATTCAAAGCACATAAGAACAACAAGAAAGTGCATCCACATGTACATAGGGTAACCAAAAGGAATGCATACGTAGAACTTAGCAAGAAATTTCTAGAAGCATTCCAACAATAAATCTCTCTAACATGCAAAATGGCTAACAACTTACATGTTGTTAATAAAATGAAATCATATAGCAATAAATTTAACAACAGAACGACCTTTGACGACATAGAGCAGCGTACGACTATCGAAATAACTAACGAAATAAAGTAATGAAACATGCTTCTTAAAGAGGAAATAAATGGCAATAAAATCTCAAGGCAGAACAGTGAAACGTGCAATTTAAACGACTATATACAATAGCAATTTACAACATTTAAACGTTCTTTTAATCGGTACTAATGGCAGCAAGAAATATCAAAATGAAACAGCAAAAATATGTTTTTTAACGACTAAAACGAAACAAGAGAGATTATGAATATCTAAGAGGGGTTTTAATCTACTATCACAATAGAATTTTAACACTAATATGCCTTTCAAATGACTTTAAATAGTAGTGAACAATATCGTAACAGAGCAGCGAATACAGCTTCTAATCAGTGATTAATGACAAACAAAATGGTGGAAAACATGCTATTAATGCCCAATTAATAAATAATAGAACATACTTTTATACTAGGAAATTAACAGTTAGCATATAGTAGCGAACTAACGGTAACATATGCTTCTAACATCCAATGAACGAATAGCAGGATAGATTTTTATACTGAGGAATTTACAACAGCATGTAGCAGCAAAATAACAGTAAATCATGTTGTTAATATCCACTAAAACGAACTATAGAACCTCCGTAAGTAATAGCAAAAATAGTAGCGAAAACATACGATTCATGCTATGAATTATCAATAGCATTAATAATATCAAATGGGACAGCAAAAAACATATTTCTTAACAACTATGAACAATAATGAACAACAACAGAACATACTTCTTATTTGACTAATATGACAGTAATGAGTAACAAAGAAACAAATAGCAAAACGTGCATCTCAGCCTACGATGTACAGCCGCGAAGTATCAAAAG
Organism: Begonia loranthoides; assembly: GCA_022433065.1. Taxonomy (NCBI): domain Eukaryota; kingdom Viridiplantae; phylum Streptophyta; class Magnoliopsida; order Cucurbitales; family Begoniaceae; genus Begonia; species Begonia loranthoides. The sequence goes on from CM039485.1 coordinate 10,617,173, forward strand.
TGTCAACAGAGAAATATCAAAATAGAACATAAGGGCATGCTTCTTATTCGATTAATATGACAGCAGTAAGTAATAACGAATGAAACGGCGAAGGGCATGCTTTTCAAAATGAAACAGCTATAGTCATGCTTTTTGAATGTCTACAACGTCAACGAATAATACATTAAATGAAAACGGTGAACATATAACAAATAATCTATACACATGAGCTGCTAAATGGAAGGCTACTCATAAAACAAAATCACCATTAGTATCAACAACATAAATCCATTTGTTATTCAATCATATTTCTCATTCATTAAACATCTTCTCGTGTTTCATTCAAGCTCAACTTAGCACCTTCATTACTTTTCTAGGGACATTCCAGTGAAAGCAAATGAAAGAACGTCCTTAATGTCGCAGTTCTATGATGATTTGGACGAGTACGGATGCAATGGGCTCGTCTGCATTCATCCGTATCTGTAACATTCCTAAGGCTTATGGACGAGAAATGGCATCATAGTCTTGTCCGTACCATCCGAATGCGACATTCAGACGCGATTTGGCGTTCGCATGTAGCCTCCGCGTGCATCCAAAAGTGTCCAGAAATTGGATAGATTCAAATTAGACGCATCTCGTCCACATCCGCCCCCATCCGCATTCGTTCGCAAAGAGACAGGGTCAGTTCAGGATGTGAGGATCCATCTTGCATTCGTCCCCAAGTGGTCCAAGCGCTTGTGGAGGCCGATTCTCGTTGCCATGGCGTCCGCAGGTGTCCGAATATGCTAGATTTCTATTTTCTTTACATTTTTCTACTAAACGTTTATCCCATAATATTTCTCCATAAATACATGTCATAATTTAACAAGAATAAATACACAATGCAATATATGATTTTTATCCAACATTGATTACATCGCGTATACAAGGAAATTAGTATCGGGGCATTACACTAAAGTCTAAGAGCAAGTGAGAGTTTAGGAAAATTTACGTATGCTAAGTTCTAGGACATGAAGTTTAGGGAGAAATATAAGCAAATCTTTTGTGAGAGATATTTTGAGCGCATCGCAAGAACTTGGAAGACGATAGAGTCACTTAATTCTGTCAAATTGGAGCAGTATTGAATGTAAATCACAAGGAAATGAGAAATGTATTCAAAAAGTCACATCATTTTGAAGAGAAGATGTTGGACCTTCAAGGGTTGAGCAGTGTCAAAGGTGTAAAGGAAATCAACTAGGATGATGCTTTGTGGGTTTGAAGTGATGTTTTAAGTGAAATGTAAGTGACCCTTTTGTCAAAGATTGTCAGATTGCAGCTTAAGAAACAAAAAATGGTTTGCCCAAGGGTATTTTCTATGGTGATAGATACGAATGAAAGTGGAGTTTGGGAGTAAGAACGATATTTTGGAGTATACGGATCTTAAAAATGCAATAAAGTGATTCATGTTACAACGATTTGACACAAATTAGCTAATGGAAAGAGAAAGAAATTTGGACGAAAGCTTTTCTTTTACTATAATTGAAGTTGGCAATTTGATTACTTGGGTGTGAAATAGTATTTTGCTAAGTCTCTGTGTTTTGTAGAAGTAGAGGCCTAGTAATCTTAGAGGGTTTTCGTGTAAAAGTACAATATGAAAAGTTGTGTTGAGTTGAAGATCGAAGAAATGTTTACATTGAGCAAATTTCAAGGATGAAATTTATATGAATCTCTCCCTTTCAACTTATGAATTAGAATGGGTATATGCTGTTGATGTATGGGTTGTGTTTCCATTGGATTAAGTCCTTGTGCAATCTGTTTATGTGTAGACATTTAATATGTTATCTATTGATGGTTTGGACCTTGTGATTGTTCCCATGAAAGAACATTATAGGCTGGGCATTGTTATTGGATGAAGTATACTCTGCTAGTTGTTATGTAAATTATTGTGGTCTGTTTTTATACTGCACTGTAATGGGAATGATTTAGCTACTATCTTATGGTTCAACATTAAAGCATGAATATACTCTGCATTTTGGCTTTGGTTGTGAGACTGTGCTTTAGATATATTGTTGTTGGACAAGTTGGAAAAGCTATACATGCAAATTGGGTTAATTTATTGGGATAGGTTATGTTCGTTTTAGGCATTAATGGGTTCCTAGTATTATTATACAATTTAGATTTAGAATATGAAAAGGAAATGAAGTTAATAAGTTGTAAATGTTTTTAATTATGAAGGTATTGAAAAGGAAAATAAGGATAAAGATTAAGTACAAATACACGTTAAATATCTGAAGTTAAAAATTGAGTAGAGTCGTTGGACAGTAGAGGCCCTACACCATTAGCAATATCTTTTCTTTAATTGTTTGCTTACATTTCTACTATGTTGCTTTAATTATCATGCCTATGTTAATTGCACATTATTAACTCAATCACTAAGTATGTTTAGGGTGTTAGTTGTTTCTTCTAAATTTCTGAGCATGCCTAGATTAGTATTGTTTTTTTAGAATTTCCAAGTATGCTTACATTATTGCCTTTTTAAATTGCTAAGCATGCCTATGTTACTATTGTAACTTTGAATTGTTTAGCATGCATTCATTATTGTTTCCTATAAATTATCAAGCATATCTACATTGCTATTGCTTTTTTTAAATTACCGAGCATGTTTTAGAGTATATCGTCATGTATAGCATATTAGTAGATTTTCCATGTTCCATATTGTTATATTATTGTGATTTCTACTTCATATCTCCTGCTTTTATATTACTATGATTACTGTTTTATGTCGCATACTTTTATATTGTTACGATAATATTTCTCATTAACATGCATCATGATAATAGAAACAAGTAGAAAGTGTCACCTTTGGGTTGGTACTCATATGCATTACGTGAGGAAAATAAATGAATGAAAGAAAAAGATGATGGGAAGTTGGGGGGTGGATGAGTAGTTCAGATCTAGTCTGGTAGCTAGACTTACGCCCTCCCTTGTCGGGAATGGGACTAGCTACATATAGGAGGTTAGAAGTCGACCAAGACTATACCATCCCACATGGGCTTCCTCTAATCTCCCGCTCGACGTACGAGTTATAAATGAAAGAATGAAATGTAAAGAAAAGATTGGTTTGGGGAGGTACCCATTCCAAAAGAATTAAAGAGAGGCATGATCATACTGCATATCTCATTTCTTACTGGGCCTCGGGCTCACAGTTTAACTAATGGTGTAGGTACATGCACGAGAAAATGATGAACATAACAAGGAGCAGTTGATGAAGGATTTGCACGAGTGGGACTTATGGCTGGTTAGGCTAAGGAAAGTAAAATAGAAAAGTAATTTGTAACTAACACGTAATTATTTGTTTAGTATTCCTTAAATAAATTTCTTATGCTTCCGCTATATTTTGAGAAAAGATTTTATAACTATAGTTTTTCACTATTTAGAACGATTTTCATAACGAGTTTAAGGAAAGGGTTTTTAATGGTCCAGCTTTTTGGGGAAGAACTTTGATTTAATTAAGAAGGTTTTTAAAGAATTTTAGTTGTTTTATAAAATTTTTAAATTTAACACATTTTTGTTATAAAAACTGGATTGTTACATCTTGAATGCTGCAATCTCGGGATCACAGTGCAACTATCTAAGCACTGTCAGATCTTCTCTTTGTGTGATGAAATCTGGCTTCCGAGACACATGGTAATATTCATCCATTGGTTTGTCCATGAAACATCCAAAAAGCACATTAATATCATTGAGAGTCAATTTGTAACACCCTTTTTTATAAATCTTATTTTACAGTAAATTCTTGAAGTATATATTTTTTTTCTAAGATCACCATCATAATTAAACTTGACTTAAATACCATTTGGAATAAAACCATGCTTATAAATTTTTGCAGCAGAAAAACTTTCTTCAAATTAAAACATAATTCTCGCCTCAAACCAATTTTAAAAGTCCTTTACAATAATTAGAAAAGTCCACTACTTAAACAAAAAAACTAGAGTACCAAACAAATTGAAACCACTTTATCTATCATATAAAATCCCTTAACTCATGGTCAAATAGACTCAACAACCTCCAAGTCTTCATCATGGCAAACTTCCTCAACTTGTGTGTCCTCCATGTAATTTTCTTCCATTTCTTTCTTACCTACAATGCAAGGTTCATCTATAAGTCTAAAACTTAGCAAGTAATGCATATGACTGTGAACATGACATGTGATGACATTCATTTTTCTCTCTTTTCTTTCTTTCTTTCTTTCCCCTTTTCTTTCTTTGATTTTCTTTCTCTTTTCTTTTCTTTCACTTTTCGGATATGAGTAGGCTTGATAGTGGGGCACACACTACTTTTCTCCGCCCTTTTTAGGAGAGTCTCTGGCCCTTGTGAAGATAGACTCCACCCTTTTTAGGAGTCCTCCATTAGCTGCTATACAATTTAATGCACAGCGACTTAGGTGGCCCTTATGCTTGTCAACCCTAGGTTGCTCCGAAAGCAAGCTAACGGGCTAATATCCCACAAGTCCACCCTTTTGGGACAACATGTCCTTAGTCACCATTTACATACATTTTATCATCTTTGTTTTCATCTTTTCTTTTACTTACTCTTTTTGGATATGAGTAGGCCTGGTGGTGGGGCACATGCTACTTTTCTCCATCCTTTTGGGAGAGTCTTCGGCCATTGCAAAGACAAACTCCACCCTTTTTGGGAGTCATTTGTTAGCTACTATGCAATTTAATGCATAGCGACCTAGGCGGCCCTTGTGTTCTTTAGCCCCAAGTTGTGTCGGAAGCAAGCTAACGAGCTAATGCCTTATCGGTTATCTCCTGTGGGACAACTTGTCCTCCTCACCCATTACATTTGTTTTATTAGCTATCTTTCTTAAATGCTAACCTATGCATAGACATGCCATAAAATGTAATATAAATATATCCTCAATATGCCATCACAATGTAGTATAAACATGTCCTTAAAAATTAACTATCAACACAGTGTGCTATATTTAAACAAACCATCAATATATCCTCGAGTGCATATTTCATCATAAACAGAACCATGTAGCAGCTATAACAAATCCTCAACATAAGCAATAATTAAAGAAAAACAACAACAACAAATCCTCAAGTGCATTTATTGTTCTAACAGAAAGCATGACATAGTAAGTAACCATAATGCAACCTAGGAATTGGTCCTCAAAACAGTAGGTATCATATAAACCACTAACAAAGTCACAGATCCTCAAAAGCATTTGTCAACCGAAACAGAATCATCTAGCATTTATAATAAACGCTCGACATGTGCAATGATTAAACAACAATGGCAACAATTCTTCAACTTAGCGGAAGCATCTCTATCATAAAATAACTATAACAGAATCTCATATCACTATGCATCCACATGACACTCACTATCACAACATATAACAGGTTCTCAACGACAAAAGATCACCAAACGTAAACTATAAAATTTATCCTCACCATTATAGGTAACCGAGAACTGAATAAAGTGTCCTCAAGAATAAGAATAATTATCTATCCTCTTAAATGGAACATTTAAGTAAGAGACGTGATAAAGTAACCAACAAAACATCTCCTTAAAATATAACCGAAACCTATCATCAACAGTGGAACCTCTAAACAACAACCATAACATTGAACAATATTATCCATCACAGATGATAGAACATCATATCCTTAGTTCCATTGAACACAAAAATAACACAATAAGAATAACATCATATCCTTAGTTCAATACACATAATACAATCACAGAGTAACAGATCCTAGCACCTTGCTTTATAGGCCGAGAGGTCACCCACAAGCAAATATTACTTACCTCGAGATCCATAGAAATGGAGGAAGTTGTTTGGCCATGGTAGAACATGTCCCCCTCGTAGCTCGTCTCCTCTCCCCAAAAGCTCAACCTCCTTGCTGGAGCTTCGGACAAGCTCACCTCCCTCTCTAATCCAAAATGCTCAGTTCTCTTCAAATATTCACTGATGAAGTTACCATAGCCGCCCGTGATGAAACTATTTTGCTTCCTAAAATTTTTGTCTTTTATATCCCCTGTTAGGGCACCGTGAATTCACAGTTCATGGAAGTGTTGGCTTCTACGAACAGGTACACTTATGTGGTTTTCATTTAAATAACCATGAACACTTATCTTTAAACAAAGACATCCAACTTCATCTTTACATTTTTCATTTAATTGAACGACAAGGTTTAACTTATTTACACACTTTTGCGCGACATCTTTGTGATCCTATAGTCTGCGTCTAATCATGTTTCTTCATCTAACAGTCAAGGCTTCTCCCGCCACGAAAACTTTCCATGCCGCGGGAGCATCTTTTTCTTTTCATCCAAAAGTTCTCGCTTCGTGCTCCCTCTCGATCCAACGACTCTCCTTTCTCTCGCATTACTGTTTGCATTAGTCCCTAACCTTCCATCCCCCGCTCCTTTCTCCACACTTGATCCCAACCGTTCATTGTCCTCATCAAACGGCTGTTATGCAATCTATCCTTCCCTTAAGTAGTTCATCATTTAAATGACATATTCCTTCACCTAAACTCATTTAAATGACATCATTTAAATCTACTCCGATAAGGAGATACATTCTATGGTATCGCCACCGATGGAACGTCATCCAAACTCCCAAACCATCACATGCCTATTTACATATATTAAGTATGTCATGCAATATTTTGACAATTTCATAAGCCCTAGTTATGATGCATGAATGTCACGTACAGTTCACATTATATCTCCATATAACCTCGAAATCGTGATCATGTAAATAATTCACTCTAAACAAGTTATTAAAAGAACCTAATCTAATAAACATACCACAAACAACATTACAATCCATGGAACATGCTCAATATCGGGTAAAGCAGTAAACAACTAAGTACTCTATTAAAGTGGTAAATAGTCAGCAAACAAAGTCCTAATTCTTGTGATGTAGGGTCTGAAGACCAAATCACAGTAAGTATCAACTTACCCACGCGTACCCGCACCGAACATTATCTTTCTTCCATCACAATACCTTCAATACCTTCATAAATCCATAAAATTTTGTCATTAGTAATCATCCATCATTAATCTCATTTCCATAGTTCATTATCGTCAGCAACATTGACATCATTAATTCAAACCTAATCACCTAACAATTCACATCAACTTATTTTCATCAACACTATACCCAATAAAAGCAACCTTGATTTACAGAACCTTAACTCAACACTTCTCTTCATAGTAGTAATTAAAATAATACCTCATGTTCACCAAGCTTCAACAAAAGTCCTAATATAGAATAAACTACAAGGACATAATTATAGATTTCCAATAATCCAATAATAGAGTAATAATCCATTTTCTAGCACATAAATCAAATCAACATAGACTCATTTTCCAGAAACTATAGCCTACCACAAGTGGAACATCAATAAGGGATAAATCCAAACCATGACCGAGAATAATATTCGTCATTATTAATCTTCATCATTTAACTATTTATAATCCATAAAAACTGGGGAAGGATCATCTCACCTGAAGAACTGAGAAGACCCACAAGCTACCCAGCCATTCCTCGCGAACCGCCAACTCTAGCCCTTCGCTCTGAGGCTAGAAATCGCAGCCTCCCCTTGAAGCCAATCATTTCTGTCGCCATTCCATCGTCCCCGGTCACCAAAAATTGGTAGAGTGTCGAGGCACACCTCGACCCGATGCAAAACGTCCCACAAAGCCCGACGCCCGAGCCCAAGCCGCGACGCCATCAACACCCTGCATCTCGCCATATGCCGGACAACGCATGACTCAGCCGTCCCAAGTTCACCACACACCCTCTGTCGTTTGTCGCCCGCTCTCCCTATCCCTGGTTCTCTCTATGCCGTGAAGAGGCGACGGGCCAAAATGTCTGATTCCCCTCTTTCTGCTTTCTCTTATTTCCATAACCGAATTCAATTTGTGTGAACTGGTTCGGCTGAACCCATCACCAATTAATCCCTCTTTTCTATTATATCCATTATAAAGTCTAATCTCATCTTAATCCCTCACTAATTATTCCCTTAATTTCTAATTCTAACTAATCTCCCATTTCTTTTTCTTTTTTTAACTAAAAATCGGCCATCCTAATATTTTCGCATCGAGCCAAACAAAACCGGTTCAATCCATTATTCTTCTTTAGAATTGCAATTTTGGACGAAGGAAGGTGTCCACACCTCATCCATATGCGTCCGAAAAGTCCAATAATTTGGACAAATTTGAACTTCCTTCGTCCGCCACTAACCGCATTCATCCCGACTCGTCCAAAAACTCGAGTTATAGATGAAGGACGAATTGGGATGTGAAGCCTCGTCATGCATCGTCCCAAAACATAGGGGATGACATGAAATGCATTTTTTGATGCAACCCCTAGTCCTCGTGTTGTACGCGTGTGCCGAAATCTCCAATTACACCTTTTTCGTCAAAATTTCATCCCTTAATTACTCCATAATATATTCCCCATATTTACACGACGTAAATCAACATGTACCATCGCGCAATATAATATATTAATTATTCCAAAATTAATTACATCACATATGCGGGAAAAATATTATCGGGGTATTACACCGACTATCTTATAACCCGAAGGATTTAATCCTATAATTTTAGAATACTCTTGACATATTTCCACCAAGACCTAATAAATTTAAGAAAGCTCTTGTCATATCTCCATGAAAATCCACATTTTGTAACCTTTGAAATTAAGGGTCATTGTTCTTCCATAAACTTCAAATCACAATTCACCCTTAACTATTTTGTAAATCATCCCATTTTATCTGAGAAATGTCTCCCTTAGATTTTCTAACGAAAGTTCCTACTTCTCAATGGCCATGAACATAATGCAACCTTTCTATTTCGAATCTTTCATCATTTTGTTGATGATCTCTCTGTGGCTAAAATGTGACTAAGAGTCCTTCATTAGCCTTCAAATAACATGACTACATCCATTGTAGAGTTGGCTCATCGTCCAAAAGTAGTATCAAAATCACAATTTTTTGTTGCGGAAGCCTACACTTTCGCGGTGGTCATGTTTGTGTCCGTTGAGAATATTCTCAGCAAATATTCACTCCATTTAGCATAAATAGTCCATTCATCAGCCGCCATATAGCCATTTGGACGAGTTTCTTTCCACCTTCAGATCCCATGGTCCTTAACTCATCCACGTTTTCTAGCCAACGACCCTTGTTATATCTGCTCTCCTAAATCGTTATTCGCGGATAGACGCGTCTCTGCAATCCTCATCTGACGGTCAATGTTCCATTCACTTTTCTCTGATCTAACAGTGGCCATATAACCCGATCCTCTCATTCAACAGCTGGCAACTCGTTTGCCTCTCCCAGCTATTCTGACGCATCGTTTTCCCTTCACAGTGGACCTCTATCACCTACTCCATGGTTCAACTTCACCTTTTCCACATAACCTTCTTTTTTTCAACATTTCTCTTTTCATTTGATTAACTTCACATTTTTTCTTCACACACACTCCAACTTTCATCCTAAAAATTAATATTTCCTACGCTAATAACAACCTACTATAAAATCTCATAATTTCCTATTTAAATTTTATAGATCATAAAATAATATATTTCATTAATCAATTGATCGATAAATATTCATTGCACTATATAACATACTTAAATATTATAAATGCGGCCAAAAGGAAAATTCGATCATTACATAGTCTCAACTCTTGTCCAAACATATAAATCTAAATCTCTAATGGTTGGATGGACAGTTCCAAATTGACATAAAATATTTTCACAATCCGTTCACAAAAACTTCTACCCAATCTGCACAACCCGACTAAGCCAACCCCCTCAACCAACTCTTCAATTCACAAATCAGCCAACGAATCAAAGTCTACTCTTCTAGATACAATAATAGAATGATCTTTAATATCAGCTTCATATCTATCGTGCGTTGCTGTAGTCCTAAAGATTAGGGAGTGGAATCTATCTGTAATAGGTTCGAAAAAAAACCAATTGATTTCTTGGTTGTCATTGAGGTTGAGATTGAGGATGAGGTTGAAGTTGGGGTTGTGCTTCAAATCAGCTTGTGCTTGTGCTTCAACCTAGGATTGCACTTCAACCACGGGCGGTGCATTAAGTTGAAACTGAGCGCGAATGAACTCAATTGTGTTTCATCGGCGATATGGGCCGAGTATATTTTTGGATGAGGTTAAGACTGAAACTGCGATGGAGCACCTTAACGCTTGAGAGTAGATTTTCTCATCATAGAATCCATTGGAATGGATGAAACAATGAAAAAATCGCTATGAGAGTACGAAGGTTTTAGGATTCACTGAGTAGGGCTCCGCTAAGGAAATCAAATGATCTCTCCAGAGCGCAAAATGCCAATTATGTACATACTAGGGTAACGAAAGGCACGACGTTTGACTTTTTGCGGTGAAACGATGTCATTCTGCGAGGGAAAATATGATGTTCTGCGCATGGGAACGACAAACAAGGGGAAATGTTTATTTATAATGACGTTCTGTGGAAAAAAGTTGACGTTCCACAGTAGAACGTCATATTTTCCAGGAGGAAAGTATAATGTTACGCGGAGGAATAACAAACTAAAAGTTTTATATTTAGTATTGGCGTTTTGTAGAGGAACGTATATGGTTTTGCCATGAAATGAAATTGAAATGTTTAACGATAAACGTAACAACGATGTTTGCAACATCTATTTTTTTATAGTTCAATGATTAAGATGTTAGCAAAAATATTTTAATGATTAACTTGCCCTTGATCATCAAGTACAATGAATGATTTGTTAATTTCCCTAAAAAAAAATTCATATAACATCCATCTGAAAATAAGAAAGAAGGTTGTGTAATTCTCTTCTAGAAGACAATAATCTTCCTCGCTACTTTTGCATTAAAACCCCTATTCTCATAACACAATTTTCACATTCGAGCAGGTTCCTGGAAATGGGTTTCCAGCTGGTCGGAAACGAGATGATCAGGAGTTTGACCCATTGTTGTAAAGACTTTCGCGAACCGTATTTCCAAGTGGTTGGCATGGCTGACCCAGTTAAGGTTTTCGCTCATGCTCTGCTTCTTCCCTTAGTCGGGGTTGAAATTCTTTTAACCTACATCTTAAATTATTTTAAGCAACGACGGAGAAAAAATGGTTGAAGGTGCGTCTTCTTCTATTTTTTTTCGTTTTTAAAGTTCATTTTGTATTAATTTTCTGTTGTAACGATTGGCAGGAAACTTGTACTTATTGAAGTTGAACACTGAATTCTTGTTGAACTGAACGTGGTACCATTCAATTTATATTTTCTAAATGAACATCAAATTCAAATTCAAATTCAAATTCAAATGACTAAACGTTGGAAGTTCGGATTTTCGATCGAAGCTTTCTTGGAAGCTTCATCCATGTCTCAGTTCTTGTTGTTCGTTTCACTTTCATACTTTACCAAGCTCAATCAACTGAGAATTTCTCAGAAATTTCAGAACCTCTTTTCTTTAATCGCTCTCCCTCTTTTTGATACACAAAATGGATGGGATAGATTAACGCTATGCAAATTATTAATATCCTAAAAGACACTGCTGATACAATTATGTAATATTTTAAAGCTTAATATTCATGAGAAGTTTCTATGTATTGTAAAGTTGATGACATTCCCTTTTCTCTCAATTGAAAAAAATAGAATTCAGAGTGGAAAAAAAACTAGTGTTTTAGTTTTGAGACTTCCAAATTTGGGTCTCGTCAGTTCAATTTGACTTTTATACGCAATGAGCTTCCCGTGATTCAGATGAAGCTTCTTTGTTCTTTCTCATACGTCAATTCTTCTTTTAATACCTCATTTTTGCCTCTCCTTTTGCATTGGGATTTGATAGTTAATGTGCTTGGAACTTAATGGTTCAAAAGAGGCAACATAAAGAGATTGATGAAATTGGAATTCAACATCAGGAGCCAAATCAAAGAAATAGATTATGGTAGGTTGTTTTATCTGCCATATGTTGTTTTCTTTTTGGTTGTTTAATATTTTTATTGGTTTATCAGGATTACTGGAATCCCGTGTAGTTATGTGGGAAAGATTTTGCTGCCAACGGACATTTCTTCATTGGAACCTATTCTGCGACAATATGTGAGTTGAATCTCATAGCTACTGCTATGTATCTTGATGAAGCATAAGCTTAATTCTCTTTAATTTTGGATTCACATGTTTCTTTTTCTGTACTTATTTGAGCCTGATTTTTTTCGCTCCCCCACCTGCCCTCTACTCTACAACAAACCTGAATACACGCCAATATTTTTAATGCCCTGGGTTATAAGCTTTGTTTGATATTGTTAGTTTCTATATGGTAAAATGGATTTCTTTAAATTCAAGATACCCCAGAAATTTACTACTTGTTTCAGTAATAACCTTGATGATAACGTGACAAGTGTCTCTTGCTTCACTTTAGAATCAAATTCTTTATACATGTATTTACAGTGCAGGTATTTGGTGGTCATGATTCATTTGAACGTGTAATGTGCATATTTAGCTGCTATGTTATTTTCGTTTCGTTGCTAGGAATGGTAGATATATGATCACACCAATAATATTGTCCCACAATTTTCGTGATCTGCTGTTGAACTTTGATTTTCTCTCTTTGAGAACTTTTTGTCTTTTTTCTCTTTTTCATTGTGGCAATTGGGAAGCTGAATTATTCATATTGACCCGCATTTTGGAATTTTTAAAGTTTGAAGTCATTTTGTTTTGCATCTCTTTTGAACAGGTTAGAGACGAGGTAGAACGTGTGATCCTGCATCCCAAACTATCATCTCCGTGGTAAGCTCCTCAAGTGAAATGCTTGTTGTCCTGAATACTTTTATTTTATTCTGTTATATTATGATGCTTCAAGGCTTCAAGTTTTTTGTATTCGTGTTTTGTTCTATTGGTGGATTGTTAATGTTCTCACTATTTGAATGTGGCATAAACAAGAAAAACAATATCATTCAGACCCGGAGCAAGGTAAGTCAAAAGAATTACTAAACCCAGTTCTTAGAAAAAAAACTGAGGAAAAAAATAAACTAGGCACAAAAATTCAGGCGTCAAGGGATTTTTGAAAAAGAAGAATCGCAATTTAACGAAAAAGAGAACTAGCTCATTCACAAACCCTCTAACAAGAGGAACACATCGAAGTACCTCAAATGTCAAGCCATACATGTTCCTCATGTTAGGGTTTGTGAATGAGCTAGTTCTCTTTTTCTTTAAATTGCGATTCTCCTTTTTCAAAAGTCTCTCGACAACTGAATTTTTGTGCCTAGCTTATTTTTTTCCTCAATTTTGACTTAGTAATTCTTTTGACTTACCTTGCTCTAGGTCTGAACGATATTGTTTTTCTTGTTTGTGTCACAGTAATGACCCTTTTAGCGAGGCTGAAACATCTCGAAGAAGAGACTTCCGGCTGCACTTTCGCAATCAGCTAGCAAGTAATATATTTACATTCGACAAAATAAGAGCTAGAGATGGCAAACCACTTCAAATTGTCCTTTGTGATACAAGCTCTGAGGATGCTATAGTCAAATCAGGACCTCTATCTTCGGCGAAGGTTGATATCTTAGTTGTCAATGGGGATTTTGGTTTAGGATATCTCAGTGATTGGAATAAGGAGGAATTCCAAAAAAGTGTTTTGCGTGCAAGAGATGGAAAACGACCACTGTTAATCGGGACTCTACCAATAACTTTGAAAGATGGAGTCGGATTCATATATGACCTGAAGTTTACTGACAATTCAGCTTGGATCCGAGGTGGGAAGTTCAGGTTGGCAGCTCGAATTAAGCTTGTTGAAAGAGTGAGGGAAGCTATATCAGAACCATTTCGGGTAAAGGACCACAGAGGAGAACGTAAGTTTGTACTTTGTTTTAGATTTGCTGGTGTTTGGCCAATAGATATTATTATCTACAGACGTAAAGTTCTCAACAAAGTGTTTTTCTTTCAAGCTGGAATTTTAGTTGATTTTCTACAGGGAATAAAAAACATTATCCTCCGCATTTAGAAGATGAACTTTGGCGTTTGGATGGAATATCAAAGGATGGTCCAATCCACGTGCGTTTGACTTCTAAGAATCTTAAAACTGTGAAGGACTTCCTGCAGAAGTTTGAAACTGATCGATTTTCATTACGAAGAGTAAGATACTTTCTCTTTCTAATATTCAGATATTCTGTTCTTTTTAGAAGGCAGAATCATCTTCTAATTCAAACTATTGCTAGCTTAGTTGGATTTTCCAAAATTGTAACCTCAGTCTAAGATTTTGCTGTGCTGTGCAGATGATTGGTCGAATTTCTGATAGGGAGTGGAATAGACTTGTAGAACATGCTCGTACATGTAAGATGGACAAGAAGTTGAATACTGGTCCAAGTACAAGTGCCCAGAATTCAGATCTTGCAGTAACACTTCAAGGCTCTAGAAATTTCAATTTTGCACTACCTCGAGGTATGCGAGTTGTTTTAAATAATATAATAGTTATTCTACCCATGCATTCATCAAAGCTTTTAGTTTCTTCTACAAATTTTATGACCATGATAAGATGACTTTTTTGAAATGAAGAAAATGAACCTTATATATGACTTTTTTATGTACGATTATCTTTTTTAGGATTGTTGCATCTAAACGTTCTCCAGGCTATCTTAATATGAATATGCTTTTTATTTTTATTATTTTCTGTCTAATCTTCAACTCCCCTCTATGAATATCTTGATTTTGGCCATCTAAGAATAATGATTACACTTGAAGTTGTTACTCATAAGATTCTATGGCTTGATGAGAATCTATCTTATTAGTAATATTTGAAAGAGGTCTTATTTTTATGTTTTTATTGGAAAGAAAGTGATTTTTCAGCATGGAGTAACTGTGACCATTATATTGAGCAGATCAACCTGTTCTAGACGGTTCAACTTCATATAACTTTGAAGCAAACTTAGGAGCTGACTCATTTTCCAACTCGCGAAAGAGTAGTGCAGATGGCTGCGAAATGAACTTAGGAGTTGACTCACTTCATGGCGGGCAGAACAGTCTAGCAACTCGTTTAATAAATTCAACAGTTGGTAATGGTTTCGTAAGTTCTACTTCGTTTAAGTACCCAGTGACCATTCGAAACTCCCATACTCAAATGCAAAATATTTTTGCAGCTCAACAACTTGATACAACAATCAAAGATGATTTTGTAGTCGAAGGGTTTGGTTTTGAACATTATAATGGAGAAACTAGTAGAAGTGGGTATCTGGATCATGGCGAACCTGTTGAACTTTCTCCTTTTATAACTTATACTAATGATTGGGACCAAATAGACCAGTTCTCTCCTTGAACTACTGCAACAGCAGTTGCCCTGCTAAATATATGCCAAGTGGTGGTTTAAGATCAAAGTTGCAGTCATTTGCAGGTCGGCACAGCTGCTGGAAGGAGGAGAAACAAGACTGCCAAACTAAATGGTATGCGTGCTTCTGCTAGTATCTATATACTACATAAAAAGAGCCCTCACCTAAGAAACTTTCATCAGATAATGTAACCCATGAAATTTTATAAATTTACAAGTTTGTTCTTAAGGTTTACTTTTCTTAAAT
This sequence comes from Begonia loranthoides, assembly GCA_022433065.1. Classification (NCBI taxonomy): domain Eukaryota; kingdom Viridiplantae; phylum Streptophyta; class Magnoliopsida; order Cucurbitales; family Begoniaceae; genus Begonia; species Begonia loranthoides. The sequence goes on from CM039485.1 coordinate 10,632,719, forward strand.
CTTCGTTGGCAGCAAAGTTTTATAGTCAAAATAATATTTGACGTATAAAATAGTTTTTAGATTCTTTTGCCTCTCCAAGTTACAATGCATATCCTATTGAATTGATCTCACACGTAGATGGTGCCTTTTTGAATGTTAAGGAGTTATTGATGAATTTAATGTCATTCATTTATTTAATCTCGGAGGCGACAAGGAAATGAATGAATGTTTGAAGTGTTTCAATTATTATATATAAAGTTTGAGACGGGATGGTCGTAATTGAAGGTTAAATTCGAAGTCGTAATTGAAAGTTAAATTCGAAGAGCTAAAGATCGGTTTCACTGAAAACTTTTTGGATGGAGAATCAAATGTAGGGAGGTTTTTATTTTGTGGTCTGAAGCTTAAGATGTTGCGAATTATATTGAAGGATTTGCTGAGTGTTTTTTATTTGGCATTATTTTCTCATAATATTTTACGCTATTTGAATGTCACGTTGATTTGTAAGTTTAATTTTTATCCTTAATTGCTATTTTTGGATTAACAGGTAGGTTAGACCCTTTGATCATTTTTTGGCTGGGGTTTTTCTATTTTATCTCGGATTCTTTTAAGGCATGGCACTTACTGTCTTTGGCTTTGGCTTTGGCCGGCCAGCGTGGCAAGTTGCTATATATTTTTTGCAAATTTACATGAGCCGCGATGCTCATGGGACCGATTCTGTCCAAAAAAATTCATATGTCCAGCAACTTAGTACTGCACCCCGCGCAATTGAAAGTGTTTGTCTTTTTGAAAAAATAGCAAGTTCCGCTGCAGCCTTGTGCTAAGTTCGTCGCGGCACAACCATAACATCTTCTTTTTATTATTAAATCGTTTACCATTTGCCATTTTGTATTAAAGTGAAAATTTGTTGATTTGGCAAAAGAAACGAAATCATTCGATAAAGAAAAAATACTTTTATTTAATTCAATAACTTTAATATTAAATTCAATCAAGAAAAATTGTTATATTACGAGTATATCTCAACTAGATTGGCACATATTCAATTATCAATCATGTGTGTTTTTTATATTATATAACTTAATACATTTACATACAAAAAAAAAAAAAACTCATCATAAATCTTAAAGTGAGCTACATGCTTCAAAATTTGCTTTACATATATTGATGTTGTCAATATCTCGTGCAATCTTCTCTAATCTTTGCATTGTTTTTGTATTATCTTGTATGTAAGTTCTCAATCCTTCAAACATATTAGTGCCTTGATAGTCTTTGGTGTCAAGCTACTTCTCGTATTCGAAAGCACTCTACCACCTACACTTAAAGTCGATTCTGACACAACTGTTGATACCGAAACTATTAGTATGTTTTATGTCATAATGAAAACACAATAAAATTTCTTTTTTGTGCTTTCACCATTCCAAAATATAAAAATCGTTATCTTTATCATCTACTAGAATCAGTAGTTGATCAAGATAATGATATGAATCCAACACACTACTAATTGAAAAATTACTCACAATAAAATTTTATTCTTAAAACTTTGCAAATGAGTTTTGAAAAAAGGATTAGAACTAAAAGTAATGTTTAAAGATTGTTGAGAATCAAACAGAAAAACGAAAAAAAAAAAAAACTACAGAAGCAGAAACACCAAGATTTATATGGAAAACCCTTTCGAGAGAAAAACTATGAGCAGAGGAGAAATTTACTATTAGAAAATCAAGGTATAATAAGTTTCGTAACTTAAGCATCAATATATAGAGCAAATAGAAAATCATAATGTGGGATATGGGTCTGACACGACCCAACTAGAATTCAGATCACACTAAACTCTAACAATCTTCACCTTGACACGAATTCCATATGAGAGATTCAATGCAGGCTTCTCGGCCCACCCCAAAATGAATCAAGAACACTGAACTCTAACAATCTCTATCTTCAAATAAATTCAAATACAAGGCAAACAAATCTACAAAACTCGAATGACAAATAACATTCTCTTTCCCGAGGTTGTTGATAAGAATTTGGTCAAAACATGTTGTATACATAGACAACTATACCTCGAAAATATGCCTACACCGTTTTTCAATCTGAAAACGTCATAAGTGAAAATGGATGGTTACACAAGAATCCATTTGGCATGCATAACAGAAATAACAACCATCCGTAGATAACAACACCTCATGAGGCAGAAGAAATGAAATGACAGTGATCCGAAGATCCAACACGTCACCCGAGTTGCCAATGAGCCACAACTCAACACTGACACAACCCGTATAATTGAGTAACAGATAAGGTTTTTGACGATGGATTGCTCTTCAACTAGCCACCTATAAGATCCAAATTGGCAAGGGTTGCCAATGAGCAGAGCTACGAGCCGTCACACCACCAATCAAATGGAAAGGTACTAAGCCCGAAAACATATCAACTAACAACCTTCTGATCCATGTGACTAAAATCTTGGCCAGGTTCTAGGACTTGAAACCCAAAGAGTACGTCATCACCATTAATGCACCACGAGATCCATCCACTCGCATTCAACCATGGAGATGTTCTAACATATTTCAAGTGTTCATTTTGTAGATTTTTGGAGGGTACTTTGTAAACTGGTAATATTGATTGCATTGCAAATTTGGTACTGATTGGAGTTCTGGATAGTAAGATACGATATTAGCAAACTAGTGTTCTGTTTCTATTCAAAACTGTTTCTTGTTGCCTTTCCAAGAAGGTTCTATTTCATTAGTATAACTTCCGTTATTTTTTGAATTTGGATGTGATTTTTGGAGGGGACATTTTAGACTGGCATTAATGATTGCCTTACAAATTTAGCGTTATTTGGAGTTCTAGAGAGGAAGTTACGAAGTCTACAATTCTGGTGTGTATATTTTTGTGCAAGCCGATAACCGCCACTTCCATTATTGTTCCGATTGCACCCTTTGGTGCATCATTTGGTATTAGAGCGCAAAATAATGAAGTATAGGAGTGAAGCAATTTTTTCACAAAGACAATGATCCGAGCACATGGAGTTGAAAACCATTTTGAGTAAGAAAATTTAAATACTAGACAACGTGAGTGATAGTTTGGCGAGGAAGCAAAAGCCTAAATGCTCTTCTACATTGCAAACCAAATGTCATATTGAAGTTGTAGAAGAATTTGAAAGGACAGAGAAGAGTATTGTGGAAGAGAATATAACTCTAAAAGAAGGTCCACTTCTTGAAATTGAATCTTGTATGGAAAAAGAGGTCGGTTTTGAAGAGTTGCATAGCCCGAGTTGCTCCAAACAAACTCTTGTTGTTTTAAAAGAAATTGAAGGGCCACTTCATGAAGAGGAATGTGAAGATATCTCCTTGGCAGCTACTAATGAGAAAGAAGGAGAGTTGGAAGTGGAGATTATCTATCCACATGAAGGTCCACTACTCAAAATGGATTCAGAGTCTATAACAATCCAAGTGAGAAGAAATAAATAAAGAGAGTGTTGCTTTGTCAACACCGATTTTAAACGCGGAGGATATCAATTTGTCTTCATACACACTTCAAGAAAAGGAGAATGATTCAAACCTTAAGCATCATGCAAATGACTAAGAAAGAGCCATTAGTTTTGAAAAGGCTTTGAAAGGAGATTGAAGAATGGAAAGTGCAATAGAAACGATGGGAAAGCTCAATGAATCTTGTTTGTCTAGAGCAAGTGCTTAATTACTAATCGCTCTTGGAAATAGACTATGGAAAGACATTGTTTTCAAACCTTAAAATTCAAGATCAAATTTGTAGAATGGATACAAGGTGAGAGGAGAGCCTCGATATTTTTCCTTAAATCTGAAAACTATAAGAAGGAAGAGATAAGCAAGCTAGTTTGAGCATTGTCAAAGAGGTATGTATCCTTAGATAAATTAATTGCTTGGATTCTTAAAATTGGATGGAATAAAATTTTGAATGATTTGAGTACTAACCTTGCAATTTGGAATGGTACTTGGAATAAATTGGTTGGAATTTTTTTCTTTAATTATAATGGAAGATCTATTGTGATGGCCAAAAAAACCTCTAGAAAATGTTCACTTTTATCCAAATTGATTGCTAGTATACTTAATTTGGATTGGATCAAAAATATTTATTTTGGTTATAGAGGCTCTGGTTATGGGTATGAGAATTGTGTTTTTTAAGAAGCATATGATATTCTTGTTCATGTTAGCCAACTAATTAAAGAAGAAACATTGCAGAAATTTAGTTGTATTTTTCAGAAATCACGAAGTAGAAGGGCTCTTTTAGGTGAACCTATATTCTATTTTGGAAAGAAGAAGGGCATAACCAATAAGGAAACAAAGTTTTGGCCTCTCATGTCAAGGGAAGTTCTAATGTATGTGGATAAATGCAATATATGCATTGGGGCTACAAGTCAATTGCTAATCTGGCTTGCACATGCCCTTACCATCTTTTAGTCATCCATGGAAAGAATTGACAATGGTTGATATTTTTGGTATGACCAATGCAGCAAGGGGAAATGAAGATGAAAAAATAGAAGACTCCTTAGATTTTTTGTCAAATCCTCTTCAACCCCTAGAGGATGATGCACCACGGGATCCATCTACTTGCATTCAAGCATGGAGATTTTCTAACAATATTTCTAGTGTTCATTTTGTAGGTTTTTGGAGGGTACTTTGTAAATTAGTAATATTGATTGCATTCCAAATTTGGTATTGATGGGAGTTTTGGAGAGTAAGATATGACATTAGCAAACTAGTGTTCTGTTCTATGCAGAACTGTTTCTTGTTGCCTTTCCGAGAAGGTTCTGTTGCATTAGTATAACTTCCATTATTTTATGAACTTGGATGAGATTTTTGGAGGGGACATTTTAAACTAGCATTAGTGATTTCCTTACAAATTTGACGTTATTTGGAGTTCTGGAGAGGAAGTTACGAAGTTTACAATTCTGGTGTTCTGTTTTTGTGCAAGCTGATAACTGCCACTCCCATTGTTGTTCCGATTGCTCCCCTTAGTGCATCACCGCCCTATCACTCTTTCGACTTCCGGGGCTTGAAACTCAAGGACATGTCACCATGCCCTATCACCCTTTCGCATGTACAAACAATCAGTCTTCTCGCAGTAGAAGATTGCACAGGATAGCCTCGTGATGCTTTAGTGTCAAGACTACCTAAAAATCAAGATGATTCATCCTCCTAATATATGTACAAATTATCTAACAATATACCATGTACGATAAAGTAAACGTGAGAAAACACACATATACGTAAAAAAAAAAAAAAAACCACAGTCCAAATAAAATGCAACGCACCATCAATTCATCTTCTCCTACAATAAATATCCAATCCAACAATCTAGAAAAACACAAATGAATGTCCAGAATACAAATACCAACATTCTCCAGAAAAAAAAAGACCACAAGTCTAAATAAAATGCAATGCATCATTAGTCTTCAGTTCATCTTCTCCAATCCATGCAATTTCAATAGACATTGTTTTACGAACTTCAACTTATATTGTGGATCAAGAACAACAGCAACATACATAAAGTGATTGACTTTACTGAAATCTCCCCAATACTTTTCGTACTTAATTTGCATATTAAATGCCATGGATCTTAATGAAGAGTTATCACTTACAACAAATTTTTTGATAACTCTATGAAGTTTACATATTTCTGAAAAGAACACATTGGCAGTAATACGTAAAGTTGACGAAACTTTTAATGTCACATCATAAAATACTTTCAAGAATACTATGAATTGACGAATGGCACACCAATTTTCATCAGACGGAGGAACATTTATTGTATCATCTTCAAGAAATTCATATACATATTGACTGTCATATTCTACCAACATTGTAAATGCTTTTTCAAATTTTTCAGCAGTATCCAACATTAAGTATGTTGAGTTCTATCGAGTTGGAACATCAAGACACACATTACTTTTGCATGTAATCTTTGCACTGTTCACACATGCTTTAAACTTTTGCATCCTTGAAGGAGAAGACCTAACATATTTAACAGCTTTACGAATCTTCCTAATGAAATCATCGTGCTCTTTTAAGCCATTGCAAAGAATCAAATTTACAATATGAGCAAAACATCTTACATATATAACTCTCCATCAAGTACCAAACCATTCTAATTTTTAATTGTTTTAACTAAATGGTCCAAAGCAACTTCATTGGTAGAAGCATTGTCCAAGGTGACAGTCAAAACTCTCTCTATCCTCCAATCCAATAAACATTTTTCCATATTCATAGCAATGGTTTATCCTTTATGATTAGGTATTACACAAAAATTGATAATCTTCTTTTGCAAAGACCCATTTGAATCGATGAAATGAGCGGTAACAACCATATAATTTATATTTTGTATAGAAGTCCATGTGTCAGTTGTCAAACATATTCTTCCATGCAATTGAGAAACTAAGACCTTCAAATTACTCTTTTCTTGTACATAAAGCTTGAAAATATCATTGGATATAGTTTTGCAACAAGGAACACTAAATTTTGGCTCCAACTCATTTGAGTATTCTATAAAACCTTTTCCATCAACAATATTGAAAGGTAACTATCAATTACAATCATTCTAGCCAATGTATCCTGACATCTTTTTGCGCTAAATGATTTTACTGTTAAAGAACCAACTTCACTTGATCCTACAACCTCTTTTTTACGAAATAATATTGTTTTCTGAGTTTCATCTAAACTAGCCAACAATTTCTTACGATTACTAATATGCTTGTTCAAGTTTGAAGTCCCATTTTTTACTGGATGACATGCATACGAACTTTCACAATAATTGCAAGTTGCCGAGGGTTATCCAAGTTTATTGGTTCTACTTTAGTGAAGTGATTCCACGCTTCACATGTTTTATTTCTTTTCTTGCTATTATTCATCCTAAAATGAAAAAAATATGAAATTTAATCATTACAAATACCAAACAAAACTTGCATAATTGTTGCAACATATTAGTTCAAAATTTGAAATCCAAAATTATACAAGTTATTAATCAATTCATAGTAGGCAGTTTAAGCATCACATATTTAAAAATTAAAATCATAGATTGATATAATGGTAAACCAAACAGATTTAAGAAACAAACTGTCAAACTTTACAACACAGTAATTCAATTCACAGCAAACAATCGCAATAACAAAGTATATATTTATCCAATTCATAACAACACCAGATTTAATATAAACAGATTTATCCAATTCACAGTAGAAAATCACAACAACATTTATACAGATTTACCAAATTCATAACGACATCATATTTAAAAATGCCAACTAGAAACAGATGGCTAAAATTTATGAAACAGACGGCTAAAATTTACCCTACTGAGTTGATTTGAAACTGCCAATTGTGAATTGGTAGCAACTGTGAATAAGGGTCCTGTAGCCTAAAAACAATGATTTCAAAATGGGTGTGAAGATTGACAAAGTCGAACCTGTGAAGATTTGAAAAATGACAAAACCGAACCTGTGAACTATGAAGACTGCACAGTGAGACGTCAACCTTCGCTGGGGTGGAGAGGCTGGTCAGTGAGTACAAATCTCCGATGTTTGGCTAATAAGTTTGAATCACCGATGTCCGGCTTGAGTGTCTGGCTCGTCGATGTCCGGCTTCAGCTACAGCGACTACGAGTCTGCGAGGGAGAGCAATTGACACTCGACAGAGAAGTGAGACGGATACGGCACTCGACAGAGAAGGGAGAGGGAGATGAGACTCAACAAAGAAGGGAGAGGGAGACTGAGACACCAGATCAAATGAAGTGAGGCAGACGGATTTTCTAGGATGGGTAGGGTAGGTCGAGAGGCGCTCAAGGCTCAATGATTTCAGGTAGGGTTTAGTGCTGTCTGGCGCAAGGCTCGAAGAACTGACTGGCAGAAGTAGTAGGAGGTCGGTTCGGGTTAAATGGTTTTCCTCTTCATAGAACCGAGAACCGAACCGAAATAATCGGTTCAGTTTGGATCGGTTATGCCCTTCGGTTTTTATATATTAAAACCGAACCGAACTGACTAAAATTGTTGGGTTAGGTTCGGTTACCCGGTTCGAACCAAACTGATTCCCATCCCTAATGGATATAGATGCAGATACAGATACAAAAATAGACACAGGAATGGATACGGAAACGTGTACGCTCATGGATACCAAAACGCATACAAAAACATCAACAAAAACAGACACAGAAGGAAGTATGAAAACATGAAAAGATAAAAGTTAAAAAGAAAGAAAAGAAAAGAGAAACTACATACGATTTTAAACGGTACAGCATGAGCATCTAGCATATTAGGTATTATCACTTACTCATTAGGCTCCTAGTTTATGACTTGAGATGTAGGTATAAGTACGAGTAAATATGACGAACAAATTAAGGATCAACTAATGAAGGATTTGCATGGGCGAGACTTGTGGCAGACTAGGCTAACAAATGTAAAAGGGAATGAGTTTTGTAAAATATAAAGCAACACTTTATTCATTGTCTTTAAATGAACTATTTATGCTTCTGCTACATTTTAAAGAAAAAGGATTTTATCAATAAGTCTTCTGCCGTTTATAACGATTTGAGTGCCGAGTCAAAGAAAAAGGATTTTAACGATTCGGTTATAAGAAAAGAGCTCTGACTTCAATTTAAAAGGTTTTAATAAAGATTTCAGTCATTTTATAAAAGTTTTAAATTTCACACATTTTTAAAAGCAAATAAATAACCGGGTCGTTACAGAGTTTTTCCATAAACATGCATCATGAAAATATTCATCAGTTCACCTAGCTGCAAAAGACAAGAGACCGTCCGACTAATAAAGCATGAATAAGTGTAGACACACGTAAATAACCAAATCAAAGACGTACCACGTGCACAAGTTTCAGTGGCGAAGGTTGCGATCCAGCCAACGCCATGGTGATGCCTCTTAGTGCACTAGAGCAGCAAATTTCAGACACGTTATTACATCGGACACAAATAATGTAAAGATTGGACTTTGCGTACAAAGTAAATAACTTACAAGCAGTCTGTGGATTTCATTGCTTCAGAGGACAATGCCTCTGTAATTTTACCTCTCAAGGGCTTTCATCACATGCATCAACAATCCCCATAACCCAACCCCTTCATCCACATGCCATCTATAAAATAGGAGGATGTGGAGAATTTATAGTCCAAGTGGGACCGGTTTGGTCCAACGTGGAACACATAGGTCGCAACTCACCTTTGCCATTGCATCCACACCTCTGTGATTTCTTTTGGTGACTCCAAATGCAGAACCAAATTAACAGTGCACAAATTCAACTGTAACACTTACCTCGGCTTAGCGCTGCGTACACCAACCCGTGATTGGCACCAACGCACCATCCCCTGCACACGGTGCGCAACTGGAATTGCAACACTGTAGGTTCCATTCGCACACGTGGGCCGTCAGCTTCTGGCACAAACAACCCGAGCTCCTGTCGCCAAGCTCCGTTTGAGCTCATGTTCATTTCTCTCCTACAAACGTCTGGGCCGAAGGAGAATCGCAAGACTGCAAATCACCTCTCCCCTATCGCCTCTCTCTTTCTCTTAAAAAATATGGTCGTAGGCCATTCTAATTCTCCTTCCCCCTCTTTCTTTCTAAACAAGACCGATGGTTCAAGGAGAGAACTAAACCGGTCCAACCCATATCTCCCTCCTCTTATTTTATTTCCTCTTTTATTTTAATTCCTTTTTACTTAATTAATTAGTATATAATATACGTATGTATTAAATATACGCATCATTTATACTAATCGACCCAAATTTCAAATCTCGACTTATTTCAAACGTCACTTGGCAATGATTACCAATCCAATTTAAATTCTTCAATTCCATTTTCTAAATTAATTTTCCATAATCATAATATACTATATTCTTATTCTAAGCTTATTGAGACCCAGAAGTTTTGGGTATTACAGAAAAGTCAAGAGAGTATTAAGTACTTAACCTTCTATAGACGTCAGGTAAGTGATATTGTATGTGTTTTGATCTTTGGGACCTATATCACAAGAGTTAGGAATTGTATACTGACTATGTTTATTAGCATTAGGTTCTTTACTTTAAGAAAGTAGATATTGATCATGTTTTGAGGATGTATTGCTACTTGATATTGTGTTTATTAGAATTAAGTTCTTTTAATGATGTGTTTATTAGATTAAGTTAAGGAATTGATATGAATCATGCCTTGAGGATTATAGGACTTTGATATTGATTCTGTTTTGAGGATTATAGGATTTGATATTGATCATGCCTTGAGGATTTTATTGAGGATATAGAACTGCATGCATTCACGAGCATTCATGCATCATGGTTTTCAAAACGATATGAAAATGATTTTCAAGCATGGTTTTTAAAATGAAACGGATAATTACGGGATATGTGTGAGTATTTGATTTGGTTGCTTCTAGTGTGTGCCACGATAAGAGGTGTGGGTTTGTTAGTTGGTCCTTGATTGATGTCAAGACTGGCAGACCAATGGGTGGATAAGGCTATTTATGCATTGGAGCGCACGGCCGCTAGTGCACTACGATTGTAGTCGGAGCCATTTTTTGTGTGTTGGTGCATACAACCGCTAGCAGAGCTTTCAGTCGTAGCTGGAGCTGCTTACCCCTGAGGTTGGGTCATTGTACATTGATGTGCACAATAGCTATTAGGCGGTTCGATCGAAGTCAAGCCTTTATCACACAGCAGGTTGTAGTCCTCGATCGATGTCAGGATGAACTGGCCAATGGTTAGTGAGGTCGTTTAAACTTTGGTGCGCACAGCTGCTAGTAGGCTACGATTGTAGTCAAAGCCGAGTGCTGTGCATTGGTGCGTACAACTGCTAGTAGAGCTTTCGGTCGAAGCCGGAGCTGCGATGCCTGGGGTATTGGGTCGGGGTGCGTTGGTGTGCACGACAACAATAAAATGAAAATAGAAAATTGCATATCGATTTTAAAAGCTGCATAGCATGTGCATTTTATATTTTATTTTATATCACTTACTTAACATTAGGCTCATAGTTTAATTCTTGTGCAGTAGGTACATGCGAATAGATTAAGGAATAGTTGATGAAGGATTTTCACAGTAGGAGGCTTGGTGGCTGGCTAGGCTAAAGGATTTAAGGGAAAATGCTTTGTAAAGTATTTAATTTGAAAAAGGAAAAAAGTTTCTATATTGTATCCTTAAATGTTTTGTTTTATTCATAAAGTATTCCGCTATGTTTTATAAAAAGTTTTTAAAAAAAGAATTCTATTTATCATTTTTAAAGGGTTTTAATAATGAAAAGTCTTCCACTACATAAAAATTTAAATTTACTCGATTTTCAGATATAACTCTCTTTAAAAAAAAATGACACGTTTTAATAAAAGAAAAACTTGGTCATTACACCATGGCAATAAAATAGAGTGGTCAAACATAATAGACTTAAGAATGAGTATTCTCTAGTTCAAAATAGGAGAATTGTCGTTCTAACACCCTTACAACCGTGGGAAGTAAGTATATACCAAGAACGGATAGCCAAAGAATTCCAAAGCTACAAAATGTTGAAAGAAAAATGAAGGAAATTTTCGTATAATGGAGTAGTAAAAAAACAAAGTGGAATAGAAGATAGGGAAAAAGGCAAATATGAGAAAGGAGACAAAAGAGCGAAAGAGAGAAAATCAAGAGTGAATACAGAGAGAAAAAATGAGGGAAGAGAAAAAAATAGTGGAATTTTGAGAAAAGCCGAGGAAAGTAATGAGATGATTTTTGTAACAACCGGGTTTTTCTTATATTTAAAAATGCGTGAAATTTAAAACATTTTCTTTTCTTTTATAAAACAATAGCGGAAATATTTTTAAATAAACATCAGAGTCCTTTTATGAAAATCAAACCGTTAAATCCCTTTTTTTTTCTTTGACTCGTTACTAAATCGTTATAAACAACGGAAAACTTATTATAAAATTCTTTTTCTCAATTTACGGCGGAAGCATAAATCGTTTATTTGAAAAGACAATAAATAAATAAAATATTATTTTACATTTACAAAATTCATTTTCTCTTTACTTTCGTTTAGCCTGGATAGCCACAAGTCTTGCCCGTGCAAATTCTTCATCAACTGCTCCTTAATCTGTTCGTCATATTTCTCGTACTTGTACTTACATCACAAGTGGTAACCTATGAGCCTAACGCTCAGTAAGTGATAATACCTAATATGCTACATGCACATGCTTTGTCATTTTAAAATCTTGTGCAGTTTCTCTTTTCGTTCTCTTTCTTTTATCTTTTATCTTTTCTCGTTTACGTACTTTCTTTCTGTTTCTGTTTCTATTCCGATTCCTGTTTCTGTATCGTTTCGGTATTTGTGATCGTACGCGTTTCTGTAGTTATTCCTGTGTTTGTTTTCGTATCCATATCTGTATCTGTTTCCATTTATGGAAACTCATTTTCGTTTCCATTTCTGTTTCCATTTCTATTCTTGTTTCTGTTCCCGTATCTGTGCTCATATTGTTTCCGTATCTGTTTCTATTTCCGTTCCCATATCTGTATTTGTTTCTCTTTTCATATTATTTTCTTTACTGTACTTTACTTTTCTTTTCTTTTATTTTCTTTTGTTCCTATGCCGGGCGTGACAAACCGGATCACATAAACCTTTATTTTTTTCTTTATCTAGTATTCTTGTACCGGGCTTGTCCTACCGGACTACAAGAATCTTTATCTTTCATTAATCATTCGTTCATATTTCTTCTTGTTTTCCATTTTTCCTTTTCAAAACCAAGCATAAAAATCATTTTCGTATTCTTTTGAAAATCGTGATACGTGATGCTCGTAAATGCATACAACAGTTCATATGAAAGCATAAATAAATAGTGAACGTACGATTCACAGAACATGCTATAAAAACAGTAAAAAATGAAATGTGCATTTAAGTACTGTAAACATGAAACGTGCTCTTAAAAACTGTAAACAACGAAGCATGCTTAATCATATACTAATAAAGTTGTAAGCAATGAAACATGCTATTAAAACTGTAAACAACTAAACATGCTAGGAAAGCGGTAAGCAACGAAATATGCTATTAAAAACTGTAAACAACGAAACATGCATCCCCTATTCTTGCGATTTAGGGTATGAAGACTAAAACACATGCATGTCACTTACCTCGGTGGCTTAAAGCGTTCAACGCTTATTCGTTATCATTTTCTTCCTTCTTTAGTACCTTCACAATTTAATAACACTTAATTATTAATCTAATCAATTAATCAACTTATTAATTTCCATGTCTTTTCCTATCCTTAATTCTTATTTGTTGCTTAGTTTCATAATCTAACTTCAACTAATCGTATAACAATTATAGGAACCCGTTACATCCTAAAAAGAACCTAACTCATCCTAATAGATTATAGACCCATAAATACCAACACCCAATATTAATATCCAAATTATTCTTCGCATATCATCAATAGGGTAATTAAGATATTCTATGGCTTAATATGCTTCTTAACATAGCATTTTAAATAATCGACAGAGCATGTCCATTATCAACAATAAAGAGAGTTTTAGTAATACGTATCACTTCGTAAAACAAGAACCATAACCAACAAAGCATATTTCCAGTGACGTAACGTTTCCTCATGAAGACTATCAAGCGTAACCAAAATGAAGTACATAACCAACATCCATTAAGTTGTATTATAAATCAACCGACATATCAAGGCTTCAACAGAGTCTATCACAATAGATTATTATTCATAACAGTAATTACCCAATCTGTAACAAAATTGAAAGCCAGAATAGAAAGCCAAACTCATCAACAGAGCATTATCTTTCATAACACATCTCTCAGCAGAACCAAATTAAAAAGCAGAGTCATTTTCAGCAAAGCAACCTTTTCCCATCATGTCTATCGGCAGAAACAAACTGAATAATAGAATCCCACTAACAAAATATGGAAACAAATCAATCGAGTATAAACTTCAACAACGGTCACCAAAATCGTAACAAACCAATTTGACCAAGGGTACTCACCAACATTCCATTCTCTCTAGCATCTTATGAATACCAGAAGAACAACCGAGAAACACAAAGAAGACCAGAGCTTTCCTTTCTTTCTCTTCTACTTTATTTCTTCTTGGCATTATCCCTCCTTTGTTGCTCTCTCGTTTCTCTAGAGAGTTCCTCTCTTTTCTCAATCTCTCTTTCGTTTTCAACAAACACAACTAGCTGATCTCCCTCTCACAATCTCCCGAATTTATACTCAAAGGACTAGGTTTGAAATGCATAACAGTTTATCCCACAATTCAAGTGATTGGGCAGATTCTTCGGCCACATCTTGAGCTGCAAGCTGTCGTCCTTCACAGGCAGGAACCAGCTAGCAAACCGGCTCGGTCTAATCACGAGCAAACCAAACCAGCAGTTGCCCAATCGAACTAAAGCTCCCCTGCCTAAGTCGTTCCTTCGTGTTGATCGCAGCTTGCCTTCGCTGTCGCCATTCCTTTCTGCCAGTCACTGCCAAACATCACCAGATAATGAAAATTGACAGAACACTCACCATCGCAACTCACCTCGACTCGGAGCTTCATCGATCTATCCCACGATGCCAAGCCCTAACCACAACCTGCACTGTCAACAGCCTCCCACACGCTTGCCAGACAGCGCCAGGCCACCGCGATGAAGCACACTCATTGGATCGTTGTCGTTGTCCCCGATCTTCTCTTCTGTCTGTCTCTCTTTCTCTCTCTCTCGATATCTCACTCTCTCACTTTGTCGATCCCTCTCTCCCACTCTTCAGTCATTCCCCGCCCCAAATGGCCGAGTGCCATTGATTCATTCAATGGTTGGACCGGTTCAAGAGTGAACCGGTTCAGCCCTTTCCCCCAATTCATTTCCTTTTTATTTTTTACTAATCCCCTTTCATTTAATTTAATTTTATTTATTTCTTCATTTCTAATTAATTCTAATTCCTCAATTAATCTTTCCTAAATCTCTAATTAATTATTTACATAATCCTCAATTCAAACAAATCCAATAAATCTCATTTTATCCTTCTTCATTTGACTAAAAACCGAACCATATTATTGTTCTCGGACCGTGTCGAACCAAACTGATTCAGTCCATAATCTCCATTTTAATTTTCTTCAATCTTTCACTTAATACCCAATTATATATTTTTTTTCTAATTAAATCCATAATTATTATCCAAAAAATTTCCTCTTTAATAATTTAATTAAATCCTTCATTTAATTAAATTGTTCTCAATTCCAATTTCAAATTCCCGATTCAATTCAAATATCACTTGACGATAATTGACAATTACGTCTTTGGTAATACCTCGATAATTTTTCAATTAATCCAAATATCTTTAATTACTTTTCAATTAATCTTATTAAATTCCAATATAAAAATTTGGGGTATTACAATTTTGTTAGTATACAAAGATGTTTGTGTGACTTCTACTGAACTAATCGATTCTCTTTCAATAGATGTTACCTCTCTTATGCAGGAAATGAAGCTGATCACGTATTTCAGTGAAAAGCTTAGTGGAGTGGCATTAAATTACCCAACCTACAACAAAGAATTGTATGCCTTGGTGAGGACATTACAAACATGGCAACACTACTCGTTGCTGAGAGAGTTCATCATTCACTCCGATCATGAGAGCTTGAATTTTCTAAAGTCACAAGGAAAATTGCATTAAAGACACGCCAAGTGGATGGAGTTCATCGAGACTTTTCTATATGATATCCATTATAAGAAAGATAAGGACAACATAGTTGCCAATGCGTTGTCTAGAAGGTATGTTCCAATCACTTCTCTACAATCTAAATTATGGGGATTTGAATTCATTAAAGATTTGTATGAATCGCATTTAGATTTTTGTCAAGTTTGGAAAGATTGAGAGAAAATTGCGTGTGTTGACTACTATAGACATGATAGGTATTTATTTAAAAAAGATAAACTTTGTATACCTAAATACTCCTTACGCAAATTGCTTGTTAGGGAAACTCATGGAGGAGGATTAATGAGACATTATGGAATTGACAAAACATTGAATGTATGGGTTGAACATTTTTTTGGTAAAAAAATGAAGCATAATGTGATATCTATTTGTGAAAAATGCATTGAATGTAGGAGGGCTAAATCGAAAATCAAACCATATGGGTTATATAGTCCTTTACCTATGCCCGACCATCCTTGGATGGATATTTCAATGGATTTTGTGTTAGGTTTGCCGAGGACACAAGGAGGTAAGGACAGTATTTTTGTGATTGTTGACTGTTTTATTGAAATAGCTCACTTTATCGCATGTTCTAAAACTAATAATACTACGCATGTGGCAGATTTATTCTTTAAAGAAATAATGCATTTGCATGGGATACCAAGAACTATTGTGAGTGATAGAGATGTAAAATACTTAAGCCATTTTGGAGGACTTTGTGGAATAAGCTTGGGACGAAACTTTTGTTTTCCACCATAGCACACCCTCAAACGGATGGGCAAATCAAGGCTGTAAATCAAACATTATCTACATTGCTAAGGGCAATAATTTCTAAAAATTTAATGCAATGGAAAAATTGCTTACCCACATGTTGAGGTTGCTTATAATTGAGTTGTGCATTCTACTACTTCATACTCACATTTTGAGATTTTTTATGGTTTTAATCCCCTTACTCCACTTGATATATTACCATTGTCTACTAACAAATTTGTTGATTTAAATGGAAAAAGAAAAGTCGAGTTTGTTAGGGAATTACACACAAAGGTACGAGAAAATATTCAAAAAGAAGAATGAGCACTATGCATAACAAGCTAACAAAAGTCGCAAGGAAGTCATATTTGAACCTCGGAGATTGGGTTTAGGTTCATCTACAGAAGAAAAGTTTTGCATGCCAATGAAAGAATAAATTACAACAGTGAGGGCATGGGCATAGACCATTCCAAGTTTTGGAATGCATAAACGATAACGCCTACAAGATTGACCTACCATGCGAATATAGTAATGTAAGCGCTACTTTTAATGTTAGTGACTTATCCTTTTATGATGCAGGAGATTCGAAGATGAATCTTTCCAAAGAGGGAGGGAATGATGTGATCTAAGGACCCATTAAGAGCTAAGTCATGACCAAAGACCAAGATCCATTACAAAACATTAGAGAACCAATGACAAGATCAAGGACAATCTACATATTTTTATCAAGAAAATCCAAGATAAAGAGCCATCAAATGACAAGCAAAGACCCATGATGATGAAAAGTATTAAGGAAGAAGCAATGGAGAACCAAAGAAGCATGGAAAGTAAACAAGTGTTGCTAAATTAGAAAAGGATCCCAACAGTGTGTGCCAGCCCTCGCTACAATGCGTTGAGCGCAAGCCCAAGCTCGCCACTACGGGCACTGCCCAGCTAGTGCCACAGCACAACGTGCACACACCACTACATAGCATGCGCAGCTAGTATCTTGGCCACGTATATCTCGTGTGTGCATCGTCAGCATGCCACGTTGGCATGCCTCACCGCGAATCCTGCTCGCCCCGTTAGAGTGCCTCAATGCGCATCCCGCGCAATCGACTGTGCCTGACCTACCCCAGCGTGAGCCAGCCTAGCCCAGCACGAGCACCATCCAGTCTAGCACAAGCTAGCCTAGCCCAATGCATGCACCGTCCAACCCAATGCGCAACCGAGCCTTTATTTTGTGTTTTTAGGTCATTTTACTATGTTTTATGTTTAACCTCATTTTTTGGCCTATTTAAACAATGTTGTAAGCCTTATGGGGGAACATTTTCTTGAGATTTATGAAAATTAAGCTTATGTTTTTGTTTTGTTAGATTCTTTGAATTCTCTTCTTGAGTACTTATTGAGAAACTTAATATTCTTCAAGTGCTTGCTTGAAAAGATCAAACATGATAGCTTTCAATTCATCAACAAGTTTGGTTCCAGTCAAGCTTCTATCCTCTTGAATCATAAAGGCGTTTATGTGATTATTCTGCGTTGTTGTTGGGTCTCGGATTCTCTAAAGTCCTAGGTTCACATCAGTTACAGTAATATTTGTTCTTATAGCAAAAAATCACATAGAGGAACCAAGTCTCATTTTTTCTGCATGATCCTTAAATTTTGATGGTGACATGCTTTTAGTCAAAGGATCTACGATTATTAATTTAGTGCTAATGTGTTCGATTACCACTGTGTCATCCTTAACACGTTCTCTTATGGCTAAATATTTAATGTCGATATGCTTACTTATACTACCACTTTTGTTGTTTTTAGCTATAAAAATAGTAGCTTAATTGTTGTAATATACCTTTAGTGGCCTAGAAATAGAATCCATGATTGTAAGCCTTGAAATAAAACTCTTCATTCATACACCATATGACGTAGCCTTAAAACATGATATGAACTCAACCTCCATAGTGGATGTAGCAGTCAATTTCTGTTTTGCACTTCTCCAAGATATAACTCCAACAACAAACATAAAAATGTATCTTGGTGTTGATTTACATGAATCAACACAGCCAGCTAAATCTGAATCCGAGTAGCCAATCACATCCAAGTTATCAGTCCATATGTACATAAGCATGTAGTTTTTGGTTCCTTGAAGGTACCACAACACTTTCTTTGCAACAGTCTAGTGGTCCGTACCTGAATTACTCAGATATCTTCCTAACATCCCAACAACAAATGCAATGTCAGATCTTGTGCAAACCTGAGCATACATCAGGCTTCCAACAATTGAAGCACATGGAATGTTCTTCACTTGCTCTTTCTCTCCCAAAGTCGTTCTTCGGGTACTGGTTCTCATAAAAACTGTCACCCTTCACAATTAGGCAAACTATCTTTCATCCAAAATCTCTCTAAAACTTTATTGATATATGTTTCTTAAGACAAACCCAAAAT
Organism: Begonia loranthoides; assembly: GCA_022433065.1. NCBI lineage: Eukaryota > Viridiplantae > Streptophyta > Magnoliopsida > Cucurbitales > Begoniaceae > Begonia > Begonia loranthoides. The sequence continues at coordinate 10,651,530 of CM039485.1, forward strand.
GCCTCAAAATTTGTCTCGATAAATCTTAGTACCGATGACATAAAAGGCATCACCCATGCCCTTCATATCAATATTTTCAGAGAGAACTTGTTTCAACTCGTGCAATGAACCTTTATCATTAGTTGCAAGTAAAATATCATCCACATATAAAACTAAGAAACAAATTTTACTTCCACTAACCTTCTGGTATATACATTGATCCATGATGTTCTCTACAAAATTGAATGAAGAAATAACATCATGAAACTTCAAGTACCACTAACTAGAGGATTATTTCAATCCGTATATAGATTTTTTAAGCTTTCACACTAATTTCTCACCATTACTAGAGGAGAATCCTTCAGGTTGTTTCATGTAAACTTCTTCCTCTAGTTCTTAATTAAGAGAAGCTATTTTCACATCCATTTGATGCAACTCAAAATTAAAATGTGCAATCAATGCCAAAATAATGCGAATAGAATATTTCTTAGATATAGGAGAAAAAATTTCATTGTAACTAAGCCGTGTCTTGTAAGTGAATTCTTTAGCAACGAGTCTTGTTTTATATCTTTTCAATGTTTCCCAATGAGTCTTTCTTAGTCTTAAAGACCTATTTATATCCAATAGTTTTTACACCATCAGGCAACTTGACAAGATCCCATACTCTGTAAGAATTCATAGAATTCATTTTATATTTCATGGTATCATACCATAAACTTGATTCACTGCAACTTATAGCTTATGAAAACATCTCACGATCATTTTTGGCTCCAACATTATAGTCAATTCTTGTAGATATGTCACATAGTCATAAGAAATAGTTGATTTTATTTCTCTAGTAGATCTCTTTAGTGTTGTTCCAATATTTTCTGGAGAAATTTGTTGTTCAACAATTTCTAGAACTTCCTTGAGAATTTGATCTACTAGATTATTATCAGCAACTTGTGGAACAACATTTATTGATTGTTCAACACTCGTTTGAACTTGAGGAGTGTTATGAACAACAATCAATTTTTCACTTGAGTTAGAGGATTGAACATTAGGGGTGGAAATCGGTTTGGTTCAAACTGAGAAACCGAACCGAACCGACTACTATGGATCGGTTTTAAAATTTAAAAAAAAAATTGAATTTGGAATCAAACCAAACCAAACCAAAAATTTTGGTTTGGTTCTTGGTTCCATTGTAGGAAAACAATCTAAAACCAAACAGAACCGAAATTGTAATAAATACCAGACTATCTTCTGCAAAATGACATCGTATTAAAATGAGGGACGTCCATTGTGGAGTGAGACATCTGTTGTTTAAAAGAGATGGATTTCCCTCAGCTTACAACAGACGTCCCTCAACCCACAATGAACGTCCTCAACCCAAGGACATCCCTTAGCTTATAACAGATGTCTCTCAACCCACAATGAACGTCCCTCAGCTTTTGCTTTGTTAGTACTTAATTTACTCCCTCCAAATCATAATTAAAGTATCTAGTTTCCAGTTCAAGCTCCACGGCTAACACCTGACTTCACTAACCCTAAAATTAAGTGCGACTTGGACTGTACAAGCAAGACTGTGAGTGTGAACTACCAATTGCAACGAACAAACAATTCACACTTCGAACTTTGACTTGGACTCACTACTGATAGTTAGAATGGAAAATAGTACAAGTACTACTACAATTGAAAGCAGGAAAAGAACCAGAGCATGTGAAGCATGGATTACTTCACTAAAACAGAACCAATAGACCAGGATAACCCTCAGGCGACTTGTAATTGCTGTGGAAAAGCATATGTTTGTCCTTCAGTTAGGAATGGAACTTCAACTTTGAATAAACATGTAAATACTTGTAAGAAATTGTTGGCTAGTTTCGATAAGACACAGAAGACATTAATGTTTCATAAAAAAAGAGATAGTAGAAGAAAATTCAGTTGGTTCTTTAACTGTGAAATCATTAAGTGTAAAAAGATGTAGAGATAAGCTTGCTAGAATGGTTGTCAATGATGAATTACCTTTTAGTGTTGTTGAAGGAAAATGTTTTGTAGACTTTTTGAATGATTTGGAGCCAAAATTTAGTGTTTCTAGTCAAAAAACTGTTGTAAATGATATTTTCAAGCTTTACATAAATGAAAAGAGTAAGTTGAAAGTTCTTTTTTCCCAAATGCATGGAAGAGTGTGTTTAACCACTAATATATGGACTTCTATCCAGAATATAAATTATATGGTGGTGACTACTCATTTCATTGATGCAATGTGGACATTGCATAAAAAGATTATTAGTTTTTACATCATTCCTAATCATAGAGGAGAAACTATTGCTATGATTATGGAAAAATGTTTACTAGATTGGGGAGTAGAAAGAGTTTTGACTATCACAGTTGATAATGTTTCTTTTAATGAAATTACTTTGAATAATTTGGTAAAGAAAATTAGAAACTAGATAGGTTTAGTACTCAATGGAGAGTTTATACACGTCAGATGTTTTGCTCATATTGTAAATTTGATTGTTTGCAATGACTTGAAAGAGCATAATAATTCTATTATGAAGATTCGTAAAGCCGTGAAATATATCAGGTCTTCTCCAGTGAGGATGCAAATGTTTAAAGCATGTGTCGAAAGTGCAAAGATTACATGCAAAAGTAATGTGTGTCTTGATATTCCAAATAGATGGAACTCAACATACTTAATGTTGGACACTACTAAAAAGTTTGAAAAAGCTTTTACAAAATTGAGGGAATATGACAATCAATTCATATACGAATTTCTTCAAGATGGGAATGTAAGTTTTCCTCTCTCTGATGATGATTGGCGTGCCATCCATGAATTTATATTATTGTTAAATGTATTTTATGACGTGAAGTTGAAAGTTTCATCGACTTTGCATATTAACGCCAATATATTTTTCTCTTAAGTATGTAGACCTCATAGAGTTATTAAGAAATTTGCTGCGAGTGATAACTCATTAATAAGAACCATGACATTTGACATGCAAGATAAGTATGAAAAATATTGGGGAAATTTTAGTAAAGTCAATCACTTCATGTATGTTGTTGTTTTGCTTGATCCATGATATAAACTGAAGTTTCGTGAAGCATTGCTAATGAAATTACATGGATTGAAGATGACCAGTGAGTTGATAATGGAATTGGCACATACAATTAGAAAGTTGTATTCTAAATACATAATGGATTCATCAACAAATAACATGGAACAAGCTTCTACTTCTAAGCCTCCCGTTGATGTTACTCATGACTTGGATGATGACGAGTTTGAGTCGACATTTCATACATAATTGAACAATGAAGATGAAGTTTCCAATAGAAATAAAGTTGAAAATTATTTGTCGGGAAAACTTGAAAGTTTTTCAAATGATACGAACATATTAAGTTTGTGAAGAATGCACTCTTAAGAATATCCAACTTTGAGTAAAATAGCAAAAGATGTGCTTGCTATTCCTATTTCTACAGTTGCCTCAGAGTTGGCGTTTAGTTGTGGTGGTCCAGTGTTAGATTCTTTTCGAAGTTTCTTGACTCCAAAAACCGTGGAAAGTCTCATTTGTCATCAGAGTTGGATTCGTGATTCAAATAGGTTGACAAATATTTACGAAGCATTGGAAGATGCTTTGCAATTTGAAAAGGATAAACTTATTTATCTTTTATCCTATTTGATATTAGTTGCTTTATATGTTATTCTAATTGTTAATTGTTTAATTTTCGTAGATTTGGATGATATTATGATGGAAGCGAATAGAGAATAAATTAAAGATGCATAATTTGATTTGAGTTTCAAGTTTTTTCTCTTAACTCTCAAGTCAAGAGACTCAAGATTGTCAAGGGAATGAGCTAATGAGGTAATTAACTAATTATTTCATTTATAAATTATGTTGAATTTATGAATTGTTGATTTTTTAAGTTTGTTTGACAAACAAAGTATGTATTTCTTGTTTCAGTTGTTTGGATAGTTTTTAGTTAATGATTCATAAATTATGAGCAAATGAATGAGAAAATGAAAATTGATCCAAATCAGTTAAAATGGACATCCGTTGTGGAGTGTGACGTTTGTTGTTTAAAAGAGACGGATGTCCCTCAACTTATAATAGATGTCCCTCAACCCACAAGGCCACAAGGGACATCCATCAGCCCCCAACAGAAGTTCCTCAGCTTACAACTGTAACGACCCAATTTTTCGTAATTCCTTAAAAATGCATGAAAATCTGAAGCTTTTGTTAAAAATCGTCGAAATTGCTTTTAGCACAAATCAGAGCGCGACATTAAACCGGACCGCTACTAACCATGTGTCAAACTCGTTATGAAAATCAAATTAATGAAAGTACGGAAGCGTTATAAAATCTTTTGTTTAAAACATTGCAGAAGCGTAATTAAATTAGTTTTAAATACTAATAAATCAGTGAGTAATGAAAACCAAACAATTTAAATTTGTGTTTGATTACAACCCATTTAACTCTTTCTTCTCATAGCCTGGCCAACCACAAGCTCGCGCGTGCAAAATCATTCATCCCTTTTTCTAATCTGCACACTATCTTCGCCTGCGAGTACCACAAGTAAACTGTAATCCTAAAACGGCTTAGTAAGGAAAGAGTTAACAATAAAAATAGAATTTAAATAACTAAAACAAACAAAGAACATAATGTAAATCACACAAACAAAATAGTTAAGGGAATCAAAACTCAAACATTTGCAGCAGAGAGAATGACTAGTGTGAAGGAAATTATCTACAGAGTAACAACGAAGTAAAGCATTAAATTTTGGGACCAGCAATGAATATCACAAAGCTAACGAAATCTGCAGGATACAAATTAATCTACACTATCAACGAAGGGAAACTCTACAACCGAGCAATTCTACACTAATCACCACTCAAGAATTCAACCAGGGAGGTAACACTAATAATGCATTCAAGAAAAATAGAGCAACCAACGACAGAAATCAAACAACCATACTCAACTCACGCACACTACTTGTGGGTAGGGCTTAGACCGCCAGACACACCCAATCTTTACCATTACTAAAGACACAAAGCAGGGACAGCAACTCCAGCCACTCCTTAGCTCACGGCAGCAGTAGCTCCAGCAAGGATGGAAGCTCCAGCAGCTGGACAGGGACCTCACGTTCAGCTCACAGCAGCTCCAAGCTTCACCATAGCAGCAACACTCCACGTTCAACTTCCAACTCCACAGCTCACACTCACAAGCTCACCACTCACGCATCCTCACCCGCAAAAGAGAAACACACCATGCAGGAAGAGCTCTCTCTCTTGCTCTCTGAAACTCTCACGCAGGAAATGGAATAGCTCTCGAAGAAATGACAGAAAGGAGGGCTCTACCTGGATGGAGAGGAGACAAGAGTACTCCTAGGGAGGGTAGAGAGGGAGGCGGCTCCAATAGGGGAGGTCGGCACCTACAATGGGGAGGATTTTCTGTAGAGAAATCGCGAGACGTAAATGACTAAACGACAAGAAAATGGATATTAAATCTCAAAAATTTCACAGAATTGAGCTCTTTCGAACGAGTGCGGACATAGTGGTCTCATCCACAAGGGAAAAAATCCTAAGGCCAAGTCGCGTCCTCGGATGAGAACTATCGTCCTCGTCCTTATCCATACCATCCGTAGAAGATGTGCGGACGCATTTTGGGGTCCGCATGAGGCATCCACACGCGTTCGCATATGTCCAAGAAATGGACAGAGGCAAATTGAAAGAGGCCTTACCTCATCCGTACTCGTCCACCAGCGTCTGGAGGTGTCCAGATTTGGACAGATTTGACCAGGACGAGGCCCCCGCGTCTGCATAAACTTGGTTGAGTCCGTAGCCTCGTCTGCAACAAACAACAGAGGCAGGGGCGACCTTGGGAAGCAAAGACATCGTCCCCGAGTTGTCCCAAAGTGCTGGGATGGCGTTCTATACATTTGTGGACGAGGAGCAGCATTCGTGGAGTTGTCCGCAAGTGCACAGTCCAACACTTTTCTCATATTTTCCCATTTAACTTCTATCCTATAATATTTTCTCCCTAATTACATGTCATAAAATAACACATAACCATACGAAATGTAATATTCTAACTACCCTATCCTTTAATTACATCGCATGTACGGGAAAAATGTTACAGGGAATACCCCTCGACCTAATGCTCTGAATACGTACTCGGTAATACCCCGACAATTATCCAACTTAAGAAGTCGGGGTGTTACAACAACAGATGTCCCTTAACCCACTGCTAAGCTAAGCCTGAGTTAGGATGTAAACTGAAAACAACGAAACCGAACAGAGAAAAATTGAAAATTGAGGTTTGGTTTTTCATCGGTTTTTCTTCTTAGTCGGTTTGGTTTCAATGTTAATTTTCCAAAATTGAATCGAGTCGGTTCGATTTTAGTTCTGTCCAAAACCGAACCGAACAGAACCAAACCAAGTCCACCCTTATTGAACATCAATGTGATCTCTTTCAGAAATAATATCCTTAAATGGATCACTCCCACTAATCAAGTCATTCTTAAGAAATTTTGCAGTTCTTGATTTCACAATCCTAGTGTTATGAGATGGACAATAGAATCTATACCCCTTAGACCTTGCAGCATATCTAATGAAGTAGTCACTATGGTCCTTGGGTCTAGTTTCTTTTCTTGTAGATTATAAATTCTGATTTCAGACGGGCATCCCCAAATGCGTATATGTCTCAAACTCGATTTCTAACATTTCCACAACTCCAATGGTGTCTTTTTGATAGCTTTGGTTGGAACTTGATTTAATTTATACACTTCCATCTTTAGTGCATCAAGCTACAAGAAATCAAGAAGTTGGGAGTTGCTACGCATACTTCTCACGATGTCCAATAATGTTCGATTTCTTCTTTCTGCCACACTATTCTGATCTAGAGAACCATACGTGGTGCATTTAGCAACAATTCTATGCTGTTGAAGAAATCTAGCAAACAGGCTAGGTGTTTCTCCATCCTTAGTATATCTAATGTAATATTCTCTACCTCTATCAGTTCTCACGATCTTAATTTTCTTACCGCATTATTTCTCTACTTCTGCTTTCAAAACTTTAAAGTCATCTAATGCTTCATATTTATTCTGAAGTAGGTAGAGATACATGTATTGTAAGTAATCATCAATAAAAGAGATGAAATATTTCAGACCATTTGAGTCCATAACCAGACTACAAATATATGAATGTATGAAATCTAATATTTTGTACTCCTCTTTGCACATTTCTTTGATTTGTTGGTCTGTTTACCCTTAATGCAGTCCAAATAAGTATCAAAATCAGTAAAATATAAAGTAATAAGTACTTTATCATCTATTAATCGCTTAATTCTCTATATGGAGATATGTCCTAATCTTTGATACCACAACATAGAGGAATCTTCATTTATAACACATCATTTCATACTAGTGTGAACATGCATAACACTATGAGTGATGTAATTTTGTAAATCAATAGAGAAAAGACCATCAAACATTGTATCATTCCCAATAAGATCAGATTTATAAAATAAACTAAAGTTTAATTTTGAAAAATTAAAGGAAAAACCCAAAGATACAAATCTTGAAACTGAAATTAAATTCCTAGAAAAACTAGGAACATACAAAGTATTTTCTAAAACTAAAATAAAACTACTGTTCAGAACTAAACTGCACGTTCTAACAGCTTTCACATGTGAACGTATCTTGCTTCTTAAATAGATGCACTGTTCACTTCTTATTTGTTTCCGAAGGTTTCGCATAAATATGGAATGTAGAACCCAAATCAATCCACCATGTGTTATAAATAATATTAACCATTTTAGATTCATAACAAACAGATGAGATTGACATACCTTTCTTTGCAAGTCATAACTTAAATTTGATACAATCTTTTTTCATGTATCCCTTCTTGTCACGGAAGAAACACTTAACCTTTTTTCTTGATTTCACCACCTTATATCGGTATTTTACATTTCCCTTTATCTTTTTTTTTTCTTGATTTTGTTTCTTTCCATGTGTTAGCGTGAATCCGTTTTTATTATCAGTCTTCCTTCCTCTTGAACATATATGGCCAATAATTCAATAATCGACCATTTATCATTATATGTGTTATAAGAGATCTTAAAAGAACATATGACTATGGAAGAATGTTCAAAATATAATACATCATGAAAGAATCAGACATATCAACCTCAAGTGTCTTAAGTTGAGTTGCAATGTCTCTCATCTACATAATGTGCTCATGTACAATTGTCCTTAAAGTGAGCCTTAAGGATGAAAAGTTTATAATGAAGGTACTGGTGAGTGATTTATCTGAAGTCTCATATTGCTCATCAATAGCCTTCAATAATGTCACAACATCATTATGTTGACTGACAGAACCACAAATATCAACAGCGATCTTGATTTTTATGAACATCATACTAAGGTGATTTGAACGTTCCCATTGTTCATAAAGAGCAAGCTCATCAGGAGTGCTAGTTGAAGTAATGATTGGTTTATCTTTTCGTATAACATAGTCGATATCCATACACCCTAAATAAAGAAGAATTTTCTCTTTCCACACTTTGTAATTATCACTTCGTAATTAAGAAATATTGCACTTAATATCAAAGTAACTCATAGAATATATAGCTGCAAAATTAAATGATACATGAGATAAAATATATGTCATGCTTTACTAGTGTAAATCATGTTATAATCATAAATCTAGTGACATAAAACTTACCTGTGAGTTAAAACTCTAACTTATCTAGTGCAAAATTATTTTCTTTTTTTAATTCATGTAGGTAAATTAAGAAATATAACTTGATATTTTATTATAATTAATTATATAAATATAATAAAAAATTTTGTAGGATAAAATTTATTATATTTACAATATTAATTACAATAAATGTTACAACATAATTTTTAATACTTAATATATAATTTTGCTTAAAAATATTGTAGCTACTTTTTAATGAAATAAGATCATATAAATCACTCGAAATTTAATTCACTTTAATTTCAATTTCACGAAAAAAACATACAATTAAATAAAGAATTATATGCAACTAAATATGCATATAAAAAAATATAAATTTAATTAACATGTTATTTAATTGACAAAATAATTATAAGCAGAATAATTTAAATATTTAATTTAACATATAGAAAACATAAATTAAACACTGCAAACACATTTGAATATGTTTAATTGTGCACTTAATTTAATATATGTAATTTATATTAAAGAACCATAAATTGTTAGTGAAAAGCAAGCAGCTTATTGGTAGCCCACTCTGCTAGGAGAGGAATATGTAATTAATTTGGCAGTATGGCAACCATTTTAATTAAATATTCATAATCAAAATCAACCACTTTAATTGCAAAATATTCATAACAAATTGTCTTGATGATTCACAACAATAAAATGCCCAAAATGTAATTTCTAAAAATCAAGACACAGACTTTTAATACTCTTATACCATATATGTTAGAATAACTTTCACAATCTAAACTTATTTTTAACAATCTAATAAAGCATTAAGAGCAATTGTGAATTTTTCTAAAATACCTTTAGTCATTGGCCAGTTGTTTTGCTTTCTTGAAGAGCCTCTTCTAACCTTTATCCATTTTGTATAAATGGTGTAAAAATTTTATGAATGAAATTTGATCAGAGGACCTCTAACAATATTTTTTCTGCATTTCATTTGTAAAATATTTTAAGAGAGAAACTATCCAAAACTAGACAACAGTTAATTAATAAATTTTAAAATATAAAATATTGATTGTTTTAGTTTAAACTGATAATTATCCTTAAATTTAATCATATTCAAGTTATCTTGATAAAGTAATTTACCCTTGTTTCGAAGTCTGAACAAATTTTTGGGAAGAATATATACATTTTTAAATTAAACACCACTGCCGTCATGGAAATTTAAATCGATCACAATAGCATCGATCACAGCGTGAGATACAAAGTTAGCAATTAACACATTATTATAATATATTCGTATTTCGATAGATATATTTACATAATAATGACCATTTCGTCAAAAACAGGAGTCCCATGCGGCTACTTCTTCAAACATCACTTCAAATTTCTTAATTCCTGACTATGTACCTTCGTGATTTTCCTTAGAATTTTACTGTTAGGCAAGAAAAAAGAGACGAGAGGAGATGTGATGTTGTGGTGATTTGTTAGTGATATGTCATTTAAATTTGTATTGGTTTAGGCAAAAACTGAGCCGCATGAGAGCGCCATTAATGACACTGCTGCTGCTTCTTCTTCCCCAAGCTCTCTCTTCCTCTGCCACCTCTGTTGTTTCATAACTGATGCTTGTTTTCTCAACACCACCGCCTTTCCATAACCCATTATCCTCAACTGGAATTGACCATCATCACCTACGTTTTCCAATTCATTTTCATCAGATCTCGAGATGGTGCCCTGAGAAGATGAAGAAGTGCCATGAAAGATTGTTTTGTCTCTCTTGTTCTCTGATCGCCTGCGCATACCCACCATGGATACTTTCCTCTTCCTGTACCTTATCCCACAGGCGTTACAGAGTGACTGGATAAAGGACACTCATTAAGAACAATACCCAGAACTCAGAGAGAGAGAGAGAGAGAGCGAGAACAAGGAAAAAATTGATCCAAAACTATGACGATGCCATCATGTAATAAAACAACATTAACCAGTCAGCTCCAAATAGTTGACAAAGAAAATCATATCAAAAGCTGTGAAGAATCATTTCAAACCTTAATAGCGATTTGGGGAGCATTAAAAACCCAGAGCAGTTGCAATGATTGAAATCACAGACAGCATGAATTTAACCGAAATGTTTTTCCAAAATTTACTCGAGAAACAGAGTTGGAGGGAAAACAGAAAAATCGAAAACAAGATTGAAAAAAAAAAGGAAAAAGAGAGGGAAGGGGCAATGAGAAAGCTAACCTTCGGGCCAGCCGGACCTCCTCTCCACAAGGGAGTCTTGGTGGTCCTGCAATCAGCACAAAACTTCTTGTTCTCGTTCGCTTCTTCTAGAAATAGTTCCTACAGTGTCAGAACCAAAGGTGATCTCTTTTATGAAGAAAAACAAAAAAGACAGCGCCATTAAAGCAAAAGACGAAGTTCGAAATACCTTTTCCATCAGATCCATGACACCCATTTGGCCACTTCTCAAAAAGTTAAAAACAAAACAGAGGAAAAGAAATGTTAGTTAGAAAGAGTTTAACTCAATCCCTCAAATACATTCTGCAACAGCATACACAAACAAAAACGAAGAAGAAGGCCAACAACGTTGAGCCCAACATATAATATATATGAAAAGAGAGACACAGAGATAGAGAGAAGAACCGACCCGGGAGCGGTCAGAAGATATCCACAAACCCTAAATGAAGGGTTTAAGAGGAAATGACAAGAACACCCTTTCTGTATATTCTCAGGAAGTGACACGTCACTCGCCAAATTTCGGAGAGAGAAAGTAACGTGGCACCAGAGTGCAGTTCGAAACATTTTCTACTCGCGTTCAGTCCTATAGCTGTGCACGCGCGTCGTGTATTTGGAAAATATATTTTAGGAAAAATGACAATTGTCACATACTATCCATGGTAGTTTTTCTGCTAATAAATTAACTATTAAATTATAAAATAAAAGTGCTGTCAATATCGATAACCCATTTGCTGTTAAACGCAATAACATTGAGTCATGAGGTTTGTCTACAAACCACCACAGCTCTATCGTATTAAAAAAATCACATGATAATTTTGATGGTTCACCACAGTTTTATACTAAACCACAATGGTGTGACGATAAATTGTTGCGGCTACATATGACACTGTAATAGTTTATCCTCACAACGTGGCTGCTTCAGCCGCAGGCCATTAAAATTGTCGTCTGGTTTTTTAAAAACTTTGGACCTGTGGCGATTTGTATGCAAACTGTCGCGACTCCATAGTTTTAAAAAAACTACACCACAATTTTGATACCCCACAGCAGTTTCCTACTAAACCTCCACGGTGTGACGAGAAACCATTGTGACGTCACATGACACCACATCGGTTTGTCGTCACACCGCGGAGGTTTCTTATGAAATCGCTACGGTTTAGCGTGCCTCGTTCTTTGATCCTCTATCGTACTACATAAGACTCCGATCATGGGCTCCGAGCATCTTCACCGCGAACAACCTTAGGCGAACCATCGAACTCTCAAACTCTTAGACCTTCGTTCCACTGTGTAATCAAGACCAATGGAATCCCGCGAAAGGAAAATGCTGACGAAGCGAAAGGGTGGTCCATCGCAAACTCACTCGAACCACAGGTAGAAACAACAGACTCTGCCCGTCAACACTATCGACTTACGATTGATCTTGTCGGTCAAGTTCACCGACCTAAACCAGCCACGTTGCAAGAAGGAGCACCTGCAGCTGTGCCGATGGGGGTAGGATGCATGGGGGGGGGGAGTTATTGTGAGAGGATTGTGAGGCTGTTTTATGCAAATTTGGAAGTGTCCACGCCATTAGAGGTCCGCACTTATATGTTTGGACGGGAGTTGAAGCTGACTCCTAACGATTTGAACGTGATGCTTGGATGTGTGATGGAGGGACCAAACGATCAGTATTACCACGTGTCTTAGGAGCCACCTTTCGTCAAGCGAGGAGATAGGTTGGCAGTGCTTAAATTGTTGTACTGGGATCCCAAGATTGGCCCGTACAAGAAGCCAAAGGATAGGGAGCTGAATGCCAAAGCTTGAGTGATCCACATCATCACAACGTACACCATTTTGCCTCAGGATGGACATCGAGACCATGTTAGCTACATGGATCTCTATTTGCTCGAGAAGGTGTTCACCAAGATAAATGTGGACATCAGATATGTCATTCTGAGGCACATACATGAGGTGCTCAACAACCTAGCCAAGAGTCTGCCATTCAACTGGCTCATCTAGAGGATTGTTGAGCAGTCTGGGGTACCCATCTTATAAGATGAGCCGAGAATCAAAGAGATGGCCACAGATGTCTACAACAAATTGAATGTTGATAGAATGAGCCTCAGCAATGTTGGAGGGGAATGGGTACGCAAGACCCCGAAGAAGTGAGGTACAGTGGCTCAGCCTTCAACCCCCTCAGAGGAATAGCCTCCAGCATCGCCCCTCCTCAAACATCTCATTTTACTTCGATGCCTGAGGAGATGTCCAGCTAGATGCGCAGGATAGAAGAGCTCCATCAAAGGGCGCTGAACAGAATAGAAATGATGGAGCAACACCTTCAAATGGCGCTGGTACAAATTAAAAAAATGGAGGAGCAACTTTAAACGGGGCTGCTCCAAATGCAAAAAATGGAGAAGTGAGCAGAGGAGCACCATAATGAGATATTGGCAGCATTTCAAAGAATGAAGCAGCAAGCAGCCCATAAAGTAGCCTCTTTGGGAAGAGAGAAAAGTGTGGAGGCTCTGTAGTGATGGAAGGAGAAAACGTGAGGGATAGAGAGAAACTGTGAAGAGCAGAGGAGAAATGTGAGAGTCCTTGGAGAAGGAAAGGCCGTGAGAAGAAGGAAGATGAAGAAAGCAGATAGAGTCCCAGACTCTAAACTTCCAACAATTGGAATCTGTATTCGGCTAGAGCAACAAACTCGAGCACCAGTTTTACAATTGGTAGAACTCCACTTGCATACACTATATGAAGCTCAAATTTACAGATCTAGTAGTCAACAATCCAAATAAGAAACCTTCCAAAAATCTGCTTAAAAGGCGTTGAACAAACGAAGTTGTGCTTAGAGAAAATTGGATCTCAGATCTGGGGTTTCCAAAACAGAATCTAGACTCCAAAATTAGAACAAACATAAATCGACTTCTATATGCGCTTTGGCTCCCAAAATTACAAGTTAATTAGCCAATAATCAAAATATTATCACTCTCAAATTTCAGCTCCAAAATCATTGTACAAACGAAGTTTTGTTTTAAAGAAATCGGACTTTGGATTAGCGTTTCAGAAAATAGATTCTGACCACCAATATTAAAACCACTATATCTCCATTTGCATACATCTTTTGATCATCAAAATTATAGGACAAACAGATAACAATCAAGGCATAAACACTTTCAAAAATTAGCTTCAAAAATTGTGCACACACAGAGTTGTGGGTGATGCAATCCAAGACTTGGATCTGGAATTACAAATGGCAGGTTTGCGGAATGAATTTCTTTCCTTTTTAAACCTTCTATAACCAGATTCAACTCAAGCCAAAATCTTTATCAAATCTTTTCAAACTGAATACCAGCTCCAGAAGATAAAGAAAACAAGGATACCTTTCAAGAATAACCACGAACAAAAGGAGAAAACTAGTTAGGTCCGCGGAACCCTCCACGTCCGAGGGGGCGACTGATTCGGTCACTTCGAGAAGTAACACTCCAAACTGGGATTTGCAGAGGTCTTCTATCTCCACACCCCAATCCCAACTTTGCAAGGAGGCTGTTTGATGCGAACCTAGGGTATATGAACCCTAGACCCAACAAAGTACGTGGAAAAACAATGGATCGTCTCACGAAACAAGGTCAAATGTTGAAACTTTAATCTTAGCCAAACCTTGTGACTAGAACCAAAGTATTATGAAGAGGAGTTTGACCCTAACCAAACCTGTCGGCTAGAACCAAAGCTATCAAAAGGTTCGATCTTTCAAGAATCCACTTGAAGAGATCAAGTTCTTCACAAAGAACTCAAGAAAAGGGAATTCACCCGAAAAAGCTAAATGCTCAATTTCAATTTCAATTTCACAAAAAGATTTTTTTAACAATTGTTCCCTAAGATGCTTTTATAGGCTAAACATAAAGTAGATATAATCCTAACAAAACCATATCTAATCTTAAGATAAACTAAGATAAAATAAATTCAAACGTAATTTAAAAATAACTTAAAATAATATAAGATCTAACTAATTAATAACATGTGCTCGGCATGTGCTTCGCATGTCTTGATCCACTTCTTTAGGTGGGCCTTCATCTTGAATCATTGAATCTTAAAAATAGTAATCCAAATAATCCTTTGAAAGCTTCTTTGAATTAGGCCTTGTAAGAAATCCTTGCGCCACATCATAAGTTGGTCTTCATATTGATTTGAGCCTCAAATCCGGGTAAGTGAAATCAGAATTCTTAAACAGAATCGTAGGTCTCTGTTCGTGAATCTTTTGACATAGTAAACAAAATCCAAATTTAGTGAATCAGACCATTCTAGAACCCTTGAAATGTTAGCTACAATCTTTATGAAGAACATATTTTGATATAAAGTACTAAAGGTTGTCGAAACTACCAAATAGTACTCAGAGGTCAGATCAATGGTTCTTCATTTTACCACAAATCTCTCAATCTTGTGTTTGATTTTCCACTTATGGTTCATTTTCAAGAATACCATAGTATATTTGAATGATAGATTAATGTAATTCATCCTCTTTCTCCCTTGAACCCCAATGCTTAGCCAGTTCAATGTTTTTGAATCATGGATTTTGAACTCCTTTTCTTGGATTTCTTCCACCAAAAATTGAAGTCTTTCATTCATCTTCTTTATCCTTGCTCTAGTCTTTTGGCCTCGAATGCCTCTTAATGAATCCCTATCTTTGTAGGTTTTCTAGATCACATCACTGTTGGACGATATAGCAAATAACCTACTCCTCAAGACCACATAAGAATGAGAAGTAGGATCAAGTAGGGGAAGAGTAGCCGAGAGCTTACAACCTTCGCGGGAGAGAACAAGAACGCAAGTTCAAAATGCTATTAGGTTTTCCAAAATTCCTTCCAAGGTTCCGTTAGAGTGCCCTAAATATCACTCTAAAGTTACAATAAAAGAAATTAAAACTTTGCCCTTGAAACCTTAAAATTTGGGCATGAGGGTTCGGTTTACATGCAAACCTAGCACCTCCATTCCTACATCAGCAAAACAATTTAAATTCCTCAAAAACTAAATCCTAACCAGTCATCCAATAACCAAAACGATCAGAGTTATAAAGTTAACGTGGATCTTTCATAAAATATGCTCATTTGACCTTGTCATCTTTGATCAAAAGGAATGCTTCTAAACCAGGACAATATGGCTCAAGCCGATCGTGGATTTCATGGCTCCATGTGAGGATATGCCGTGGAGCTTCTTTGTCTTCGTGCATCGGTTTCTCCGTAAACTCCAATGAATTTTTATTCCCTGTAAAATAATAACTTATTAAATAAAAAGTAGACCTCATGGCACAAAGTCGCATGATAGGGTTTTCGGGGCACATCATCCTCCCCGGGTAATTGAGGATTTGACCTCAAATCCATGGCTTACCCCACTTTTCCTTTTTTTTTACTCCTTCAAGAAACCCTTACAACCTTATTTGGAAGCTAGAGCATGAATTCAATTCCATTTTGCACTGTGTTTTTGTTTCCATCAACCCAAATGAAACACCATGAAGAACATAATTACACAAGGCAGAAACTAGGACTTGGCAGCAGTTGGTGCAATTTTGACAACAATAAAAATAGGCTAATTGATGGAATTTATGTTTGGTTTTTGGACAGTCCATCACCAGATAAGTTAAAAACATACCCTCAAAATGTCAAGGTCAAAATCCAAATGAAAAAAAGCTATGATATAAACAATGAAGCCTGTTTGGATTGGCAAGACTGATTTCTCGGAATGGCAGTTTTTGGAGTGAATTTGTAATAGCCATATCTTGGACAATTCAACGAATTTTTGCACGAAATTTTGGACAGCATGGACATAATGAGTGAGGAAACTCTTTGCCAAAATTCACAATTAAAATCATTCTGAAATAGAAGTTACGCTGAAGGGACCACACTTCCCGAAATGGTGCAAGCAGAATTATAGTTTTGGATACTATCTTGAAAATGGCACACAATCACCAATCCGCATCCAATTAAACTCAAATTTCAAACACTCTGCATCAACCCAATAAACAACAACATGCAAAATTCCCAGGGCATAATTTGCAATACAAATAATAGAATATTGCATCAACATACCAGTGGGTTCACCCTTCCACAATCCGAGAATAACTTTATGGATGTGCTTCCTAGGATCAACTCATTCATGGGTTGACCAACACATCGTCCACATGGATCAAATGGGATACATTAGATGACATCATGAGTCAACGCTTTCATATTAGAGTATCCATGAAAAAGAACAATAAGAAAGTCTTCAATGATCATATCAAGATAGTCTATCCCACAATCCAAGTTAGCATCTTTATCATAAAATCGTTCATCATAGGAAAAGAAATCAACACCAGCCACTCTGTCAATATATCGTATCCCCTTGGGTTGAATATACTCATCATTAGCAAAACTTTTGATCCATCCTATTTTAAAAAGCCAAGTAATCAAAGTGTTTGGTGGGGTATACCTCAAGCAACTAGTTTTGGCTAGTATGCTTGTTTCTCCACTAGCGTACACTAGCAAATAAAGACTTGAATGTGGTAATGCACCTAAGCGCCAATCTTTATCCATATGCATGTAAACATGGTTGATAAATCTCCTTTCATTTGTGAATAAAAAATTTACTTTATCCATACCCCAACAGAAATCATAACAAGTCAGCTGACCATGATTTTTCTCTTCTCAACATTCAATAGTGAGAGGTCTTTCCATGGTCAAGAAAAAAATTTCCTCTTGACCAAGAGTTAACTTCTTAAAATCATTTTCTCCTTCAAAGGTTGCTGCAAAGAACTCATCTCTATGCTCCACTATGCTTGTTTCTTTCATTTTACATAAGACATTTCAGTTAGACAAAGTGGAGGGCTGTTTATCTTCTAAAAGCGTTTCCTCCAAGACCGTGAGTGTTTCCCCTTGAGGAGGGGCTTCTTCCTCATCCACCTTCAACTTTGGTAGCTCCTCAACAATATAACATTCTCCAAGATAAGATGATACACAAAAAGAATTGTTAGAAATACATGGATAAAGCAACTCTTGGAAATCGATATCAACTTCATGTAACCCAGTTTCAT
This sequence comes from Begonia loranthoides, assembly GCA_022433065.1. Lineage (NCBI taxonomy): Eukaryota > Viridiplantae > Streptophyta > Magnoliopsida > Cucurbitales > Begoniaceae > Begonia > Begonia loranthoides. The sequence goes on from CM039485.1 coordinate 10,669,448, forward strand.
CTCTAACAACTTCTTCCTCAATTTCTCCCACTTCTTGCCATGGACTTGGTGTTTGATGAGTCTTATAAAGCTGATCTTGTATCTCTTCCTTAAGTTCCTTCTCAGCCTCATTGGTTGTGGCCAAAACACTATCTCCATTCTCTATATGATCATCTTTAAGGATTTGATCTTTCGAAAAATCCTCTTCATCCCCTTGAGTCTCCATCACAAATGGTGGATTTTCAGAAGCATAAACAAGCTCTACTTCCAAGTTTTCTTCTTCATTAGTGGCTATGAAGTCAACTTGGCTTCTCTCATGAACCAAGCAATCCTTTAGTATAGGATTCTTTTGATTTGGGCATTTTGAAGTATTATGCCCGATTCCAAGACACTCGGAGCAATGGATGTCTTTAGCCCTTAGCCGAGAGGTGTCGAACCTTTTTCTCATCAAATTTTTCATCATCTTCCAAGTAATAAGTTCATCTTCTCCATCAAGTAGCCGCTGAGCTTTCACATTATTCCACCAAGATTTTGCATGCCCCACAAATTTCAATGAAGCCAATTTAACTTTTGCTTTATTGGAGAATTCGTGATAATCAAATATGCTCTCGACTTTTTCCAACCAATCCACACATTCCATATCATTGTTAAACCCTATAAATGGAGGGATAGGTAATTTCACAAGCTTTATATCATTCTTTCCATGAGATCTTCATCTCAAATTTGGAAGCTTTTCCATATCAGTTTCTCCCTCACCCTTATCATACAAGTTTTTATTTCGGCCCCTTGACTAGATGGATGTGTTGAATTTTTCCCTTGGTTTAAGAGTCCTAGGGCCCTCACATGCCAACTACAATGCTTCTCTTGACTTTGTTGTAATTTTAAAAGCCTGTCCTTCATTTCATCAATTTGTTGTTGAAAATTTTTCTAGGCCTTTTCTTGATCTAACTCGGGGGGTGGTGAGCTTGAGCTAGGCATTGTTCCTTTTTTATGGTGATAATTAGCACCGCTTCGAGAAGTCATTCTTTGCACCAAATAGAATCACAGAGCTGCACACAAAAGCCAATTAAGGCTATGATACCAAATGATAGAGTCCAAGACTCTAAACTTCCAACAATTGGAATCTGTATTCGGCTAGAGCAACACACCCAAGCACCGGTTTTACAATTGGTAGAACTCCACTTGCATACACTATATGAAGCTCAAATTTAGAGATCTAGTAGTCAACAATCGAAATAAGAAACCTTCTAAAAATCAGCTTAAAAGGCGTTGAACAAACGAAGTTGTGCTTAGAGAAAATTGGATCTCGGATCTGGGGTTTCCAAAACAGAATCTGGACTCCAAAATTAGAACGAACGTAAATTGACTTGCGTACGTGCTTTGGCTCCCAAAATTACAGGTCAATTATCCAATAATCCAAATATTATCACTTTCAAATTTTAGCTCCAAAATCGTTGTACAAAAAAAGTTGTGTTTTAAAGAAATCGGACCTTGGATTAGGGTTTCAAAAAATAGATTCTGACCACCAATATTAAAATGACTATATCCCAGTTTTGAAAACAAGGTCCGATTTATCAAATCCTTTCAAACTGAATACCAGCTCCAGAGGATCAAGAAAACAAGGATACCTTTCAAGAATAACCAAGAACAAAAGGAGAAAACCAGTTAGGTCCACGGAACCCTCCACGTTCGAGGGGGCGACTGATTCGGTCACTTCGAGAAGTAACACTCCAAACGAGATTTGCAGAGGTCTTCTATCTCCACACCCTAATCACAACTTTTCTAGGAGGCTATTGGAAGAGATAGCAAATAACCTACTCCTCAAGACCACGCAATAATGAGAAGTAGGATCAAGTAAGGGAAGAGTAGCCGAGAGCTTACAACCTCCACGGGAGAGAACAAGAACGCAAGTTCAAAATGCTATTAGTGTTAGCCTTTTTATTAGGCTTATTTTTATTTTGATGATGACTAAAATAGTGATTAATTTAATAAACCCAATTAGTTATATTTTATATTTTTCGGATATCATTCTTATCATTTAATCATAATATTTACATCTGTGTTTATCAAAAATACCCTCAAAATGGGTATTATTAATGTGCTAACATATTTATTTGAGTTAGTGTAGTATGACATATCATTTTAGGACTCAATATAGTTCAGAGTTTACTTTGGAGTGAAGTGGGGACTAGCTGCGAATGAAGGAAAAGTGTCCCAATCTTGTTTGTGTTTGTGTGGATGTGTTCGGACGAACTTGGACAAGTCCACTTTGAATCTGTAATTTTCAGTGTGCAATTCGGATGAAGCACTGATGAGGATCTGCGTCCGCAAGAGGTTAACAGTGAAGTTTCAGCTGATAGAGGATGAGATTGTGGATGGAGATTTGCGTCCTCAAGAGGTGAACAGTGAACATTTGGATGAGTGCAGATGAGTGCGGATGAGGAGATCTGCGTCCTAAAGTCAAAAATCTGCATAACGGCTATATTTTCAACTGACGGATTTCAATGGATATTTTCCAACGGCTACATGCGGACGAGTTCTAACGAATGAGGATGATCCGAAAGCCCTTTTCCTATAAATAAGAGTTCACTCCAAGCTCTCCCCAATGATCAGATATTCAAGGCGAAGCCCTGCCAAAATCAATACTCGAATATTACCCACTGTAAGCTATTATTATAAATCCAATTCTTCCCAACACATAAACTTGCGAGTTATATTTGGGAGAATTGAGATTAGATAGATTGTGCTTTAATTTTTGATTCATTATCGTATGCTAAATTGTAAAGGGTGATTCCCTAAGAATTCATCACATGAGGGTGACAACCCAAAACACTCATAGGCTTGATTGAACGCCCATAAGTTCAATCATTGGGTGGCTCCCCGCAATAGTCAAATTTAGGGTGATGCCCCGCAATAGTCAAAGGTTGACGACCTTAGAATTAGTTGAGGGTGACACCCCGTTTAATAGTCAACTTGTAAACAATTTTATTTGCACCCGTAAACCAATTGTTTAGTGTATTTCCAAGTGGAACTTGGAGCGCAGACGTAGGCGAGTTTGCCGAATAGTGTAAACAAACCGTGTGCACTCTCTTACCCTTACTCTTTATATTATTGCATATACGTGTGATTGTTTTATTTAATTATATGCATTATATCACCTAGGGTTATTAAAGATTAAATATTGCATGAAATAACTAGTACGCTATAGTCACCCCCTATAGGCGTATATCGATCCTTCAATTAGGTTTTCCAAAGTTCCTTCCAAGGTTCCCCCTGAATATCACTCTAAAGTTACAATAAAAGAAATTAAAACTTTGCCCTTGAAACCTCAAAATTTGAGCATGAGGGTTCGGTTTACATGCAAACCGAGCACCTCCATTCCTACATCAGCAAAACAATTAAAATTCCTCAAAAACTAAATCCTAACTAGTCATCCAATAACCAAAATGATTAGAGTCATAAAGTTAATGTGGATCTTTCATAAAATATGCTCATTTGACCTTGTTATCTTCGATCAAAGGGAATGTTTCTACCTCGGGACAATATGGCTCAAGCCGATCATGGATTGCATGGCTCCATGTGAGGACATGCCGTGGAGCTTCTTTGTATTCGTGCATCGGCTTCTCCATAAACTCCAATGAATTGTTATCCCCTGCAAAATAATAACTTATTAAATAAAAAGTGGACCTCAAGGCACAAGGTCGCATGATAGGGTTTTCGGGGCACATCAAAAGCAGAAGAAGGTGAAGGTGCAGGGTTTCTCTCTTAGGTGTTTTCTGTTAAGAATGATTCCTTCGCTTCTATCTATGGCTTTTACGTGAATGTAGTGAAAGGTAAATGATGAGTTTCCTTTCCTTGGTTTACTGCTTTGAAGGATTAATGGATGTTTGACTCACTGGTTTGCTTCTGCTTGATATATTGATGGATTACTCTCTGTTTATAGTTTTTGGGAGGATGATATATGTCGATGCCCTATGATGTTACAGGATTGTGAAATGGTTGATGATATTTTGTCTCAGTTGGTTTAATGTGCTCTCTGTGGTTTGGTTGGAACTAATGTGCCTAAGCTGTTTGCTTAAGGAAATAAGTTGAGGAATTGAAGGATGTTTATATTTTGTTTAAGTTAAATTATAAGTTGAATGAAAGGTGTTGAGGTAAATATGGACACTTATGGATAATTAGAAAATATGGAATGAAATTATAATGTGTATGTATATTGGCATAGACATGAGAATTTGGTTAGTTTATTAGTTATTGACTATTGAGATATTATGGATTTGTGAAGGTATCGAAAAGGAAGAAGGATGAGTGCAAAAATGCTATGGACACAGGTAAATTGATATTGTATGTGTTTTGGTCTTTGGGGTCCTACATTGCAAGAGTTAGGAATTGTATGCTGATTGTTTACCGCTTTATTAGAGTAGTAAGAAATAATGCATGTGATTGGCTAGTGGAGGCCTACATCATGAGACTAGGATTGTTGTGTTTAAATTATACATTCTGGATTTTGTGGTATGTGATAGTTTGATAGATTCATTTAGCGATACTATGTTATTACTCTTTGTTGATTGTGATCCTTGTTGTTTTCATACGTATTGTTCTCTGTTGCTTTGGGTTGTTGGGGGATTTGATGCATGCCTCTGCTCTGTTTAAATTTCATAAATAGTTAGTCTGTTAGTCAATAAATTATGTTATATCATTATGATAATATGATATGTTATGGCCTTGCTTGTATTTGGTTATTGGTTCTGGATAGGCTCTATGTATTCATTTTATTACTGTTAACATGGAAAATGGTTATAATTAATATGGTACAAAGATAAAAAGGAATGATGATACTCTGCACGTTTTCTTGAGTCTATTACATGGTATTACTAATCTGTTGTGAATCTGTTACCGTGCTATTGACTTGTTGCTTGGACTACTTTGATATATTGTTATGATTGTTGTATTGCATCGACATGCATCATGGATGTAAACCTTAGGAATGTCACAACTGACATTCATATGCATTGCACGAGAGAGACCAAATGTAAATAATGTAATGGGAATTGGAGATTGGGGATAATAATGACAGTGATGCCTGGAGAATGCATGATGATGTATCGCTCCCATGTAGGGTTGGGTGACTTGTTCATCCAGGCTAGATCCCAAGGATGTATCTACTCTCCCTGTGGGAAAGACCTCCAATGTCCTAGTTTAATGATATGAAACTGAGTAAAAGATAGATTGGGTGGATTCCTTTCTGACATAATCAGAAATATGCATGCATCATACTGCATTTCTATTTCTTGCTGAGCATTAGGCTCATGTTTGTCTCATGACTGTTTACTGCTTTAGTAAAATATTAAGGTTGTTTACCGCTTTATTAGAGTTGGAAGATATCAAGCATGTTTCATGAATTGTACTGCTGCTTGCCAGGTGTTTATTAGAATTAGGTTCTTTTAATGATATGTTTAATAGATGAACATTCTTAGAGATTATAGTAATGATATGATAGACACTGTATGCATTCACGAGTATCAACCATCATGGTTTTCAAAATGATACGAAAATGGTTTTTCATGCATGGTTTTGAAAAGGAAACGGAAACAGAACTAAATGAAAATGAATACATAAAGAATAAGATAATAATAAAGAGAAAGGTGATCTGAGATATAGGTGGGTGGTGATCATGACCTATGGACGTGTCTTGGTCCAGGATGAGGGTTGGAGCCCAAAAGGCTTGGGGCAAAACAAAATCTGTGAGGTCAAAAGCCTTGAGGTGGGGCTAGAGCCCCGACCACAGCTGACAATATTTATTAGGCCTGGTGATTACCCACTTATCATCAAAAGTGAAGCATACCAGATTAAGAAGTGTATATTGACGCGTTCCAAGATGAGTTCTAGGTGACCAAAAGACCCGGAGAGCATAAACAAAAAAGAAAACAGAATGGATAAAGAAAAGAGAAAAGAAAATAGAAGAGTGAAAGATAAAGAAAAACAGAAAATAGAAATGGATTTCAAAAGCTGCATTACATGTGCATTATAGATTTTATATTATATCACTTACTAAGCGTTAGGCTCATAGTTTAAGTTTTGTTGATGTAGGTACACGCACAAGTACATGTTAAGTAGCAATTGATGAAAGGTTTGTATGCGCAGATCTTGTGGCTGGCTAGGGTAATGGATGTAAAAGAAATGGTTTGCAAAGGCTTTGTAAATATATTTAAATTGTAAAAGAAAATAAGCTTATTTTAGTAAGTGTTTTTAATTCGTAAAATGTTTTATTCAGTTACGCTTACGATGTGTTTTACAAAAGGTTTTTAAGAAAAGTATTTTATTAAAGTTTTCCACTGTTTTACAAAAGAAAAGAAAAAGTTTTAATTTTACACGTTTTCATGGGAAAAAGATACGAGTTGTTACAATTGGTAAAATCGGTTTTATAGACTGCTTACTAGCACAAGCTTCGATGTGAAAATACTCCATCAACTGTAAGTATGTTACTAAATTTATTTTTTAAGTTAATTGTTTTCTCTTGGGATTAAAGGGAATCATGGCCAGAGGACGTTGGGGGGAAGTTAACAATGAGAAATTGTTAAGTGGATTTAGAAAATTAGATGGAGAAATAAAAGTAATATGATAAACTTATGCTTGGCGTTTGGGTTTCGTTTCCTATTCTAATCGCTTCTTGGATGTATACTTCGGTAAGGATAAGAAACTGTTAATTGGTTATTGCTTAAGGATGTATGCTCTAAACAAGTACCCTGCTTCTTTGGATTTATTTTTATGCCTCAATTATAGCTTGATGGACATTGTTGGAGAAAATACCTTGTTGGGGGGTAAGTTTGATATGATGAAATGTTTGGACTCTGTTGGTATATCTTTGAGGATTAAGTTTAATGTTGTGTGTGATAGAAGATAGAAACTACTGGAACTGCTTGAGATTTTTGTGTAGGATGTATGAAATGTAGCTTTGAGGGAGTGTAGACACATGGGAGACTCAACCCAAATTTTTATAAATTGGGATGATGATAAGTGAAAAGAAAATCCAACATGAACTAAATTAAGTAGATACTTAAATGGGGTTGTTTAAGTGTGAGGAAATAGATAGAGAGTAGAATTATTATGGAAAGGAAGAGCATGAGAATTGTTCTAACAACTGATAACTGGTAAGAGGGACGTCCTCGCTCCTCGATAATTGATGTTATTCGTCTCTGTTTGATGGTCCTTCCCTTCAACGAAAAGGAAGCATTAACGTCAACGGATTTGGACTGGAAACATGACTGCGAGCTAGTCGGCAAGAATTTCTCATAGTTCAAGATTTTAGTTATTAGCAAAATTTCTTTAGGGTTTGACTTGTTGTTGACCTCAAACTATAAGATATGCAGTGTTAATTTGTAACGACCTGATTTTTATTTACTTTTAAAATGCGTGAAATTTAAAAGTTTTTCTTTTCCTTTTATAAAACAATAGTGGAAAACTTTTACAGTAAAATCAAAGTTCTTTTCTTGAAATTGAACCGTTAAAATCCCTTTTACTTTAACTCGTTACTAAAATCATTATTGACAGCGAAAGACTATAATTATAAAATCTTTTTTCTCAATTTACAGCGGAAGATTATAATTATAAAATCTTTTTGCTTAAAATGTAGCGGAAGCATAAACGATTCATTTAAATAAATAAATGTTTCCATTAATTTTACAAAACTCTTTTCTCTTTAATCCGTTAGCCAAGCTAGTCACAAGAGTTGCCCATGCAAATCCTTCATCGACCTCTCCCTAGTTTGCTCGTCATTTTCTCTCGTGTTTGTACCTCTATCTCAAGTCATAAACTATGAGCCTAACACTCAGTAAGTGATAATACCTAATATACTAGATGCACATGCTGTGCCATTTTAAAACGTATGCAGTTTCTCTTTTTGATTTCTTTCTTTTATCTTTTATCTTTTCTCGTTTACGTACTTTCTTTCTATTTCTATTTTTGTTCCTATTTTTGTATCTGTTTCGATATCTGTGATCGTATGGGTTTCCGTATTCATTCTCATGTCTGTTTCTGTATCCGTGTTCGTATCTGTATATGTATCCGTTTCCATTTATGGAAACTTGTTTCTGTTTCTGTTTCTGTTTTTGTTTATGTTTCCGTTTCCTTTTTTGTTTATGTTCCCGTTTCTGTTTCTGTATCTGTGCTCGCACCATTTTCATGTCTGTTTCTGTATCCATATTCGTATCCATATCTGTATCTATTTCTTTTTCTAGAAACTCGTTTCCATTTCTATTTCTATCTCTGTTTCTGTTCCCATTTTCGTTCTGTATTTGTGCTCCGTTTCCGTATCCGTTTATGTGTCTGTATCCGTCTTTCTTTTTATGTTCCTTTTCTTTACTTATCTTATCTTATCTTTTCTTTCCTTTTGTTCTTGTGCCAGGCTGAGCTACCAAACCATAGAAACCCTTATCTTTTTCTTTCGTTGGGTTATGTGCAGGGCTAGATACAGGACCACACACCCCTTTTCTTTTCTTTTCATCATGATGGTGAACTTCGGCCATCATGGTGAATTTATACCGCAAACGGAATCATAATGGTGAACTTCGGCCATCATGATGAACCATTTTTCTTTTCTATTAACATTTCGGGGAATGAGCGGTGAACTTAAGCCGACTCAAACCCCTTTCATATTCTTTACACATTTATCTTTACTCTTATCTTTCTCATTTTCTTTACATTCTTTCGTATTTCATTTCCATTATCGTTTTCCTTTTCGAAACCGTGCATGAAAATTCATTTTCGTCATCTTTTGAAAAACGTGATGCAAGATGCTCGTGAATGCATGCAATCTCTAACATATAATTAAAGGAATATAAATAAACACTCAATGTCCGATTCATAGAACGTGCTATAAAAACTATAGACATGCTATAAAGACAGTAAACATGCTTTAAAACAATAAATGTGCTATTATAAATTGTAGACATGCTTAGAAAGCGATAAACATGCTATAAAAACTGTAGACGTGTTTTAAAAACTGTAAACAATGAAACGTGCATATCCTATTCTTGCGATGTAAGGCCCAAAGACCAAAGCACACATATATCACTTATCTCATTTTCTTACAGCGTTCAACGCTTATTCGGTATTCTTTTCTTCCTTCTTTAGTAAAAAGGTTTTGTTTATGGTCCGGTTACAAGAAGCGCACTCTGATTTCAAATTAAAAAGGTTTTAGTAACGATTTACAATCACATTACAAATTTTAAATTTAATGCATTTTTTTAAAAAAAAAATAACGAAAAATCGGGTCGTTACAACAAATACCCACACTGGGTGCCCATGAGCCAGTGTGCATGCAATCTCGTGTCTGCATTTTATGTAGAGATCAGTTGAGGATTATGTTCATGGATGCTACCATCGAGAAACATACATGAGGATGTACTCTCATGTTCAGCCTGTTAGTGGCCAACACATGTTGCCTAAAATAGATCAGGATCTAATTCTGTCATCGACAATAAAGCTGCAACTAGGTAGGCCTTAGAAACAAAGAATGAGGGATGTTGATGAGCCTCAATACCCGACAATTATGAGAAAGAAAAAGATCATCATGACATGTAGAAGGTGTCAAGGTGTGGGCCACAATATCGACACTTATCAAGGTGTAAGCTCAGACACTGTCACTAGCAGAGGTAGTGTCAAGGGAAGTGGCAGAAGTAGCAATGTCAAGGAAAGAGACGAAAGAGAAAGCTTACAAGACATATTTATAGGCTTTACATATGTTGTTGGAATGCAAGTACAGTATTATGTTTATAATTTCAAAAATGATTTTAACTATTTAAAATTTTTTAACACAACATTTCGTTTGTTATCCAAGAGTCTTCCATGTCTAATCCACATCATTGGTGTTCAAATAACCCTTGAAGATTTTTTCCCTTGTAATTTGAACTTCTAAGATGTAATTTGATAATTATCTCTTTGTTCTAATTGTGACAGTTGGAGTTGTAATTTGATATGACATGATATAATTTGTTTTATATATCATTGTACATTAATAACAATATCTCGATAACAAAGTCGGGAATTCACAATCATTGCAATCACGTGTGATTGATAGGTACAACGTTGTTTATGAAAAAACTTATAACACAATTGCCTTTGCCCACGGGTGTCTGCGGCACAAGCTTGGGTGTCCACAACAAAAACATGCCTTGAGATTAGGCGTCTACAAAATCTTCAAATTTCATTGCCTCCTGTTGTAGGCGTTCGTCACCCGTGGAAAAGACATGCCTCAGGACTAGATGTAATGCCCCATAGCATAAATCTTTTTTCATGTCATTTTTTTAAAATCATATTATAAGATCATATCTTTGAAAATAAATCGAACAAAACATGCTTTCAAAAAATAAATAGAAGAAATATTTTATTAAAAAAGTCTAATTTAAAAAAAAAATCCAAACGTAGCTAAAGCCCAACATGAAATAAACATAAATCCTTGTAAAAAAATTTTTAACTTAAATCCAAACATTTAAAATCCTAATTTAATAAAAGGTCTTTCTTTTTCAATCCGCTTTTCTCAAGTCTTCACCCTCGAGTCAATATTGCGCCTCATCCATGAGATTACTCCTTCAACTGCATTTGTCATGTATTTCCTCATCATATGTCTCATCCAAAGAATCCTCACCTACATCACAAATTTTTTCTATGAGCCTAGAGCTCAGTAAGAGATGCATATAAAATCATGAGCATGAGATGCAATTCGTAAAAACATGTACTTTCAGTCTTCTTTCTTTCTTTTCTTTTCTTTTCCTCCTTTCATTCTTTCTGTCGTTCTTTTCTTTGATTAACATTGGGATATGACACTAAAGCCTCTAATCATTGGGGGACAAGCCCACGAAAGCCTCAAATCATTGGAGAATAAATTCACTAAAGTCTCAAATCATTGATGTCGAATCACCAAAGCCTCTTACTTATATTTGATTTCATCTTCTATGTTTCTTACATGAAAACATGTGCATGAAAATAATTTTCTATTCTTAAAATAAATACATTTTTATGACGCATGTAATACACGTGACCATATCATATGAATCATAATATACTAATTCAGTCCAGATTACTATCACATGCAAAATAAAACAATCATACGTCTCCAAAGTCATTTGATATTCTGTCATCATGTGTATCTATTAAAAAAATCAAGGCAATAATTAAAATAGTAACACATCCTCAATCAAAGTCTATTATCACAGTAACATATCCTCAATCAACATCAAATAAAACATAATCATAAATCAAAATCCTTGAACTATGTGATGTAGGTCAAAGGGCAAACGCATGCAAACATCACTTTACCACAAGGCCTTAAAACAGTTTTAATCACTTAGAATGATTATCTCTTGTTTTAGGTCAACTTCTAGTCCACTTCCCTAATAACACGTGTTGTTTTCCTTCCAAGAGTTTGAGAGAAAAATACAGACTTTGGGGCTCCTAATGCATTAATAATTAGGGTTTCATCCCAACTTTTTATTTTTTTATAAATCAGCAATCTTCCCTTTCAGCAATTTGAAAATACATTTGCAGTTCAAAAATGTATTTGTAGTCCAAAAAATTTACAGACAAACGTGTCATGAACTGCCCTATATAATTGCCCTAGGCACATATGCTTCCTGCTACGAATGCGTGTGCTATCTGCCCACATGTGTACGCTTTCACTGTAGACACATGCACTTCCGCTACATATATACACCTCGCTCACATTGTCCACTAATCATCATCCACCACGTTCACATATCTTTCTACGAACAAACCTCATTCTGCAGATTCCACCTCATCTAGGGACACCAACACTTCCATTGTGAATATGTGCTTATCTTGTCAGTCAATAACAATCTACCATATTCACATGTCTTTCCACAGACAAACCTCATTTTACAGATTCCACCTCACCCCTAGACACTAACGCTTTGCTGTGGATATCTGAATCTACTTTGTTCACATGTCTTGACAAACATCATTTTTTGAATTCTACCTCACATCTGCGGATCCCACCTCATCCGTGAACAACAATGCTTTAGTTGCGGATATTTGTTCACCTTGTTCGTTAATCACAATCCAGCACGTCCATGAATCTTTTCACCTCATCCGCCCAAACCAATGCTTCCGTTGTGGATATGCACTCACCTTGTCCGCCAATCACAATCCATCATGTTCATAAATCTTTTCATGGATTCCACCTCATATCTGCAAACACCAACGCTTCCATGGACCCCAACGCTACCGTTGCAAATATCCGCTTACATCATCTATCCATCAAAATTCACAACGCACCTCACTTCAAGTATTCCACCTCACATTTGTGAATATCAATACTTTTGCAAACACCAACACTTCCTCTATAGATATCTGCTCATTCTGCAAACACCACCAATATGCTACCATGTGTCCTTCCTAAACAAAATATCCTCAAACACCAACACTTCCATTGTGGACACAAACACTTTTGCAGACACGTCATCCCACAGACATGTCATCCCATTGACACATTCTCTTCCGTGAACACCAACTCTCCCACATACACATTTCCTTCCATGGATACTCTTCATTCTGTGACATGACCCAACTTTTCATGCCAAACTTTTCTTAATTCTAAAATATACTTAATAAATTTCATATTTTTGTAAAAATATAAGCCTTAAATTCGAGAATATAAGTTTCCAATTTGCAACGTTAGTCACTTCATTTATATTCCAAAAAAGTCGTGTTATACATGAAATTGTTCTTAAAAAATTTTAGGGTGTTACATTCCTCCCCTGCTAATTAAATTTTGTCTCCAAAATTTGTGTCACGAAATAGCTCAGATTATTTATTTCCATCTCTTGTTGACTTTTCCAAGTTGCCTCTTCTAATCAGTGATTTTGCCATAACACTTTTACCAACGGAATTCGTTTATGTTGAAGTTCCTTGACCTTAAAGTCCAAAATCTACACCGAATTTTCCTCGTAACTCAATGTTGATTGGACTTTGATATCATGTTGTATCACCACTTGAGAGGGGTCATTAACGCATTTCCTTAATATCGACATGTGGAAGACGTTGTGAACTTCTTCCATTGATGATGGTAACTCCAGCTTATAGGTTGTCTTTCCTATTTTCTCCACAATAGGAAAAGACCTAACATACTTTGGATTAAGCTTCTCCTTTTTACTGAATCACATGATTCAGGAACACTTTATCACCTTGTTAAAATTGCAAACATAGCCTCTGTTGCATGTTCAATTCCTTTTGACTAAAGGTGGACTTTAAGCTCTTGTGGTCTATAAAATTTTCACACTGTAATCTATACAAATAATGTCTCCATATTTTGAGTACAAATACCACTACAGCCAGCTCCAAGTCAAGGATCAGATAATTACATTCGTACTCTTTCAACTACCTAGAAGGATATGCAATTACTCTTCCATCTTGCATTAGTACACAACCCAATCTATTCTTTGATGCATCACAATGAATACTATATTTTCCACCTTCCGACGTAGTGCCAAAATCAGAGCTATAGTTAACTATTTGTTCCATCTCTTGGAAACTTTCCTCAAACTCTTTATACCACCAAAACCTAACACTCTTTCTAGTGAGGTTAGTCAAAGTAATACAATCTTCTAGAAGCCTTCATTTTATAACCTATTGGAGGAAGCACCTACATCCAAGGATAAAGAGGAGCCAAAGCACTTACTGAGATGGGAACTAGAACAAGCAACTGGAACCCTTGTTCACTCAGAGACAACTACCATCACTTAATGGATTTTATGCTTCTACCAAAGGAAAGTTCATTGGAGATGGACTATCATTTCAAGCTAGGAAACTTTATTTATTTTTGTGTTATTTAAATTGGAACATTTGGATGTGGTACTATATTATGGCATTTTGTAACACTCATGTAAGCTATATGTAAAGTAATAATTCTGGGGTATTTGCAGCTAAATTGGACAATTTAAAGATATTGGTCAAGAGAAACATACTTGGATAAAGCAAACTATGATACCCAAATTATGTTCGTACTTAGTTTAAGGAAAAGATTAAGGTTAAGAGAGATTTTTTTTATGATATTTGGAGTTATATAGGACGATATGAACTAGGTTAGTGATTGACCGTTAGTGAAATTTGTAAGAGAAGATGTACTTGGATATAAAAAGGTTGAAAGTATAAGATCCAAAATATTTTGAAGTATATTGAATTTAGTAAAGAACAAGGTGTAGGAGGAATTATGGACTATACGTGGATTATGTGGGGATAAATTGAAGTTTGGATAATTTGAAATTTTAGGTACGAATAGTTTGAAAAAGTGATTTGGAGAAGAAATAAGATGCCTGATGATAGATTGAAGTGAAGGTTGATCATGATCAACCTATAATTTGTTTAGAATATATATATTTGGAGAAAAAATAATGTGGCAGATGATTGATTGGTGTGGAGGTTGATCATCCAAAGAATTTTGATCAACCTGTAATTCACCATGGAAGTGGTGGTCGATCATCCACTGGGAGAAACAAGCAACATACATTTGTATTAAAAAATATTCTGGAAATATTGGCGGTCGATCGTCCAAAGGATTCGATCATCCAGTGTGATCAACTTGTAATTTGGAAGAAAGAGTTAGCAGCTGATTAATTGGAAAATGGTGGTCGATCATCACTGAAAGAAATGATCAACCTATGTCTGTTTTTGGCAGTCAATGAATTTGTTTGGCGAACAATCGTCTAAAGAGAAAACGATCGACCGACATTATGAAAAGTCACTGGAAACGATAACTATCACCTTGAAGCTTCTGGGCTTCGACATTTCACACTTCATGGATGTACGATGTGTAACGACTCGGTTTTTATTTACTTTAAAATCACGTGAAATTTAAAACTTTCTTTCTTCATAAAATCAGAGTATTCTTTTTCTATAAAAACCTGAGCGTTGAAACTCTTTATTTAAAACGTTTATCAATTGTAGAAGAAGTAATAAAATCCTTTTTATAAAACGCAGCGGAATCAAAAGAAAGCATTAAAGAATAATTTACAAACCCTTCTTACAAATAAATTCCTTTTTTTTATTCTTTAGCCCAACTAGCCACAAGATCCACCCATGCAAATCCTTCATCAACTGTCTTTGACCTGTTCACCTATTTCTCACACGATACCTACATCACAAGACCTAAACTAACGAGCCTATTGCTCAGTAAGTGATATAAGAAAACGAAAGGCTGATATGATGCATGATCACCCGATTTATTACAGAAGAGAGTCGTTTCTCTTCTGGAAGTTAAGGTGGAATACTCCCTAGAGACATGTGGCCTAACCAATCACTCCGATGAGGAGATATATCCATCGGGGCTGTTACCACAAGCAGGTATCCTCACTTTTGTTGAAGCCATTGGGGGTTTCAGAACGGGGTAAAGGTGAACCCAGCTTCCACTTAGCTAACTCTAAACCTACCACCCCCTACGTGGGAGGAATACTACCGTATAGAAGTGTTACCGATCACCCTAACCCTCACACGCCTATTTACATATATTAGGATGACATACATAATGCACGTGAATAAATACAGTCCTACATGATAAAAATGTCTAATAAACATAGCATTAAAGAAGACACAGCAGGAAAATCCTAATTCTTGCGATGTAGGGTCCGAAGACCTAAATTCAGTAAGTACCAACTTACCTGGAGTCCATAGCTTGCTGCACTTTATTCTTTTTCCTTTAATACCTTCAAAACCATTAAATAAGTATTCATTAATTACAGACTACTTCTCACTTCTACGACTCATTACTTTAACAATTCCACTATCTGCACATGGACAACGGAATAGCAAAACTCACAATAGTTGCTCATTCCGTCAATGTGACATGATAATATTTCACAACACTAACTTTTCATGATAAAGTCCTTATGCAAATGTAATATAGTTCAACCATAACTCCAACACCTTCATCATTCAAAATTAAGACTCATAATATTATTCTAATTAACAGGGCATTACCAATTGGAAGTATTCTCTAATCGTTAAAAGCAAGGAATATCAACTTCAATTCATTTATAAAGCAGGGCATGGTTTCAACATACACTGGCTTTCCTAATCATGCTTGTAATTTAACAATACTCGCACAAATAGGAGAACAGTTCACATCTTTCAAAATTCGGACCATTATACTTCACAATTTCCAAAAATGTTAAGCCATATTTAATTCCAAACATTCTTCATTTCTCGGTTCTCATACTTCCACTGTTTAGCCCATCCTTTCTCCTTGACAATAACTATATTAGTGGCATTAAGAGAATTTCTAGGCGATCCAACTTACAGTTACTACTATCCACAGTTGACAACAACTAACGTGATATATATATAGCGATATCAAAACATCCAAGATTTCGACAACTCACCAAATCAGACTTCCATTGTTCCTTACTATCAATTTTTAACATTCCATATCAGTCACTTAAAGGCCAATTCAAAGCATTGACAATTTAACTAGAGTGTAACAGTTCCAAAATTTCAACAACCAAACCAAAACTTAACATTTCCAGCGAAGCAGTAAACTATTGACTGTATTATTCTGCAACAATGCACTATTCATAGAGGAACAGAGAGTATACATTGAATAAGGCAGAAGCTTACCCGAGGAGAAAAGGCAGAGGAGAAACTCTTTATCACCCTATCACCAATTTTTCATCGCGGTTCACACACACAGAACAAAAACTCATCTTCCACATCACTCTCCAGGGTTGCAGCACCCTTCAAAGAATTGCACTGGTTTGTTCAAACACACACACATTCCTTCACACTTACTAACCAAACCATCTCACAGCAGAAGTTCACTCACACACGTTCATAATTGCCAAAACTAAGTGCTCAGGAAGACATACCTCTTATAATTGGAGGAACAGAGGGGAGAGAGAGAGAGAGATGGCAACCCAGACAATGCAGAGGATAGCTGCAGGATAGATTAACCATTGTGCAAACCAATGGAGGGGAGGTCCATTGAAGAAACCCCACGTGGAAAGCATCCAATTTACCAGGGGAGGAAGGGACGTCTTATAGGAAGACCTGGAGAGAGAGAGTTTGCTGATTTTTGCAAGAAATCGGAAGAGAGAGAAGAATTTATAGAATCGGTTTCGCAGATTTCAGACTTTTCGCATGTTGCAAGGCGTCCGTGCCAGCTTTCGGACGATATCCATGCATCCAAAAACCCATAAATTTCAATATAGATTTGTTTCAACAACGTCCGCGCTGTCTGCGCCCATTTTCAGATGATGCAGAGGCATCCAAAAATGTATAGAATTTGTATAGATTCATTGTGGATGCGAATTTCTTCATTCGCTAGTCGTCTGAATTGTCCCATATTTGTACAGATTCATTGCGGATGCGAATCTCTTCGTCTGCTTCATCCGCAAGTCGTCCGAATTGTCCCAAATTTGTACAGATTCAAAAAGGACACGAGGCCTCTTTGTCCGCTTTGTCCACCATTCGTCCAAAACACACTGTACACATTTTATCTTAAGTTTCACACTTAGATTATTTTCTCAATATTAACCCTATAATTTCCAAGCATAATTTAATGTGTACGTCATGCAACATGACATAATTAACATTCAATAACTCCCATAAATTACAATCTTACAATTCCCTCCCCGGTAATACCCCGATAATTATTCGACTAATTCGTACACTCCCAACTCCTTTTCTAATTTATCCTTTTTAAACTTTGATATAAAAATTTAGGGTATTACACAATGCATCCCTCTTGTCACCTCTTCACCTTCAGATAGTCGCTGAAGGGGCATTGATGGTTGTCTACAAATAGGAATCATGATGGAGTGTTGTGTTGTTTTGGAAAATGGTCGAAAGGGTTCTGTGAGTTTTTGGAAAGGAAGCTATGATTTTTTAGAGAAGGAAACCATGTGAGTGCATTGTAGTGAAGGTTTGAGGATGAGTATGTGAGAGATGAAGGGAACCTACTGTGATTTTTGTGAAAGTTAGAGAGAAAGTTTATTGAGAAGATGAATCAGGGAAATAGAATAGAGAGAGAGGCTGTGAAGAAGCTGTTGTGATTCATAGTGAAGGATTGAAGGTAAGAAATTGTGTAGGGGTGTTAAACAAAAAGGGCTGAGAAGGTTTGGAATAGAGGTCTGGGTCTATAAGAAACAGGAGTGTTTTGCTGGTAGGATGAAGTTGTGGCCGTGGCAATGGTGAGATGGTTCTGTGAGGTGTAAGAGACTGTGAAAGAGGGATTCACGTTGTCTTTGTTGCTTCAGGTAACAAACACTTTTCCATAAATCCTTGTTGAAGTTTGAAGGTTTTGTTTCTGATAGGTTCTTTGTTGATTATAGAGTTTGGTTCTGTCTACTGGTTACTCCTGTGAGGTTTATAGATATGGGTTCTATTCAATAAGCACACTGAATATGGCTTTTGTTAGTTATATTCTAGTATGCAAATATTTGGATAAACTGTGTTGGTTGTACTTTCTTGATAAATATAGTAATGAAAGCATGAAAATAATGATGAGTTTGTTATAGCAAATATTGAGAATATGGCTTAGAAATTGTATATTGTTCATGAAGTTGAGAATCTATTTTAGGGCACTGTATAATTATTACTTATCAAATTTGCATATTATTGAAGGTTAATATTAATGGATATATGTGATTATTGGATTAGTTGTTGGATATATTGCTAAATGGTGGAGGATAATGTTGTAGTTAAAACGATACCATGTTTAAGTTGGGTTTGGAATAATTAGGAAATATTAAGTGATTCATGACCATTAAGTTGGTTATAGGATGAGTCAAAGGTTACTCAATGCTCAAAGTTTGAAGCTAGGGGACTCTATCGTCAAAAAATAATTATTGATGCTTGTATATATTTAATTATGAATAGGTATTGACGAGGAAGAATCTTTAGATGGTAACTCTTTAAAGCTAAGAACTCTAAGTAAGTAGTACTGCATGTGTTTTTTCCGAAAGGGCCTACATCACAGGAATTAGGGGGTGTTTGTTTGATGCTTGCGTTTGCTTGATGTATTGTTGACTTATTTGGTGTGAATTGTATGTTTATTAGATTTAAGTTTAGTTCCTTAGTTAGGAATGGATCACGTTCTGAGGATACGATTAATGAACACGTTAAATAGGATTGTATGCACACAACAACATTAAGACTAGGAAACCTAAAATATACAAAAATGAGTAAACATAAATGGATTTGTTTTTACGTGAGTTCAGAGACTAAAGAGGTTGCTCTCACATGGAAACAAATCTGTGTGGTGAGTTCGGAGGATGAAGAGGTTGCTCTCATCCAATTGTGAATAAACGTAAATATAAATGGATTCGTTTTTACGTGAGTTCGGAGACTGAAAAGGTTGCTCTCACATGGAAACGAATCACAGAATAAATAACGGTAAAAGATAAATAAGTAAGAGATGAACAAAATAGAAACGTAAATGGTTTAAGTTCATCATGATAGAATAAGTTCACCATCATGATACAAGTTCACCATTGCGATATAAGTTCACACAAAAAGGGTTTAAGTTCATCATAATGGAATAAGTTTACCATCATGATACAAGTTCACCATTGCGGTATAAGTTCACTGATCTGGTTTAAGTTCACCAGTTAGGTACTAGTTCACCGCTAGAATATAAGTTCACCGATCTGGTTTAAGTTCACCAGTAAGGTACACGTTCACAGAACATAAGTTCACTATTATAGTAAAAAGTTCATCACTCTTTTGTAAAGAGTAATGGAACAATGAACATTGAGAAAATTGTATGTGTTTTAAAGAACATTGTATGCGCACTTTTATTTTTATACTTCTTATTGATCGTTAGGCTCATAGTTAGGTCTTGTGATGTAGGTATGCATAAGGATCGAAGATTGAAGCAGTTGATGACGCATTTGTACATTGCGGGCTTAGCGACTGGTTAGACTAAAAGCTTAAAGAGGAAATGTAATGATTGTAAAATATTTTTAAAGAAAGTGAACCTTAATTGTTTTATTAAGAATGGTTTTTCAATTGTATTTCAATTCTTTTGGTATTGTAAATACAAGTCTTCCACTATTGTAAAGGTTTTAAAGATATAAAGTTTTAATTCATGACATGTTTTTAAGTAATAAAGGGTTTAGTGAAAAGAAGTTTATTTATGCACTTCTTATTAAAGATAGTTTTTAAATGAAAAGTTTCCACTGTAATTTAAAAAGAAAAAGTCTTCAAAATTATAAGTTTTAAATTGTAAGAATAACCAGGATGTTACACTATACTAGCCAAGTGTGGTTTATTTGTGTTTGAATAAGTTGTAATTTTGTCCTTAGTGGTAACCCTAATTTTTTAGGAAGTATTTAAGCTCTCTCTTAGAGTTGCCCTAGGTAGTTGATGGAAATAATAAAACCCTTGTTTGAAATTGTTGAGATTTCTCCATAGTCTCATCTTTTCAGTGAGTTACATCTGATCAAGCTTGTGTGTTGTCCATTGATTTCATCTTTTGTAAGTTTAGGTGATATCTCTTACTACTACCCATTTATCTTCCTTGTTTTGTCGAGGAAGAACATCTAGCAAAGGCGTAGGAACTTGCAAGAAACTCAAGTTGTAGTACTTTTCATCGAAGGGAGGCCATTGAAGTTAAAAGGTGCAAAAGTAGTTCCTATTCAGACCAACTTGCAACTCTTCCACATATCTCACTCATCCCATTAATTTTGATCATCATTTTTTAAGGGAGCCTTCTTCAATTATAGAGCAAGAAGTGATCCAACAATCATATTAAGAAGCCTCATATCAACTGAGTTACACTTGTCCAAAATTTGACCTAATTCTTGGCCGAGTGGGCGCCTACATCCAAAGAGTTGCCATCTTTGTATTCATATCTCTCTTGTCTGAGAAAATTTTGCCCTAAAATATTGAGGTATGTTTCTTCACATATAACAAGTGTTGTTGTCCAAAATTCATGTGAAGACATTTTCTATTGACACAGTTATTGTGCGCTTTAGTTGACCCAAAAAATCTGCCAAGAAACTGTCTATCCGAAGTAACTTGCAAACCTTCCTTTTCGATGGTGCATCATCTGGTATGATAGGCTATTTCGACCTTATCAACAACTTATTTGTGTGTTCTTATCCATTCTACATGATGCAAAAGACTGTAGTTGTGCTATGGATTACATGACGGAAGAAGAAGACTTATAAGCTTCTATTCCTACTTTTAGCTGGTCAGAATGGTCAGAAGATTACATAGAATTGGAAGAAGTCGAAGAAATTTTTTAGAGTTCCCATTTCTCAGAGAAGACCTTGGTGAGACTTATTTCTTCAAGGCTCAGAGGACAAGCTTCAATGAGGTAGAACAATTTGATTATTAACCAATGAAGATATGGAAAAGCTTGGGGCTTGATGAAAAGATATATGAGAAGAAAATATACTTTGAAGCTTATCAGGACACTCTCATCCTCACCCCCACCTTCCAGGTATGAGAAGAGATTTCCCAATGGTTGATGAGCTCAACTAATTGAAATAAATATGTAACACTCCAAAGTTTGTTTTTCCCTAAATTTCAAAACCCTAAAATTTCCCCCAAATTGATTGAAAATTTAGGTTTAAATTAGTTTATTTAAAACTCTAATTAAATTTGGAAGTTCTTGAAATTATCAAAATTTTAATTAAGCGAAAGAAAATCTAATATTCAATAGAATTGAAAATTTCTACAAATATAATATTAAATATAAAAATACGTTTCAATACTTTTATTAATAAAGTACTAAATAAAATTCTAATAATATCCTTCAAATAAAATTCTCATCAGGATTTATTTATTAAAAATGATATTTAAATAATTAAATCATTCCTCTAACTCGATGATATCTTTATCTATATGTTCATCTACCTCTGGAATATCCTCGATCAACCCAAATTCATCCTCTATTAAAAATTCATCTACATCACAGAAATTGAGGTACGATAAACTCAATAAGTAAAAGTATGTGCATAATTTAATTTCATGCATTACCGAATTTCCATGCTTAAAGTTACATACTAGCTTAAACTAATTTTCTAGCCTTATCATGTGTTCCGGCTTTCATTAGTCATCTCAAATGTTCATGCATTTAGACTTTCATTAGGCATCTCAAAATTTTTCATGCATTCAAGCTTTTATTAGTCATCTCATCATGTTTTTCCATCAATTCCATCAGATTCATGCATTCATACTCGCATACAAGATGACCTATCAATTTTTATCTTTCTTTAATTGTATGTCAATATCTAATCATGCTTGTATATTTAAAATTTCAAGATCAAAACAATATAATATAGTTGCAAAATAAATAAATAAAAATTTACTTTGTGATGTAGGGAAAATGGCCAAAACGTTGAAAAACATGTATCTTTACTTACCTGGATTCTGAAAAAATAGAATTCTAGGATTTTTGTAGCCTTCGAATAATCTAGTCTGCCTAAAAGATTAATTGTGGCCAAATTCCTTATAAAAATAATAATCTTTAAAAGAAATTGGGCAGAAATTCTTTACCGATTAAATCCTTAAACAGAACGGAGTTGAAATCGGATTGATCTAAAAAATTTTGGAAAAATTTTGAGTTGAATTTGGACCAGGTTGGGTTGGGGTCGGTCCAGCAGGTTCAGTCTAGTTTGGTCTGGTGAAATTCACTCTAGTTTGGTCTGGGTAGATTTGATATGGTTTGGTATGGACAGATTCACTCTGGTTCAATCCAACTTTAAAAAAAAAAATTGGTTCCTCTTGGTTCTTCTCCTTCTTCTTCTTCGAGAGTGCCCGAGAGTTCCGAGAGAGAGAGAGAGAGAGCGTTCCTCCTCTGGTTGTCGTTGATGTCACCACTGGAGACTCATCACTGGAAGGAGGGTTTCATCGCACTGGCTCGACTGATGAAGGAAATTTCTTCGTCGAGAAGGTAGATAGAGAGCAATGGAGAGACTGAGTTGAGAGGTGAGTTTTTTCTTCGCCTCAACCCTCTATTTATAGAGGAGGTTTTCAACCAAAATACCAACAAACAGAGTTAATTGCGGATTCCCCTAAGTAGCTTCAAAGCTGTTGAGCCCCAAAAATCTCGCTCAACTCAGATTCTTCACCGAGCTGTAGAGATTTTTGAAAACACGTAGATTAGGGTTGGATTTTGTTGAATTTGCTATCTGATTTGGTAAAATTCAAATTTTTATTTCAAAATTTAAATAATAATCTACTTAGGATTAAATTTTAATTCAAATTCAAAAATTGAATAAACACTAGTATGTTACAAAATACCTCGTTGCAAAAGTTAGTTTTACAACTTGACAACATGTTAGTGAAATCAAGTTTTGCATGTCCTCCACCTTTACATGCACAAGACCATGTTAAGGTATTAGAAGAAACCCTCGGGGCAGAGGAGCAGTTTGAAGAAGAGATTATATTACCTCAAGAAAGGTCATTTCTATCTTTGGATTCTCAGAGCATGAAAGAAGATTTTTTTGAAGAAAGAGTCTCTGAAAGTACACACCTCATGAATAAAGATCTTCCCATGGAACTATAATGACCCATTTCTCATTATCCTTTATAAACGTTCAAAACTTGACATACTTGTCTTTATAAAACATATAGCAAAAGACCTTCCTTAAATAAAAATCTATTAAAATAAAAGGAAATACATCAAAATAAAATTTCTTTTCTTTAACTTTTAAGAGTATACATTTTTATAAATTTAAAATCTTTTCTTTCCTTTAATCGTTCATCTTTAGCTTAGCCAGCCCAATATCCCACTGTGAAAATCCTTCATCAACTGCTCCTTTCCACTTTCCATTGACGTCATTACCTACATCACAAAACTTAAACGATAAGTCTAAAGCTCAGTAAGAGATAAAATAAACATGGACAATGTGATGCTCACGTTATGCAATATTACAATAGTATAAAGATATTTCTTTCCAATCCATTACTTATAGTCGTGTAATAGTCTAGATGATTGGAGAATCACCATATAAGAAAATAGAATCTTGTCTCCCAATCACCTAATTACGTTTAATCTTTTTCTTTACAGTCTACTAACAGTCCAAACCATTGGAGATTATTAATCCAAGGGAAAAGATAAATCATCATGTAGTTCTCTTAGGTAGAATGGTCACTCAATCCCAACTAGGGAAGAGATACATAATCTTGTAGTTCTCCTAAGTAAAACTGTTATTAGACCCCCCAACCTACAATGCTTATATAAGTTTATTTCTCTACATTGTCAATTTCCTTTTCAAAATACACATAAAACATTTTCGTACATTTTATCAAAATCATAATGCAACACTATGAATGCATACAATTCTATCATCCTATCACATATTAACAATATCATACTTTACATTTCTTCTACTATTCTTTCTTATCAATCATCAAATAACCAACATTTTAATCTTTCCAAAGAATTAATACTAACCTTATATAGTTGAATTAATACTAACCTCATATAGTTCTTAACATATCAATAATCACGTGATAACATACAAACAATTCAAATCATATCACAATACTAACCTTATATACACAACATGTCATACAATTCATAATTCTTGCGATGTAGGCAAAATGGCCAAAAACACACAATATCTCTTGCAAGTGTCCTTAACTATTCCTTTGATCTTTAACACCATAAATATATAAATCTCCATATTAGCATGAGTGAATACTAACCATAAATTATCTATAACTTAGATCATCTATTCCTTCAACTAAATCCATAAACCAAAAAGAAAACTTAACCTACCTTGAGAGACAATCCTTAGCCTTCTTTCTCTCCAAAGTTTCCTACTTTCAAACTAAAGTCTTCTCTTCTTCTCCCTTCTTCTTCTTCTTCTTCTCCATCTCCCACACATTTTCTTCTCTTCCACCTCATCCCAAAAATTATCATGTAATATCCCAAAAATTATCATACAAAACATTATAAGATTAAGGTTAAGTAATAAGTAATTAGGAAAGGAAAATAAGTGATAATGAAGAGTGAACATTGATTTTAGAATGAAAGAGTAAGAAATAAAATAGGTAGAAATTTAAAGAGTATAGGGGGAAGTATAACATATGAAATGGAGGAAGATGCTCAAAACTGTGAAGAAGTAAAATTTGTGCATGGCATTGATTGACGAGAATTGGGGTGGTCGATCAGTTTACAAGTTTTAAGGGTAGTGGTCGATCAATGAACGACCGCTTTCAACATTGAGTAACTCTTAAGCGTAGTATCAGTCGATCAAAAGTCATTTTGGTCATTCAACTTAAAGACATATTGTAAATATTGTGGGAAGCAGTCGATTAGCTGAAAAAGGTGATCGACCTGATCGACCAGTCTTGAGCAAATTTTAAATAGATTGTAAAAGTCACGAGAAGCAGTTGATCACCTGAAGAGGGTGAATGATCAGTTCTAAATAGATTACAGAGTTAATGAAGGTCGATCGATTGGCTGAAAAAGGGGTGGTCGATCATGGTCAATACAAATTGTAAACCTTGGAATTTCTGGTCAATCAATGAGCAACCAGTCTTGATAATAAACGACTCTCAGGCTGATGAGCGATCAATTACTAAAATAGTGGTTGATCAACTTCTAGGTAGAAAAGAGAATAATTAATCCTAGTTAGAATTGTTGTTGACCAAGGGATTTGTGGCTGACCAGAAGGGCAAGAGTTTATCTGAAATTTGGAATCACGTCAAGTTTTTATTGGAGTTTAAAGGATTAGTCATCACGGTGAGGTTAAGGATGCTTGACACTTCACCTCCAACTGGTGTTAGCTGATATTTGAAGAGGAGTTCCTTTGAAGAAGGAGAAAATTGTGAAGAAATAGAGTAGGGGAGAATTGTGAAGAAGAGGTAGAGAAAGAAAGAAGAAAAGGGAAAGGCATAGGGAAAAGGGGAAGGATTCTTTAGGGTTTTCTTGCCTTAGTCTATTCAAAGGTAAGAATAGTATGTCCTCTCTATGTTATGATAAGTTTATGCTTGAGTTTGCTAATGAAAATTGATAAAAAAAAAAAAGTATGAATGTAACATCCCAGTTATTCTTACAATTTAAAATTTATGATTTTTGAAAACTTTTTCTTTAAAATCATAGCGGAAGACTTTTCATTTGAAAACTAGCTTAAATAAGAAGTGAATAAATAAACTCCTTTTTGTTAAACTATTAATCACTTAAAACATGTCATACTGTAAAGCTTTAAAACATTTACAACAGCAGAAAACTTGTATTCAATACCAAAAGAATCAAACACAATTTGAAAACCTTCTTAATAAAACGAAATACTACAACAAAGGCTCAGTTTTCTCAAAAACGTTATTACCAAACATTACATTTCTTCTTTAATCTTCTAGTCTAACTAGCCACCCAGACCGCAACGTACAAATGCCTCATCAACTATATCTATCCTCCAATCCACACATACCTACATCACAGGACCTGAATATGAGCCTAACATTCAGTAGGCAGTATAAAAGTAAAACGTGATCATGCAATACTATTCAAACACATGCAGTTTTCTGTTTTGTTTATCTGTCTTTTATTTCCTCTAAATATCTCTTTGAGTGAGAGTAACCTCTTCAGTTTTCGAACTCACTCACCTGTTGAATGAGAGCAACCTCTTCAGTTTCTAAACTCACCCGAACGAGCTATTTACAATTTGGGGTGAGAGCAACCTTTTCAGTACTCACCCAAGCGTTGGATGAGAGCAACCTCTTCAGTTTCCAAATTCACCCAAACAGGCTATTTACAATTTGGGGTGGGAGCAACCTCTTCAGTTTCCGAACTCACCCATATGAGTTATTTATAATTTGGGGTGAGAGCAACCTCTTTGGTTTCCAAACTCACCCACCCGTTGGATGAGAACAACCTCTTCAGTTTCCAAACTCACCAAACGAGTTCACCTCCGATAAGCAGCTACGACATCAACTGAAAGTTTTGCTAGCAGTTCTACACATCAATGCACAACAATAAGTTTCAACATTAATCGAGAATGCACTAGCAGTCATGCGCATCAACGCTAATGGCCTCACTTACCATTAGTCGGTCTATTTCGACATCAATCAAGAACAAACTAACAAACTCAAGCTATTCCCTCTGTATTCTTTTACGTAATTATCTTTTACTGTTATTTATTCTCTGACTCGTTCCCACAAGAGAGCAACCTCTTAAGTCTCCGAACTCATGTAGAAACTAACCATTTATGTTTACGTTTATTCACAATTCAGTTATGTTTGTATTTTCGTGTACATTAGAATCAACGATGCAAGCATACAATTCTATTTATTGTGTCTATTATCATAACCTCCAAATGTGATCATTCCTTAATTAAAGAACTGAACTTAAATGTAATAAACATACAAGCAATCATTCAACAGTACGTCTCCAAATATAATATAAGCTATGCATCTAGTAAACAAGCATCAAACAAACACCCCCTAATTCCCGTGATGTATGCCTTTTCGGACAAAACACATACAGTACCACTTACCTGGAGTCTTTAGCTTTAACGAGTTATCACCTAAAGTCGTTCTTCACAATACCTATTCATAATTAAACATATTAAATTATCAATAATAATTCTACACTAATATGTATATATATAGGACAAATTTTCCTTCATTCATTTTCTAGACTTATCATCCATTTAACGACATCTCACCCATGCCAAAGAGTCCATCCAAAAATTCAATCGTAGCTTTCAAAATTTTCATAACTAACAAGCATTGTGCATCCAACTTAACAGTTACCATCACTAACTAGTATGCAAAATCATATTTCTTAAATCGTCTTCTCATCCCGGCACCCAAACAATAACAACAGTGGCTATCAAAGAAGAAACAATCCAATAATAAAGCCTTAATCAACATAGTGTCATTATCAAAAAGACACCTCCAGAACATAACACTAAAGAACAACTCTTATTTTGTCCGACAAGATGCTTCAAAACTCAGCAATCATGCATATATTCAATAGAACCCAACAGACAGTATATTGACAATATCTCAAGAACTTACCCTAGCAATACTCTAAGACATCCAACCTTGTTTTTGATTATTTATTAACAACTCCCAATAAAATCTATAGAAGATGAAAGGAGTTTAGCATACCAGAAGACTCGAAACATGAACAATCCAGAAGCTTAACTCAACCATTCATCACTGTTCTTCTTTCATTCAAAAATCACAGAACCTTACTGTCCTTCACATTCCCTCACAAACAATTCCATCATAGTCATTTCTTCACCAACGCAGCACTCCTTTCTATTCAAAATCATGCAACCCATCTTCTGTTTCTCACATATTCGTTTCTCTCTCTCACCCATCAAACTCCAGAAGCATCCAACTATTCTCCTTCATTGCTTTACACTCAAAACTTATAGCTATTTTCTGAAAACAACTGTATTCTCTCTTCTATTCTCATAAAACACCAAAAGCAAAACATCCATACGGTTTCCATCTCTCAAGATTTTGGCAGAGGTTCTCCACCGTTTTCCAAAATTTTCTCCAACACATGTCTCACTCCTTACCATTTATAGGCCACATAACTTGACTCTTCATCATCCATCCGAAGGCAGAAGGCCACTGGATGCAACCCTTTAGCATCCAGACATTCAAACAATGAATTGTTTGATCGTCAGACGTTGATTGTCATCTCTCTAGATGACTTTCATTAAATGGCGGTTGATCGATTCTTCAGTTAGTCAATCGACCACCATGCAGCCAAACGACCGCAAGAATTCTTCACTAAAAATCAGCGGTCGAGCGTCGCGGACAATCTTCCCTCGATGAACAACCGCCATGAACGACCGCGGCAAGATTTTCTCTAGAATATGTATACACACGTTATCTCCTTGACGTGACATTAATAAACATATGTATACCCTATATATATATATATATATATATATATATATATATATTTATTTATTTATTTATTTATTTATATATTGCAACCATAACCTAAGGTCTTAATTGTAATTGTAATATCCTCCATACCACTTCATCTTCAAACTATTCTTCATTAAATGCAATATGCCCTCAAAATAGTATAAATCCTATACTTTCAACCTTATAATATCCAAGTACATTTTCCAATAAATGGTAAGAACTTTATTGTTCTCAAGCTTTCAGTCCTTACAATATCCATACGATATCTAAATACATCCAAATATATTTTCTCTTACTAATACTACTAACTATAATTCTACTTTATATCATTCAATCTAACTCCAATTATCCTCAAACAATTCTTCAAATAACCTCAATTTTTCCAAGAAGCTAATTATGACCATAACGGGTATTATAATTCACTTACTCCAAATACATTTCTCTTAACCAATATCTTCACCTATCCAATTCAGGTTCTATCATCCCAAAATTATCATATAAGCTATGTCTTCAACTCAACGAAAATTCAAGATATTACTAGGAAGATGGTAGAATCATACAATTGTGATGTTTAGAAATTCTTGATAACTTTATTAACTTGGTAAGCCAATGAAGGAAAGTTAAATGGTGATGCATGCTTGAGAAACTAAGATCCTATCATGATTTTCATGAAAGTGTATTGATTATGAAGGTATTTTAGTTCAAGAAGATACTTCAAGTGGGAAAGCCCATAAGAAACAAGGTAAGAGATATGCATGTGCTTGACTATTAAGGTCTACATCACAAGATACTAGGTTTTAATGTTGATATTTTCGTTTGATATTAGGGTGATGCAAATCTAGGGTATTAATGAACTCAAACCCAACAACGTACGCGAAATTTAATGGATCATCTCACGAATCAAGGTCAAAAGGAGGAACTTGACCCTAGCCAAACCTGTCGACTAGAACTAGAGTTATCAGAAAAGAAGTTTGACCCTAACCAAACTTATTGATTGAACCAAAGCTATCAAAGTTTTGATCTTTCAAGTCATACTTGAAGAAGATCAAGTTCTTCGCAGACAACCTAAAAGAAAAACTCTCTCACAAGAAAAAAGCTCTTTTTCATAAATGGGTAACAACAAAAAATAATATGTTAACACTAAGATGCTTTTATAACCTAGGACTAATCCTAACAAAAGATAGGATCTAACTTAAGATAAAATAATTTAAATCAACTTAAAATTAAACTTAAATTAAATTAAAAGGGGTGGCGCGCGGATCAGGTAGGTGGTGCGCGGATGGGCCACAGATGGGCTGGTGTTGGTGATGGCGCGTGCAACATGGAATGTTGGGAGTGCAAGATGGGTTGCTGGGCTGCGGGTGAGGCAGGTGTCACGGAATGGCTGTTGGTGTTGCGGGTGCGCACAGATGGGCTGCTCGATTGGGCACACATGGGCTGCAAGCACGTTGAATGGGCTGTTGGGTGCTTAATGGCGCTGGCTGAAAGATGGTAGCTAATGGACCACAAATGGGTTACTGTTGGGAGCGGGAAATGCGCAATGTCAAAATAGATGTAGGCCCTGCATGGTGCTAGATGAAAGGTTGGGAACATGAGCTATGTCAGGTGCGCACGAGCTTCGGGATATGTCAGGCACGAATGGGCTGCACTAGAGGTGATGGGTCGGCGCTGTTAGAAGAAGGCGTGCTCAGGCGCGCAGATGGGTTTGCTTAAGAGATTGCGCGGATGCGCTGAAGAATCTGGGGTAGGCGCGCTATTGGGCCGCTGATGGATGGGTCATGATGAGGTGCACTGGACAATGGGTTGTGTAATGCCCCAGTTTTTCTTACATTTGAAAACGTGTAAAATTTTAAACTTTTCTTTTCTAAATACAACGGAAAATTTTTTGCTGTTAAAACTACTTTGAAACGATAAATAGAAATCTTTTCTGAAAACATTTTTATAAGGCACATCGAAAAACCAAATAAATAAATAAAGCATTTTTAGAATACAATAAATAACTTCTTTCCTTTTTCAATCAAAATACATTTACAAAATCTTCTCAATCTATTTTTTTTTTTTACATTCATTAGCCTAGCCAGCCGCAATATCTGCCCATGCAAATCCTTCATCAACTATCCTTGACCTGTACTTCTTTTTCTCGTACATACCTAAATCACAAGGTAAAACAATGAGAAGAACACTCAACAAGAAATAGGATGAAATGCAATGCTCATGCGTGCTCATGCAATATGACTTGGAAAATAACCTATCTTTTTTGTAATATCATGTGAAATGATACATCCTATGGTCATGTGGCTAACCGTCACTCCAATAAAGAGATACATCCATTAGGGGTGTCACCAATCTCTTTTGTTTCCAAGCATTGGGGATTTTCAGTACAAGAGAAGAGGATACATCCTATGATCCATGTGGCTTAACCATCACTCTGCTCCCTACGTGGGAGGAAGATACATCCATTAGGGGTGTCATAACAAATGGACCGTCACCAAATCTCTTGAACCCCCACATGCCTATTTACGTTTATTATACATGTCAAGCATATGTCACAATTTCATAAGTCCTATTATGATGCATGAATGTCATGTCATATCCAGTTCATAACTACATACAGCATATACAAAAGAGGCAGTGATATAACAGGTCATGCTTAAGCTCAAACAATCCATTCTATCATTTAACATTTTATCTACAACTTATAAGGAGCAATCAAGAGTACTATCAAATTAAACTAACATTGTTAACAAAGATCAAGTAATTTAACAGAGAACAATACATATTAATTACCAAAGAGCAGTTTATTTTTTAATTAATTTAACAAAAAACAATTTCTGGATCCAGAAAGCATTTATCGCAATAGGGTAAAAATCCTCCAAATCTGAAGTACTAATGGAAACAATCGACAGGATAATACTTTAAACCAATTCTTCATTGTCCATTTCTTCACGGATAACAACCATTCATAGGTCCTCTTTCCACTTCCCATCAGGTTATATTTAACAGAAATTAAAACCAATGATAGCAAAATACTTCACAGAGAGACAACAAGGGAAAATGCTTCATACAAGAATCCATGGCATCCTTTAACCAAATAAGTGACAGTAACTAGCTTTCCAATAGAAAATGACAGTGGCTATTGACAGCCTTTAATTTCTTTTATCAGTAGCATGTTAACAATTGGTAGAAAATAACCAAGGCAAAAATCAATTTATCATGTAACGACCCAATTTTTCATAAATCCTTTAAAATACGCAAAAATTTGAAATTTTCCTTTTCGAAACAAGTCAGAGCGCGCCTAAACCAGACCACTACCAACCGTTCATAAAATTCGTTATAAATCCCATTTAATAAAACTATGCGGAAGCGTAAATAACTAACTTAAGGAAGAAATGCTAACAAGTGAAATACTACGTTTAACAAGTAAAACTGACAATTAAATAAACTTTGGAAAACTTAATTTAATAACATCATTTCTCTTTTACCCTCTTTATGCCTAGCTAGAATGAACTCCCTCGCGCGTGCAAATCCATCATCCACTGTTCTTTAAATGGTTGCTCATCTTTTCATTTACTCCTAGCCTGTGCGTTGACTATATACCAGTACCTATATCTACACCACAAGCAACTGTAAGCCTGAAGGATTAGTAAGGAAAAAGGGTATTGCAACATGAATGCCACTCTTTAGTCCATTTTAGAATGGGGGCCACCCAAACCAATCCTTTCATTAAGCCATTTACCAAATTATTACTTTATTTTAAGCCATTCGTTCATACTAGTAGTTTGAGCTGGAATTGGAAGATTTCCTTTGTGATGGAATAATGCTCGGATCTAACCTTTTACTTGCAACTAGAACTCCCGCACCCTACAGGGGAGGGGCTTCGGCTAGTTGCAGACTATACCTGCTATCCATCCCCCCTCCAATTCCAGTTGTTATCGTTTTATTATCCAGTTTCTGTGTCGGGCTAAGCTGACGGTCCCATAGAAACCTTTATTATCTTATTATCTCTTTTACCAGTTCCTATGCTAGGCTAGGCTGACGGTACCACCGGAACCTTTATTATCTTATTATTTTTACCCATTTTCATCATTTTATGCTCACTCATGCATGTGTACATACCACCTCGTGGCACTCCCTATTAGTTTCTATTAATATGATGCATGCTCATACATTCTCAATCTAACATGATGCATGTTGTGTAAGGACACAACATTCATAAGAATTGAAGTGCACATTAAATAGAAGTAACTGGAATCGAAAGCGCATATAAAGAATAATAGCAATTAAAGTGCATTAAGTATGAAGAATAAACAACCAAATGGAATAGCACGCCCAATCAACACATATAATCAATTTAAACAAGGGAAGCATGCTTGGGCGAGTGGAACACAATACTATTAACATGATAATTCTTCAAATCAACTTCCTAGTTCATTTATATGCCTCCTATATTTATCTCTAGGTAATTAGTCTACTTTACCTAGTTATCCTAGGTGCTTTACATGCTCAAGCTTGATTACTTTAGTTACGTTCGCTAATTCACTAACATGCTACCGTTATTATTTAGGTTCTTTAACATGCTTAAATCAATTAACGTGCTCCTCTATTAGTTGAGTCGATTAAACCTGTTAGTGAGCTACTTAAACACACTGGTACATTAACTAATAGTTCAACATGCTAATTTATTAAGATGGCATGCATTGGTAAATTTATATTCTAACTAGCTAACATGTTTGGGTTAATTGCATGCTTATGTTGATTACTTACCCTCATTAGGCTATTTAATATGCTTAACTACATCGCACAACTAATTAAGTAAATAGGTACAAGTTAAAGTTATGTTCGTTAATTAGCTGGATATGCTGTTAAGCTAAACATGCTAACTAATTAAATTAATCCCCTAGTATGATTTAGTTATCGTTAATTAGTTACTTAACGTACTCAAATCTAATTAATTTACTCCAATTAACTAACATACTTAGCCTAGTTAATTACTTATGTTAGTTAATTTAAGTAACGATGATTAGACAACTAGTTAATTAAACACACAACAAGTTTAATTAATTACCTAAAGGAGGATCATGATTATAGTCAATCGAACATGCTTGCACGCAACTTAACTAACAACAAGTAAGGAAGCACAAGAATAAAACAACATCAGTAAAGGAATTCAAGTTCGTTTGTGCATATGTCATCCTCTCACCTTTTCCTCATCAAGTTCTCATCCTCTAGTTCTTAGCGAACCCTTCCATAATCTACAGTTATTTGCCATAGAACTAACAATAAAATTAAGGCTAACACTAAGGGGAATATCACAGATTCAACAAAATCCACACAATGATCAAGGAATATCTATAGCAAAGTAAATCAACTTAAGAAGGAAATACATTAGCAATTCATTCAGAGAAATAGCACTTATAACTAACCACTTAGCCAATAAACTAGCTAACAACAATTGCAGTAAATACTTCAAGACACTAACGTAACTCACACACTCCCATTTGTGGTGTAGGGCCTCCAAATGGCCAAGACACCCCCTAGTCCTTACCAATTTGAAGAACACTCAAAACAAGGATAGCTCTCCTTTTCAGCTCACGGTTCACGGTTCTAGCAGCTCACAGAGTACACCTCACTCCACAGCTTCCACTTCACACATTCATACACTTAGCTCAACCACTTAACACTCAATTTCCCTTACTTAGAAGCCCTCTCTCTCAACTCCTCACTCTCTCGCAGCTCCCTTTCACTCTCAAGACTTCACACAGGAAAATGGAATGAATTTCAGAGGAAGGGCAAGAGGGTTTATACCTAGAAGGGAAGAAGGGCCACCATCATGGCTTCTAGACAGGAGGACAAGCCAACTATGGCATAGAGGGACGATTTTCGTCGCCCATGGAGAGGGGAGGGTCATTCGTTGTCTACTATCCTACGATTTCCACCATTTCCTCGATTTTCTATCGTTTTCTTTCTATTTTATTCGTAGGTCTGGGCCATTTCGGACGAATGCGGACACATAGATCAGCATTCATCCGCAAGGCTAAATCTCACAGGCTAAATCACACTCCTGAATGAGGAATGGCGTCCTCGTCCTTGTCCGTACCGTCCGCAGGAGACTTTTGCATGCATTTTGGCATCCGTATGAGTTATCCGCACACATCCTAATCTGACCATAATTTGGATAGATTCAATTTGGACGAGGCTATTACTCATCCGTATCCGTTCGCAGTCGTTCGAAACTGTCCAGGATAGAACAGATTCGATACGGACGCAACTCCCCTCGTCCGCATCATCTAGACCTCGTTCGAAACATCACAATACAGTGAATTGGGACGAGTTAACGCATCCTAAGTCATCCTAAGCTTCAGGAAAACGTGGCTAAGCCCTTGCGGATGACAATCCTTTGTCCACAAGTCATCTGCATGCATCCTAAAGTCCACATTTCAGACACAATACGACACATTTTCTCATTCTGGCTTCGTCCCAATCTCTAAAGCATCCAAAATATACACATGCGGATGACAACTTCTCGTCCTCACCGCGTCCGTATGCGTCCGCAACACTATAAATCCAACTTTTCTTCATCATTTTGCTCTTAACCCTAATCCCATAACATCTCCCCCATAATCACACATCACAATTAACGCATAAAAATTACATGATGTAATGTCCTAACCACTCTGCCAAGTAATTACATCGCATAATCGAGGAAAAAGGTAAAGGAAATACCCTTGGATTTAACATTCCGAACAGGTCCTGAACACGTCCTTGGTAATACCCCGATAGTAAACCCAATTAAAAGGTTGGGTATTACATAGCACAAATTGACAACAAGAATTCAAGGTAGTAATCTCATCGAATTATCGTTGACAGTATTGAATTTCTAGCAAGTATTAACACCAAACAAGGTTATTAATCCACACCATACAAAGTAGGAATCAACAAAAACGAAGTCCCGTGATGCAGGGCCTCCACTAGCCACTTACATCCAATTTCTTACCTAAAAATTTCTCTGCACTGAAGCAGTACCTTGCCGATAACAGTCCCTGAAGCCAGAAAGAAGGATGGCACACACCAAGGAATCAAGTAAAACCTCCTTCCCATTATGTAATATGCAAACCTAAAGTAACTCCCTCCTTTTTCTTCCTTTTCTTCACGCACTCTCTCTTTCTAGAAGAAGGCAGAAGCCCTCATAGAAAATTGAGACCCGAAATACAGAGTGCATCCATCAACGTCTGCCATTGCTTTATAGCCTAGTAAGGAGCTTCAAAGGAGCTGATGGCTGAGGACAATCATCCATTTCAACGGAGGAAGTCCAATTTGTCCCCACCACGTGGAGAGTACCTTATCATCTCTAGAGAATCACGTGAAGATCGTCGGAGGAGCTGCTAAAGAAAACCTGCTCAAGTTTGGTCTGGTCCAGCGTGAAACACATAGGTCGCAGCTCACCCCTACCATCTCGTCCATGCTCCTGTGATTTCTTCCGATGACTCCAAATGTAGAACCAAATTAACAAAGCACAAATTCATCCGCAACACTTACCTCAGTTTGGCGTTGCGAACTCCAGCTCGAATTCCTTCGCTCCCACAGCTCAGCCAAAACTTCTCCTCAACGAGCACATGGGTTTGCTCGCCCCTGCGATGAAAACTGGTTTATTTCCCTCTATTTAATTTAAATTTTCTCTTTTATTTTTAACTCAAATCTTTCCTTATTTTTAATTTATTTTTTCATTTATTTAATTCCATTTATTTTAATTCCCTTAATATATGTATGTATTAACTATACATATCATATATTAATTGACCCAAATTCTAATTCTTGATTTATTTTGAATATTGCTTGATGATGATTACAGGTCAAATTTAAATTCATTGATTACATTTTCTAAATTAGTTTTGCATCAAATAGATCTTCAATAATTATCCAAATAATCCTAATACAGGCAATTAATTTTCCAATTATCCTTACTTAATTTCGTTACGAAAAATCGGGGTATTATAGGTTGAGCATTTGGTCGGGTGTGCAGTAGCGCTGGTGGGTTGACATGTGAAGAAGGCGCGGTGCTATCTGAAGAAGGTGTGCTAGTGAGCACGCTGGCGGACCACTGATGGGTTGGATGCTATGTAATACCCCGATAATATTTTCTCTGTGTATTCAACGTAATTAATTTTTGGAATAATTAATATAGTACGTTGTGTGAAGGTACGTGTTGACTTATGCCGTGTATATAAGGGGTAAATATTGTGGAATAATTGAAGTATGAAAAATTTGGTATTAATGCATAAAATGGAGAATTCGGACGCAGTGCATAAAACATGTGGAAAGAGATTTCGGATGCACACAGACAAGAAGTCACGTCCAAAATCGCATAGCACATCATCCCTGAGTTTTGGGACAATGCAGGACAAGGACTTCGCGTCCAAATTCATCCCCTATCATCAACTCGACTTTTTGGACAGGATTGGATGAACGCGGATGGTGGCGGACGATGAAGCTTTGAATTTGTTCAAGTTTTGGACAGTTTCGGATGCATGCAGACGAAGGCGAGGATGAGTTCCTTCGTCCAAAAATGCAAATCTGTCTGATAAATGTAGGATTTTGGACAGTCACAGACGATGCCAGGATGCACTCCCTCGTCCGAAAAGTCCCAGTTCTGCGAATAAAATAGGTTTTAAATGACAGAAGTTTGTCATGTAGTCCATTAAAACCCACTCAAAATGACAGGGAGTGATGCTCCCCCATGCCTGGACAAGCCTCCCCTCTCTGTTTGGTGAAGTGGCCATCCTTTCCAGGTAAGAACTTTGCATTTATCAACCATTCCCTGCAAACCTCTTCATCTTCAGTTTTTCCCTGTGAGAGAGAGAATCCTCTGGAGAAACTGTGTGTGCTCTACATTGGCTGGGGGGGTGTGTAGTGGGTGTCCATTGGAGTGATAAGTCCTTTCTTGGGAGTCAGCTCCTCTCCTCGGGTCTCCTGGTCCAGCTCGGGTTTCCCTTAGGTAACCCAATCCTTCTCTGTAATTGTTAGTTGAGTCATGGTAAGGAAAAATGTATCAGTGGATTGTTGGATGTAGGTTGAACATAGGAAATGTTTCATTTACGCTCTGAATCAACCTGTTGAATGATAGAATATATGTATGAAAATGTCTTGTTGTTGGGTTAAGGTTCGATGGACTCTCTGTATTAGATATCACAGACCGTATAGTACTATCTTTATTGTTCTATGTGAAGCATGAAAGGTCGAATTTAGTTTAACTGTCTGGTTGATATGTTAATGCCTCTATTGATGATTATGGATAATCGTAGTGAAGTTTCATACTCTATTATTATGTCTGGCTGCTACTATGCTATTTTGGCTACTATGATAACTCCTTGGATTTTAATAAGTCTGAACATTGGTTAGTGGTTGAAGAAATTATTGGATGTATGCCTTCCATTTCCTTGGAATATATAATGTACCGATAGTTTAAGTTGTGATAGGTTATGTTCCGTTTAGGCGTCAAAGAAGTTCTTAGAATTTTTGTGCAAGTTAAAATACGGAAAGGAAATGAAATCTATAAGTCGTAATTATTAATGATAGATGTTTTAATTATGAAGGTGTGGAAAAGCAAAGAAGGATAACTATTAAGTGCCAAACGTGAAGGTAAGAAATTGAGTAGAGTCGTTGACCAGTGGAGGCCCTACACCATTAGCAGTGTCTTTTCTTTAAATTATTTGTTTACATTTCTACTATACTGCCATGTTATGTCTATGTTGTTCGCACGTTACTAGGTAAATCTCTAAGCATATTTAGGATGTTAGCACATCATTTTGTTCTCTTTAGTTTCCTTTGAATTTCTAAGGACATTTACATTGTTATTGCTTTCCTTTAAACTACCGAGCATGCCTACATTGTTATTATTCTCTTTAACTTGCCAAGCATGCCTGTATTATAATTGTTTTCTTTGAATTTCTATGCATGTCTATCTTGTGGTTGTTTCCTTTAAATAGCCAAGCACATCTA
This sequence comes from Begonia loranthoides, assembly GCA_022433065.1. Classification (NCBI taxonomy): domain Eukaryota; kingdom Viridiplantae; phylum Streptophyta; class Magnoliopsida; order Cucurbitales; family Begoniaceae; genus Begonia; species Begonia loranthoides. The sequence goes on from CM039485.1 coordinate 10,708,283, forward strand.
TATTATTATTACTTTCATTAAATTACGAAGCATGTCTATATTGTTATCTCTTTCCTTTAAATTGCCAAACATATCTATGTTGTTATTATTTCCTTTGTCCTTTGAATAGCCAAGTACATCTATACTGTTATTGTTTCCTATTTTGCTATTATTTCCTTGATGAATGGATTGAATGACTTATAGTTGTAATGTTAGCAATTGCATTGACATGCATCATATTAATAGAAACAAGTAGGAAATGCCACCTTTGGGGTTGGTACTCATATGCATTGAGTGAGGAAAAAGAATTAAAGAAGAAGATTGGGGAGTTGGGGGATGGATGGGTAGGTCTGGGTCTAGCTTGGTAGACAGAAATTTATACCCTCTCACGGGCTATGAGAAGAAAAGAACATTACCTTTCCCTTGTTAGGACTGTGACACTGTCTACACTAGGTGGCTAGAGGACAAAATGAGATGCCCTCTCCTTTATAGATTCCTCAATCTCCTGCTCGATGTACGAGTTATATAAAATATGTAAAAAAAATGATGGGGCTGACCCATTCTAACATAATGAGTTAGAGGCATACATACTGCATATCTCATTTCTTACTGGGCTTGGGCTCACAATTTGCTAATGGTGTAGGTGTACGCGAGAGAACAAATAAAGAAGTTGTTGATGAGGGATTTGCATGCGTGGGACTTGCGACTGGGTGGGCTAAAGAAAGTAAAAGAGAAATATTTGGTAACTAACCTGTAATAATTTATTTAGTCTTCCTTAACTAAATTATTTATGCTTTCTATATGTTTTGATAAACGATTTTTATAACTTTAGTTTTCCACTGCTTATACAATTTTCATAACGAGTCTGAAGAAAAGATTTTTAACGATCTGGCTTTTTAGGAAAGAACTCTGATTATAATTTGCAAAGATTTTTTGCTATTTACGAAGGAAAATAAAATTTTTAAATTTAACGCATTTTTAAAAGTAAATAAAAAAAAAAGGGTTGTTACATGTTGAATCGAGCTCGCGGGAGTGCTGGAGGCAGGCTAGCCCACAAAGAACGTGTGGCGCTATCAAAATGAATGCGCTGGGTTGGGCTATGCGCACTATTTGAACGAATATGCTAATGGGTTGTGTGCTGTGGTGCATTGTGCGGTGCATGCTATTGACACGCGCGCGCTACACGCACTACAAGTGGGCCTTCAGGCTTCTTGAAAAAGTAGCCTCCTTTTTGCATCCTTTGACTTCTTCCGTTACGGATACACCTTCTTCTTCATCTTCACTAATTATCTCATTAGTTCCAGCTTTAAGAATCATGACTTTGGCATTCGGACATTGGGAGGCTATATGGCCGAATCCTAAACACTTAAAACATTTGATATCACGGGTTCTAGACTTGTTAGTATCAAACATAGGTTTCTTTTCTTCATTGTTCTTCATGGTACTAGGCTTGTTTTCCCCTTTTTGAATCGGTCTTGAAGAGTTATTGCTTTTAGAGAAGGGCCGAGTCATGCTCCCCTTTGCTCTCCTTTTTCTTTGCCTCTCAATTCTCAAGGCTAGTTGAACCACATCATCGAAGGTAACATATGATTGCAATTCGACCGTTTCACCAATCTCCTTGTGTAAGCCTCTGATAAATCGAGCAATGGTTTGCTCCATTGGTTCAGTCACATTACAACGTATTTTCAATATCTCCAATTCAGCTAAGTATTCATCCACAGTCAAGGTGCCCTGCCTCAAATTTTGCAACTGTAGAAACAATTCTTGTTTATAATGGGGAGGTATGAATCTTCTCTTCATAAGTGATTTTAGGGCCTCCCAACTACGGATCTCTCCTTCACCATTTCTTCGACGATGTGCTTTGAGGTCTTCCCACCAAATGCTAGCATAACCCGAAAATTCTAAAGCCACCATTCGTATCTTAGTCTTTTCAGAATAATCGTAGCAATCGAAAATATGATCCACCTTTTCTGACCATTCAAGAAAGTCTTCTCCATTGCTAGAACCCTTAAAGTTTGGAATGGAAATTTTAACATGCTTCATTTCTTGATTACTATTTGATCTTCTCCTAGGACTCGGAGAATCCGAATTTTCAGGGTCTTCCCATTCTTCATCATATAAACTATCATTCCGTCCTCTAGAATCACTTGAAGTACTAATCCTCCTTCTGGGTCTCGGAGTTCTAGGATCCCATACATGATCATTATTGGAGGAACCAATTTGTTGCTGTAATTTCATAATCATTTCAAACATCTCCTTCATAGAAGGCTCGGTATGTCCTTGATCTCCCTCGGGTGGAGGTGCACCCGAACCATTTCTCATCTCCCGTGGATTATGATATTGAGCACCACTCCTAGTACTCATAATCAGCCTTGTAAGACAAAATATTACCAGCAACGTGAACTCAGCTCTGATACCAAATGATAGGCTCCAAGAAACAAATGGAGAGCCTTAGAGAAATCTGTTCCGGAGAATTATCGTTACTCGAACCAGCAGCAATAAAATGAATGAAGCTCCAAATATATATGTGAACTAGAGCTGTATTTTGGAGAACATAAACTTAATATATTCAAGAGAATTGTATCAAAAATCCAGCCCAAAAAGCACTCTGGATTAGGAGATCTATCAATTTCAATAACAACCCAAAATCTGTTTCAAGCAGGACAGATTTACCAGTGCAGATTCAAAATGGAATAACTTGAATTGCATACATCGAATGAAGCTCATTTTTGGAGGGTAGCTCCCTGACTCAATCTCAAATATATCTCCAGAAGACGTCAATCAGAAACGAATGACGTAAATACCTCAAACAGAAACCCTAATCAGCGCTAAAATCATTCCAGCAATAAAACAGATTCAATGATACAATACTAATCCAACAAGATCTTCCTCCAAATCAATAATCCACAAAGATTTCCACAACAACGAATAAATACTCAATCACCAGAATGTTAAGGCATCCAAGTACTGAAGAAATAACAAAGAAAACCTTCAAGAATCGTGAGTAGCTTCAATGGAGTCCGCCGACCTCCTAGTAAGAGGGGCGACTTTGTGGTTGGCCGAAAACCAACACTCTCCAAGGTTGGAAAGTTCTCTTGTCTCCACACCACAATCTTACCTCGAAAGATAAGGATTGGAAGAAATAATATCCCAAGGATGCAAGGTCGAGAAGCTTCAAGATGGGCCTTGCTTGGGTGATGGATGAAATCGGCGCTAAGGGAGGGGGAGGCCGCGGCTAGGTGTTTTCCAAAACACTAAAATTGTCTTCAATTCAAAACTACCCTCCAATCTTCCAAGGGAGGAAATTTAACCTAAGGATTACAAAATAGGTCGAAAGACCAAAATGCCCTTAATGACGAAAATTCGGCATGAAGGTGCGGTTTTCATGCAAACCGTAAACCTCTCTAAAATCTCACAACAAAACAAAATAAAAACAAACCAAACAAAATTGTTGTTCAGAGAACTAATTCTACTAAATCAAAACAAGACCTTAAATAATATTTGAAGTCTTCACGCCACCACACTTCAAGGCAAATGTGGAATCCGGCTTAGGTTGGTGGAACACCGTCCCAAGCGATCAAATGAAAAGGAACTTCTTTATCGTCTTGGGCTACATCTTTCAATGAATCCCACATCTTGGTATTTCCTGCAGAATAGAAGCTAGTTAGGAAAGCAATGAGTTTCTTGGCCCGACTCCGTGTGATAGGGCCTTGGGGCACATCATCATTCCTCCATTCTTTGAGAAGATTCTTTCTCGAATTGTCTACATCATATGATATGCCGCAAGGTCCCTTAACTAGATCGAGAGCCCGGGAGATTTCTAACTTGTTTGCTCATTTTGCAGGGGATCAATTCTATGCTAATCTTGGAGAACCAACATTTGAAGACATGGAGAAGCTCTTCAATTTATTGGTTTGGACACATAGAGGAGACACCTCAAGTGAAGTCCCTCTCGGCCCTCAAGAAAAACACTCCCACTAAGGCCATGAGTTCAATCCTTTTTTTGGTATAATTTATGCTGATGTTTTTGGAGAATATCATACTGGTGTTTTGAAGATTTGCATGGTTAAAGAAAAGGAACTTATTGCATGAGAAATGAAGTGAAGATATGGACCACTCAAGCTAGACATAATCGGCCATTCACAATGCCCTAGCCGAGTGGCCCATTACCATATTTTTTTTGTCATTTGTTTTTTTTTTCTCTTTTTCCCTTATTTTGTAACCCTAATGTTGCACTATAAATATTACATTTCGAGCTGCTGAGCAGCTAGTGAACATTTGCTAAAGAAAACCCTAGTTTTTGAAGAGAAACTCTTCACCTCTTTGTTGAGGAACAATCGGCAAAGCTTCTTGAAGAGATCCGAGTGAGTGAGCCACCATTTCTTCAATCCTTGTTCGTTTTGGTTGAAGACCTTGTTAGCCTTTTTGTTAGGCTAAGTTTTGTTTTGATGATGACTAAATTGTGTGTTAATTTAGTAAATCAATAAGTTGTATTTTAGTAGCATGTTGCTTGGATTAACTGGTGGATAAATTGCATAAATTAATTAAGCAAATCAAATATGCAATGTTTGTGGCATATGCTTAGGTTAGGATATAAACAACTTTATATGTGATGGACATCATCTATAAGGGAGATTGTGTAGACTATGTGATAAAGATGATGTGAAATTTAAAAAAGTGCAAAAGTTGTTTATACATTGAATTCTTATATATCATTTTTATTGATTAAATTGAGATTACCCTTGATTAAGGGTATTGGGAATGTTTAATGTGTTTCTCTAAGTCTATGCAGGAGAATGGAAGGTTCGTATGACTTAGAGGAAACATTTTGTGGATGTATGAAGTAGGCTGTGCAGTCACGAACGATGCTCGCGGATGAGGCGGACGTGCAATGGCTTCCGCAACTCTTCAAGTGTGCGGACGGAAGCGAAGAAGAGGACAATTGTTTGGTGTCCCCTTCAAATTTGTGCAGTCACGGACGATAGACCCTGTCGGTGCGGACACGAATATTGGCGTCCGCTTTGAATCTGTCCAATTCTGGATTTGTGCGGACGATCTATGTGGACACAGCGGACAATGAATTTGGCGTCCGCAAGTGCAAAATTTTCTGTCCAACGGCTATATTTTCAACGGGCATTTTTGCAACGGTCGTGCGGACGCTGAGGTCGTCCGGAAGCCGCAGTGGCAGTGTTTATAAATAGAGGATCACTCTATGCTCTCCACAAGAAACGAATCGGATATTCGAGGCGAAGCCCTGGCAAAATCAACACTCGAATACTACTCAGTGAGCTTGTTAATTGCGTTGTAAATCCAATTCTCCCTATTCCGAACTTGCGAGTTATATTTTGGGAGAATTCGGATTAGCTAGATTTAAGCTTAAATTTCCGAGTTTAGTATTGTGCTTGATAGTAGAGGGTGATACCCTTAGAATTCATCACACTTGGGTGACGCCCCGAAATAGTCAAATTTAGGGTGACGACTCGTTAGAGTCAAAGGTTGACAACCTAAGAATTAGTCAAGGGTGACACCCCGTTTAATAGTCAACTTGTAAACGGTTTTATTGGCACCCGTAAGCCAATTATTTAGTATATCTCCAAGTGAAACTTGGAGCGCGGACGTAGGCGAGTTTGCCCAACCGCGTAAACAAATATTGTGTGCATTTCTCTAACCCTTACTCTTTATATTATTGCATATATTTGTTATCGATATTTTAATAATATGCATTAAATCACTTAAGGTAGTTAGAGATTAAAATATCGCAGGAAAAAGTTAAAACGCTATATTCACCCCCCCTCTATAGGCTTATATCGATCCTACAGACCTTACTGTCCCTCCTTGCCGTGATACCTTTGAGGTAGTAGATCTAGAGAGTAAGTGAGGTAAAACGCACATCTCAGCCCGGTTGGAGACACTCCTTGTGGAGTTCAATCAAAACAAAGGTGCAGATCGGTTCACCTTTGACTCCTCCCAAATTTGTCTTGAATTTTTATCCATCATTCTCAGCACCAAACCCACTAAAACCACCGTCAAAATCACCCCATATTCATCAGGTTTCTAAGGAAAGAAGAATCATCAAAAAAGGAGTTTGGGTCCAGAAGTTACATACCTTTCTTTGCTGAAGACTTAATCTGCCGATTCCCACCGACCTCCAAGCAGCTTTCGTTTGAGATCTCGAGTTGCATATAGGATTTTGAGCTTAATTTTGGAGGAGACAAACTAGACATATGTGAGAGTGAGGTTTCCAAAAAATAGCTTCATTGGAGCTTTGGAGAAGAAGTTGGATGGTCGCTAATCTAAAGCAGCTGCCACCTCCTACTTGCTTGAGCTACTTGCTTGTAGTTTCTCCATTTTATTGATCCGAATTTTTGACCCCTCTTTTGGAGGCACATCAGCGTGGTATCAGAGCTTAATTTATCTTTGTTTGGTTACATTTTGGTGATAATTTACTTGGTATTATGATGACAAGAAGTGGAGTTCAACAACACCAAAACCGGGAAGCTTCAACTAGTCAACCGGTTGCTCCTCAACCACCACCTATTGTTGAACCATCTTTGCAGCAGCAAATGGATTCTTTTAAGGAAGAGATAAGGTTGATGTTACAACAATTTACATTGGCACAAAGGCTCCAACCAAATGCTGACCGACCACAATACCACCATCAAACCGCAAGGAGAAGAAATGTGGGTGCTAGGAGACCCCATTTTGATAATGAAGATTTTGATGATGATGAATCAGATTTTAATCTAAGGATTTCCAGCAAAGATGAGTTGAAGAATGTCAAAGTGTCCATTCCCCTTTCAAAGGGTCCAGCCAAGGTGATGAATTCATGGAATGGATAGAAAAGGTGGAAATGATTTTTGGGTGCTATGATTATTTCGATGGAGCAAAAATTCAACTTGTGGCACTTGAACTTAATGGTTATGCTCACTTGTGGTGGGAGAATCTTAAAGCTCAGCGGAGGAGAGATGACATGGATGAAGTTGATACATGGAGGGAAATGAAAAATTTGATGAGAAAGAAATTTGTGCCACTACATTACCGACAAGAGTTGCTTTATCAAGTGCAAAGTTTGAGACAAGGGTCATCGATGGTTGATGAGTATTTGGCCGAGTTTGAAACTTTGAAGACTCAATGTGGACTTGAAGAACCAGAGGATCAAATCATAGCAAGGTTCATTAAAGGTCTCCACCGTGATATAGGAGACATTGTGGAGTTGCAACCACTTGACACCATGGAGGGTGTTATACAAATGGCCATGAAGGTGGAGCGGCAAAGGTTGAGAAAGGGAAAGGAGGTGGCTACCAAGTTCACCCCTCAAAGAACGTTTACCTATCCCAAGCCCCAAATCAAGGAGAATGAGAAGACAACAAACTTCAAGGGAGCAAATAACAAGGGAATTACCATCAAAACTGTGGAGGACAAGAAAATTGTTGATGGAGTTCCAAAGCCGAGAGCAAGGGACATCCAATGCTTCAAGTGTCTCGGACATGGCCACATTGCCTCTCAATGCCCTAATAAACGAGTTATGATCTTTAGGGAGGCCACAAATGAGTTAATTAGTGAGGATGAAGATGAAGCATCCACCACCCTTGAAGAGGGAGAAGAAGAAGTTGATATGGCCGAGAGATGTTTGGCACAAGAAGAGCCTTTGTTGATGGTGATTCAGAAATCTCTAGTTGCTCACACCCGTGGAGACAATGAGCAAAGGGAGAATATCTTTTTTAGTAGATGCCTAATCAGAGACAAAGTGTGCTCACTCATCATTGATGGAGGGAGTTGCACAAATGTGTCATCTCAAGAGCTTGTGGACAAGTTGAAGTTGGAGACCACCATGCACCCGAATCCATACCAATTGAGTTGGTTGAATGACCGAGGAGTGTTGAAGGTATCCAAGCAAGTAAAGATTGATTTTTCTATTGGGGGCTATGAAGATCAAGCCCTATTTGATGTAGTACCAATGACTGCAAGCCATATCTTAATGGGGAGACCATGGCAATCCGATCGAAGAGCAATGCATGATGGTTACACAAATGAGTACTCACTCAAGCACCAAGGTAAGAATTTCATTTTAATGCCTCTTAGTCCGAAGCAATTAGCCAAAGATGAGGAAGCTAAGAGGGAGCAAAAGTCCAAAACTAACTTGTTTTTGTATAAAAATGAGTTGAGGAAGAGTCTTTGTGAAGGAGGGCCGATTGTCCTCATTTTGTTCAAAGAAAGAATGGAGGAGCTAGGAGTGGTTCCTATGGAAGTTGCACAACTCCTTAAAGCTTTGCAAGATGTTTTCCCCAAGGAGTTACCTCAAGGACTTCCAACCTTTCGAGGGATTGAGCATAGAGTTGATCTTGAGCCAGGAGTAGTTCTTCCAAACCGTCCCGCTTATAGACTAAACTCGGAGGAGGCCAAAGAACTTCAAAAATAGGTTCAAGAACTTCTAGAGAAGGGGTACATCCGTGAATCAATGAGTCATTGTGTTGTTCCTAGTTTGTTGGTGCCTAAGAAAGATGGCACTATGAGAATGTGCATTGATAGTAGGGCTATAAATCAAATTACTATTAAGTATCAGTTTCCCATACCGAGATTGGAAGACATGCTTGATGAACTTAGTGGGGCGGCTATTTTCTCCAAAGTTGATTTGAAGAGTGGTTATCACCAAATCCGAATGCAAGAAGGTGATGAATGGAAGACGGCTTTCAAGACTAGGCATGGTCTTTTTGAATGGTTAGTGATGCCTTTCGGTTTAGCAAATGCTCCTAGTACTTTCATGAGGTTAATGAACCATGTGTTGAAGGAGTTTTTGGAAAATTTACTGTGGTTTACTTTGATGACATTCTTGTGTATAGCTTGAATTTGACTTTGCATGTGGAGCATCTAAGATTGCTATTTGAAACCTTGAGAAAGGAGAAACTATTTGGGAATCTTAAAAAGTGTTCTTTTGCTCAAGAAAGAGTGCATTTCTTAGGATTCATACTTTCAAAAGATGGCATGGAGGTGGATGAAGCCATGGTGGTGTGGCCATTAAGGAGTGGCCGATTCCAAGGAGCATTTCGGATGTGAGGAGTTTTCATGGATTAGCCTCTTTCTATAGGAGGTTCATTCAAAACTTTAGCACCCTCATGGCTCCCATGACTGATTGTATAAAGAAAGGGAGAGAATTCCAATGGAGTGAAGCATGTCAAAGAAGTTTTGAAGACATCAAGCAAAAATTGTGCCAAGCTCCCATCCTTCGACTACCCGATTTCAATAAGGTGTTTGAATTGGAATGTGATGCTTCAAGATTAGGGATTGGTACTGTCCTAAAGCAAGAAGATAAGCCAATTGCCTTCTTTAGTGAAAAGTTGAAAGATGCCACACTCAACTACTCAACCTATGACAATGAGTTCTATGCGGTTATCTGAGCATTGGAGGTATGGCAACATTATTTACTTCCTAAAGAGTTTGTTATTCACTCGGACCAACAAGCTTTGAGGCACCTCAAGAGTCAAAACAAGTTGAATAGAAGACATGCAAAGTGGCTTGAGTTTCTTGAACGGTTTCCCTACATCATTAAGTACAAGAAAGGAGAGACCAATGTTGTTGCCGATACACTTTCTAGGAGGTGCAACCTTCTAACCGAATTGAATACAAGAATAATGGGATTTGAATGGATCAAAGGTGCATATTTGGAAGATGAAGACTTCAAAGAGATCTACTAAAATTTATCTCAAGGCAGGACCGAGGGCACTTACCATCTCATGGATGGATATCTTTGTAAAAGTAGCCAAATTTATGTGTCGAGGGGGAGCCTTCGAGAGTCTTTGATAAAAGAAGCTCATGAGGGAGGTTTAGCATGTCACTTTGGTGAAAAGAAGACATTAGAGGCTATGAAGGAGCATTTCTTTTGGCCACACCTTCAAAGAGATGTTCACAAAGTGTGGAGAAATGCATTACTTGCAAGAAGTCCAAGAGCCGATTACTACCCCAAGGACTTTATATGCCATTACCGGTTCCAAGCCATCCGTGGATTGAGGTGAACATGGATTTTATTTTGGAGTTGCCACGCACTAGTAGATCCAAAGATTCAATTTTTGTGGTTGTGGATAGATTTTCAAAGATGGAACATTTCATACCTTGTTCCAAAGTTGATGATTCAAGCCATATTGCCGATTTGTTCTTCTGAGAAGTGGTGAGACTTCATGGTGTTCCCAAATCTATTGTGTCGGATCGGGATACCAAATTCCTTAGTGCTTTTTGGGGAAGTTTATGGAGGAAGATTGGCACTAAGCTCCTTTTTAACACTTCCTTCCATCCCCAAATGGATGGCTAGACAGAAGTTGTTAATAGGACTCTCGGAACATTATTAAGGAGCATCCTTAGAGGAAAGCTAAAGGATTGGGATTTGCAACTACCTTATGTGGAGTTTGCATATAATCGAAGCATGCTCACTTCCACTTAGAAAACACCCTTTGAAGTTGTGTATGGCTTCAATCCTTTAACTCCCTTGGACCTCATTCCTATTAGATCCAAGGAGATGATCAATGCCGAGGGAGAAGCCAAGGCCGAGCACATTAAATCTTTGCATGAATCGGTGAGGAAGTCAATTGAAAAAAAGAATGAATCCTATGCTAAACAAGCCAATAAGGGCAGAAAAGAAGTGATCCTCAATGAAGAGGATCTTGTATGGCTTCATCTACGCAAGGAGAGGTTTCCACACAAAAGGAAGTCCAAGCTCATGCCTAGAGCCGATGGCCCTTTCCCAGTGCTAAAGGGTGAACAACAATGCCTACAAAATTGACCTCCCCGGAGACTATGGAGTGTTGGCCACTTTCAATGTACAAGACTTGTCACCCTATATTGAAGATGAAAATTTCCAAGAGAAATCTGAAGAAGAACTTGATTTGGGGACAAATCCTCAACAACCCCGAGAGGATGATATGCCGCGAGGTCTCTTGACTAGATCAAGAGCCCAGGAGATTTCTAACTTGTTTACTCATTTTGCAGGGGATCAATTCTATGCTAATCTTGGAGGAGAACCAACATTTGAAGACATGGAGAAGCCTTTCAATTTATTGGTTTGGACACATAGAGGAGACAACTCAAGTGAAGTCCCTCTCGGCCCTCAAGAAAAACACTCCCACTAAGGCAGTGAGTTCAATCCTTTTTTTGGATAATTTATGCTGATGTTTTTGGAGAATATCATGCTGGTGTTTTGAAGATTTGCATGGTTAAAGAAAAGGAACTTATTGCATGAGAAATGAAGTGAAGAAATGGACCACTCAAGCTAGACATAATCGGCCATTCACAATGCCCTAGCCGAGTGGCACATTACCATTTTTTTTGTCATTTGTTTTCTTTTTCTTTTTCCCTTATTTTGTAACCCTAATGTTGCACTGTAAATATTACATTTTGAGCTGCTAAGCAGCTAGTGAACATTTGCTAAAGAAAACCCTAGTTTTTGAAGAGAAACTCTTCACCTCTTTGTTGAGGAACAATCGGCCAAGCTTCTTAGAGAGATCCGAGTGAGTGAGCCACCATTTCTTCAATCCTTGTTCGTTTTGGTTGAAGATCTTATTGTCCCTCCTTGCCTTGCTCCCTCTAAGGTAGTAGATCTAGAGAGTAAGTGAGGTAAAATGCACATCTCAGCCCGGTTGGAGACACTCCTTGTGGAGTTCAATCAAAACAAAGGTGCAGATCGGTCCACCTTTGACTCCTCCCAAATTTGTCTTGCATTTTTATCCATCATTCCCAGCACCAAAGCCACTTAAACCACCACCAAAATCACTCCATATTCATCAGGGTTCCAAGGAAAGAAGAATCATCAAAAAATGAGTTCAGGTCCAGAAGTTACATACCTTTCTTTGCTGAAGACTCAATCTGCCGATTCCCACCGACCTCCGAGCAACTTTCGTGCGAGATCTCGAGTTGCATACAGGATTTTGAGCTTAATTTTGGAGGAGACAAACTAGACATATGTGAGAGTGAGGTGTCCAAAAACTGGCTTCATTGGAGCTCTGGAGAAGAAGTTGGATAGTCGCTAATCTGAAGCAGCTGCTGGAAAGTAGCAACTGCCACCTCCTACTTGCTTGAGCTACTTGCTTGTAGTTTCTCCGTTTTATTGATCCGAATTTTTTACCCCTCTTTTGGAGGCACGTCATCATACAAAGACAAGTCAATAATATTTAAAGAATCACTAACCTTACCATTTACACTTGGTAAGTCAATTTTATAATCATCATCATTGTTGTGCTCCAAGGCTTGGAATGGACCATCTCCTTGTGGTTTAATGGTAAATCTTTTCCTCTTTCCAATAAGATTAACAAACGGTGAGTAATAAGCACTATAAAGGACATTCAAGATACATGCAAACTCAACATTTGTTAAACACTTCATCAACCTCACAAGGGTACTAAAACCATTGAATAATCCATAAAGTATCATCAACCACTCAAAAAATTCCTGTGTATTTTTTAACACAATTTTCCAACAATCATTCGTCAAATCCATCAATAAATTCATGCATGCTCCATATTCATAAAAACACCAAACGCGGGTGGGCATACTGTCGGGCCGTTGATGGGCTAGATGTTGGCTTGGGCATGTGGGAGTGCGGCTGCATGTGCAAGCTAGCCAGCGAGGAATGCTTGGCACTGTCGGAATGAATGCACTGGGTTGGGCTGCCTACAGTGTCTGAACGAATGCGATGATGGGTTGTACGCTGGGGTACATTGTGCGGTGCATGCTACTAACTGGGCGTGCATGTTGCAGGCATTGCAAGTGGGCCTTCGAGCTTCTTGAAAAAATAGCCTCCTCTTTGCATCTTTTGATTTGTATCTCTTCTTTTATCTCCTCTCCAATGTTAACAAATCCAATGCCTTTTGGATCATGGATTTTGGGCCCCCTTTCTTGGATCTTCTCCACTAAAAGTTGTGGTTTTTCCTTCACCCTCTTTATCCATACTTTAGTCTTTGTGCCTCCATTGCCTCCTAATGACACTTTGTCTTTGTGCGTTTTCTCGATCACTCCATGTTGTTTTATAATGTTGTTTATGTACTACTTTGGTAACATTAGTAGTTGTAATTTGAGGATAAGTTGTTGCACATATGTTTAAATATTGAATGAAATATGTACAATGAAATGAATTGAATAAACATAAATAGATGTTTGGGAGTTAGAGAGATTAGTAATGGTCCAATTAGGGAGAATCCCTAATGGATGTATCTCGTCCCTCGTCGGGATTGAGTGACAGTTTAGCCCAACATGGACCAAAGGATGTATCTTTTCTCTTTGATTGATAATCTCCAATGTCTGGACTGTTAAGTGAAATTAAATTGAATGACAAAAAAGATAAGTTCTTTTCTGAAATTGATTGCATGTGCATAGAGTCAGCATAATCATACATCGTTCATTTTATTTTATCTCTTATTGAGCATTAAGCTTATAGCTTATTACTTGTGATGTAGGTAATGACTTCAGTGGAAAATGAAGAGGAGAGTTGATGAAGGATTTTCACCAGCGAGATTATTGTGTTAGCTAAACTAAACAAGAATGGTTTAAAGGAAAGGAGTTTGTTTTACATGAATAATCTTAATAATTTTTTTTTAAAAAAAAGAATTTTATTATAGAACATTTCGAATTTTTTTAAAATGATTTTAGGAAGGTCTTCCATTCTACATTTTTTTTTTCAAAGATTTGTAAAAAGAGAAAGAAAAATAGGCCGCTACATCACGGTTACTTTCCTTCTTTCTCTCAAGCTTCCGTTTATATATTAACTTTAAGCTCTCTCCACAGCCATCCCAAGAAGGAAGTGGCACACCCTCAGCAATGAAATGCCAAGTAATCAACTTCTTTATCCAATAGAAACATAACATATATCCTATTTTCTACCGACTCTTCACATTCCTAGTTGACCACCCATTAACTGGTCAACCACAAATCAACCTGAGGCTCAACTTTTCCATTATGTCGTAAATTTGGTCGACCACACCTTTAATGTCGAGCGACCTTAAAACTACCTGAACGCAATCTTTTTCATTTTGTTTTCTCAAACTTCCTCGGCATCCTTTGCTTCCACTGTGAAATCTTCACTATTTGCGATCACTAAATATTCGCATCCAACGGTCTATCCCTTCTTTGCTTAATCCATTGAACGCCCTTCTTTTTTCATTAAAGTCTCATGTGCTATGCATGTGACTTCTTCCTTACCGCGGATGTCAAAGTTTCTGCTTGCAGAAGTATTTGCTCCCACAAAAGTATCAATCCAAGGAATATTCACTAAATCAGTCATTCGCTTCATGCCATGTAACCCACAACTACTTTTGTCCTATTCAGAGCGGATGTGTTTCCATCTGTGGAGGCAAATACTCTCACTAGTCCACTATTTAACATCGTGTTTAATCCAAAACAACACTGTTATCTTCCTTTCGCTAACTAAAATGGTGACATTACACTTAATGAAACACTACCATGGAACCATTCCCGCCAACGGAAGCATCATTCATCTGATCTAACGGTCAATACTTGCCTTGCTATCTCTTAATCAACAGTCAGTGTTTCTTCCACAAAGAATTTTTTCCGTCCATGGGAGCATCCTTCAACCAATCAAAATGGTCCTTATTTAATCCTATAATTTGATCCAACAGTGATTCTCTTATCCACACGGCATCTTTGCTCCCGCAAAGCCTCTTTCCATGGAGCATCTTCCTCCTCTATTTTTCTTAATCCAATGGTTCCTCTTTCATCCGCCAATTTAATCAATTGATATCAGCCGTTCATCCTCATATTTCCCCCCTTCCGCATCTACATTTTCTTCTGAAGGTTATCTAAACGACAACGTTTTTACATATTTCACTTGATTAAGCATTTCTACTATTTATTCCAAATACCTACACATTTGGTTACTGCGCCCTGCGGATATCTACGCTCTGCATCCATCAACAATGTTGATCTAAGACATCTTTCCTTCATCTCAAAATCATGACAATTAAAATATTCCAACTTTCCTCCAACTAAATTCTTATAAAATCTCACTCAATTTTTCTTAAAATATTCCTTATTTTCCTTGGGTCCTTGAGAAATGACAATCTAACTCCAGAAGAAAAAGAAGTGAATGCGGAGTTCATCAATCCACATTATTTTCCACCAAGCCAAATGAATTGGCAATTAGTTGATATAGTTGAAGAAAAAGAGGTACATGTGGAGAAATGTTGCAAACAAGAGGAACTTTTCCTCTTAAAAATTCAAGAGTGACGACCCGAATTTTTCTTCCATTGAAAATCGCATGAAATGTAAAACTTTTCTTTTATTTTTTAAAATAGCAGAAAACCCTTTAAATTGTTATTAGAGTTCTTTTCTAAAAATTGAGCCATTAAGAATCCTTTTCTTAAACTTGTTACTTAAATTGTATAAATAACGAAAAACTATAATTATAAAATTATTTTTCTAAAAACGTAGCGAAAGCGTAAATAAATAATTTAAAGATCATAAACAACTATTTACTATATTGTTTACAAAACCCTTTTTCTCTCTCACATTCTTTAACATAGCCAACCACAACATCCACACGTGCAAATCCTTCATCAACTACTCCTCAAAAGAGTATCGGCGTCATTACCATCACCTACACCATGAAGCCAACATGAGCTAACGCCCAGTAAGAAAAGAGATGCAAAACAATGTATGTCTGTAACTGATTATGTCAGAATAGAATCCACCCAAACTGTTATTTACTCATGGTCAATATACATCAACTCATACATTGAGTTGGGACATTAGAGGTTCCGAGTGGCCACTAGTCAGCATCTAACCCTTGGGTAGATAGGCTCTCACAACCCAACAAGGGAAGGGCCTAATCTCTAGTCTACCCAATTACAATTCGAACCACCTCCCCAACCTCCAATTCCCCTTTACATTCATTTCCTTTATCCATTTTCCTCTCATAATGCATATGAATACCAACCCAACGTGATATTCCTAATTGTTTCTATTATCATAATGCATGTAAATGCGAAGCAATAATCACAGCAATATAAAGGCATTAGAAATCTACTAACATGCTATACATGGCGATATACTTTAAAACATGCTTGGAAATTAAAGGAAACAACAACTATATAGGCATGCTTGGTAATTTAAAGGAAACAATAACAATATACTAACATCCTAAACATGCTTAATAATTAAAGGAAACAACAACTATATTAGGAATGCTAAACATGCTCGGCAATGAATCGATGACATAAGTGAGCATAGGCATAATAGACAGGAGCAGCAATATATATAAACTTACTCGGAGCATAGAAACATTAACAAACAATCAAGGAAGACTCTGCTTGTGGTGTAGGGCCTCCATTGGCCATGACTCAATCTCAATTCTTACCTCGAAGCTTTAACGCGTATTAGAACTTTATCATTTTCCTTGTTCTCCTTTTCCATACCTTCACAAAACCTTTACAAAACCTTCACAATTAATAGTACTCAATTATTAACAGTCACAGCTTACTAACTTCTACGTCATCGATACCACTATTCTTTATTCATTTACTTAACAAGATTCCACAATCCAAATATCACTTAATTCACATAACCAAATAACATAACAGAGTCCCAGCTCCCCTCAAAACAATGAACCAATAAAAGAGCAGTCACCCATGCATATCATTCGAAGTAGTACACAACAGAAGCATAAAGTCCCCATTCAACAGTTAACCCCAATATATTTTATTATCCTTAACTATCACAAACAAAATAATATATCCAAGTGAAATCACCTCACACAACCAAGAAGTAGTAACAACAAATAGTAACATCAAACCGACAAAGCATCATTCCATTCATGATAATCAAGATAGGACATGACTCCCAGCAACAACTATCATTTAGAAATCGAGACAGAACATAATCTAACCAGAGCAAATTTCATCACAGAGAGCATTATTAATGTCAATAAAAATCCATAACAGTGAAGGATATCCTCATACTAGAGACTCACCCGAGGAGCAGAGGACAACATCTCCAGAAGCTCACTTAGCTATTCACAAAAATCCCAGAAGCTTTCCTCACTACCTCACTTTTCTCTGTTGCACACACGGCCATTCTCACGGCAACACACACCAATAGAAGACAGATAGAAAAGGAATGCCTCAGAATCCACTAATTCACAAAACTCGACATTGGAAGCTGAGAATCAAAACAGGACATTTACCTCGTATTGGCGCCAGAGAAGGCTCTGTCACCCTTCGCCACTACTTTCCATGCACTAGCGTTGGCGGGTTGCCACCGTCGTCCGTAAAGCAAACCCTAGCAAGGCACTACAAAAGTTGCAGCCCACCAATAGTTCGATTCCACACGCAAACCTTTTTCCTAGTGCCAACCCCCGCGATTTAGTGGACGAACGACAATGCCCCTGAGGTTCACCAGACCATGCAGCGACACTCGCAAGTCCACTCAACACCGACGACCCATGCTCGCAAGGACAAGAATCTCTCCCCCCTGCAAGATCGCCTCCCCCTGCCTTTTCTCTCTCTCTACAATTTTTCCCTCGAACCATTCTAGATTTCCCTGTTTTTCTTCCAATCAAATCAGTTCAAAGGTTGAATCGGTTCAACCCACTTTACTTTAATCCCTATTTTATTTTATGTTAATCCAACTTTAATTTCATTTACTTAACCAATTCTAATAATTTACATAGAATAAATCTTTAATAATTATCACCCAATTAATTTCCCAATTATCCTTAATTAATTCTGTTATGAGAAATCAGGGTATTACAAAGAGCCTCCAGCTTTCAAAACCTACAGAGTCAAACTTCTAGGGAAGAAAAGTTTTCTTAACTGATGTATAAACCAAGGAAGGTACATGCTATTGAATTCCTTAATCGATTGGGTTTTTAGAATTGAATACGGCAAGGAACTTGTTGATAATTCTATTTTGGATTCCTGGATTAGAGATTTTAGTCTTATGGCAGAGTATATATCCTTTGACTATGTTGATTATCTCATGGGGATTATAAACTGTTATAGATATGTTTGTTGGGACCAATTATCATATACATATCCATGGAGAAGAAGGACCAACTATAGTACACCTCATATTTCTGTTGTTATCATTTTTTATTTGATTCTTGGGTGGTGCCTTGAGGGCTATAAAGAAGTCATTGCCGATCATGAAACATATTTGATTCTTAGACAAGACCATCTAGAGGAATCTCGATTAGGGTTGAATGATTTTGAGCATTGTGGATATTGATAAAAGAAGTCTTACCAGATCGAGGATTTATTTTTACCATTGGATCTTGTTGTTGATTTTTGTGGTTTGCTATTTTTCAGAATATGGGATTAGGGCTTTGAGGATCCAACACACATTATGTATTCTCTAGGACCTCCATCATGGCAGTTTAGAGAAAAGCTACTAATGTATGGTGCAAATCATTTGCACCCTTTGATCCAAGTGGAGAATCAGAAGACCTTTTGAATTTAGAGTTCTTGGACATTTATTTTACATGGTCCAAAATTTTTAGGACCACAGTAGGACAAGGAAAAGAAATTCAGGATTTGAGGTCAAATCCTCTTCAACCCTAGGAAGATGATGTGTGGATTGCCTCCAATCACAATCAAGAGATGATATTTTCTAACTATAATTTCAATATTTCCTTTGAAAGTAATCATGGAGAAAAATGCATCAAAAGTGTTAAGAACATCTATCAAGCATCCAAATATAGTTTAGAGTTATTCAAGTTCAAGCATAAGTGGAAGATCAAGCACAAGTTTAGAAGATTTCTTAGACATTCCAAAATTGTTTATGATCTGACCTTTGATGACTAATTATTTGGCTTATTCGATAATCCTAACAATCTTATATCCAAACATGAACTCCATAAAGATTGTAACAAACATCTTAAGTTTTCTATAATGGGGTGTTTTGTTAAATTTGGAGTTTGTTTCTTATGCCAAAAGCTCCCCGAGTAGAGAGCTTTGTTTGCTACCAAAGAAGCTCATTCTATCTTAACCGGAATTGAAGCCCAAATCCATTTGAAGATAGGCCTAAAGGATCAACCAATAGGATCATCATAGCAACGAGGATTTAGTAAATCATTTATGATTTATTTGACTTATTTTATAATTAATTTAATAGTCAAGTATTGGTGTCACTTGATTAGGGCATGTTTAGTTGAGTATGCGTCTTCATGAGGGTAATTTTGTAACTTTTGTGTGGTGAACTCTAAACCCTAATTTTGAGGGAGTATTTAAGTTCTCTGTTAGGGCTGCCCTAAGCAGTTGATCTCAAATAATAGAACCCTTGTTAAAAATTGTGGAGATTTCTCTATAGCTGCATCTTTTTTGGTGAGTTACATCCGATCAAGCTTGATTGTGGTCCATTGATTTCATCTTTTGTAAGTTTAGGTGATATCTCTTATTACTACCCATTTCTCTTCCTTGTGCCATAGAGGAATCTAGCAAAGGCATAGAAACTTGCAAGAAACTCTAGTTTGAGTGCTTTCCATTGAAGGGAGGCCATTGAATTCAAAATGTACAAAAGTACTGCCTATTTTGATTGTGATTTTTAGAGGGCATCTTCTTCACTCACAGGGCAAGAAGTGACCCAAAAATCATAGTAAGAATCATCTATCAACTGAGATACACTTGTCCAATGTTTGACCTAATTCTCGACCGAGTGGGCGCCTACATCTAAGGAGTTTTCATCTTTGCATTCCTATCTCTCCTGTCTGAGCGAATTTCTCCCTACAATTTTGAGAGATATTTTCTCAGATATAACAAGTGTTGCTGTCCAAAATTCATATGAAGACATTTTCAATTGACGGAGTTACTGCACCCTCAAGTTGACCTATAAAATTTGTCGAAAAACTATATATCCGATGTAATTTGAAAACTTTCCTTTTTGGTGATGCATCATTAGACATCAATTAAAAATTTCTAGATAGCTTGGGGTTAGACATGCATTAGAGATACTTAAACAGTAATGATAATAGATAAACCATAGAAAAACATGAGATATGGTTTGGGATTAGGTATTTTGTAGAAATGTCTGGTTAGTTTGATCAAATGCAAATAATGAGAAATATGTGGATGATTAGAATAAAATAAATAATCATGTTAGAGATAGATGTGGAAAAGAAGGGATAAATTTTTTATAGAGTATAGATGTGCTTAAAATGGAATAGCACGTGAGAAATTGAGAATAAAATACTTACAATATATATAACCATGAGAGATGGTTCTGCATAGAGTAATTTCACATGAAACTTTGGTAAGATAGGCTATGATTACCTAAATCAAATGTCTAAGCATTCACATACATGCAATATCACTTTTTACATAAAGAGATGTGACACAGATATGATATCAATAGGAAATATCTAGGGATTTAAATAATAATTCATGGGATATGTGATCATGAGAGTTAATCAAAAGTTTAACATTGAAGTTAAAGTTGTGAGGACTAATCATGTTGGTTTAGTGTAACGCCCCGCGATTTTAAAACCTTTTTATCCTTATGTTTTCAGTCATAAAAATTTTTTGTTTCTTTATTCTTAAAACGTGTTCAATAAAAACATATCTTAATTTCAAAATATTATTTAATAAAAGTCCATTTATTTTAGAAAACATTACCGAAAAAAAATATTATTTAAAATAACCTTTATTTTCTTTGAGCCATAACACATCAGGTCGAATCCGGTTGATAATCTAAGATCTCAGGCAATGCCTCCTCCTCCACATCAATATAATTTATCTGCATCACAGGAAAGAAAATGAGTCTAACGCTTAGCAAGAAATAGAATGTATGTTTATACTTATGCAGTCGTTTTCTAGAAAAGAACCTATCTTTTCTGTCTTTACATTTCCTTTACATTTCATTACCAGAGAGAGGATACATTTGTTGGTATGGCTTAATCAACTCCATCCCTACATAGATGACGGTTTCCACCAGAGGTATCACCACTACCGTCACCTAATCTCTATCTTTTCAGACGTTTGAAGACTAAGAGCAGGGATACATCTGTTGGTCGGTGTGGACTAACCGACTCCATCCTAACATGAGTGGAGGTTTCCATCTGGGGTGTTCCCACCTACAACTGTCACCCTTTCTCTCAAAGTCCCACACACCCATTTACATTCGTTCATTCTTACATTTCGTTATCAGAGAAAGGATGCATATGTTGGTGTGGCTTAACCAACACCATTCCTACATGGAGGAAGGTTTCCATCAGGGGTGTCACCACTACCATCACCTAATCTCTATCTTTTCAGATGTTTGAGGACTAAGAGCAGGGTTACATCTGTTGGTTGGTGTGGACTAACTGACTCCATCCCTACATGGGTGGAGGTTTCAATTTGGAGAGTTCCCACCTATAACCGTCACTCTCTCTCCCAAACCCTCACACGCCTATTTATGTTTATTCATTTATTTTATTAATCATGCTATACACATGTCACATTTTCATAAGTCATATCGTGATACATGAATGTCAGTTCATATACAGTCCAACAATTCATAGCAGTATAGCAGTTCAAAATATGTATCAACGAAATTAAGGCAGTTCACTATAATGTTCAGCATAAATTTCATATTTGTTTGTAACATTTTATTCATATTTATTTTTAAGCATTCTCTTCGTAATATCATGTGTTAATTAATTTTAGAAATAATTTCAACAATTAATTCAACTATAATTTCAACAATAATTGACAACAATTTAAAAGCATAAAAATCTTGTGATGCAGGACCTCCACTGGCCACCGCATACTATTTCTTACATTTGAAGAACTTTTCCGAGGTCTTTAGCACGTTTAGGTCTTTATCTTTTTTTTCCCTTTTGACGTGCCTCCAAAAGAGGGGTCAAAAATTCGGATCAATAAAATGGAGAAACTACAAGCAAGTAGCTCAAGCAAGTAGGAGGTGGCAGCTGCTACTTTCCAGCAGCTGCTTCAGATTAGCGACAATCCAACTTCTTCTCCAGAGCTCCAATGAAGCTAGTTTTTGGATACCTCACTCTGACATATGTCTAGTTTGTCTCCTCCAAAAATGAGCTCAAAATCCTGTATGCAACTCGAGATCTCGCACGAAAGCTGCTTGGAGGTAGGTGGGAATCGGCAGATTGAGTCTTCAGCAAAGAAAGGTATGTAACTTCTGGACCCGAACTCCTTTTTTTTATGATTATTCTTTCCTTGGAAACCTGATGAATATGGGGTAATTTTGGCGGTGGTTTTAGTGGCTTTGGTGTTGGGAATGATGGATAAAAATGCAAGACAAATTTGGGAGGAGTCAAAGGTGAACCGATCTGCACCTTTGTTTTGATTGAACTCCACAAGGAGTGTCTCCAACTGGGCTGAGATGTGCGTTTTACCTCACTTACTCTCTAGATCTACTACCTCAGTGGGAGCAGGGCAAAGAGGGATAGTAAGATCTTCAACCAAAACGAACAAGGATTGAAGAAATAGTAGCTCACTCACTCGGATCTCTCCAAGAAGCTTGGCCGATTGTTCCTTAACAAAGAGGTGAAGAGTTTCTCTTCAAAAACTAGGGTTTTCTTTAGCAAATGTTCACTAGTTGCTCAGCAGCTCGAAATATAATATTTACAGTGCAACATTAGGGTTACAAAACAAGGGAAAAAGAAAAAAAAAAAAGACCAAAAAAAAAGGTAATGTGCCACTCGGCTAGGGCATTGTGAATGGCCGATTATGTCTAGCTTGAGTGGTCCATATCTTCACTTCATTTCTCATGCAATAAGTTCCTTTTCTTTAACCATGCAAATCTTCAAAACACCAGCATGACATTCTCCAAAAACATCAGCATAAATTATACCAAAAAAAGGATTGAACTCACGGCCTTAGTGGGAGTGTTTTTCTTGAGGGCCGAGAGGGACTTCACTTGAGGTGTCTCCTCTATGTGTCTAAACCAATAAATTGAAGGGCTTCTCCATGCCTTCAAATGTTGGTTCTCCTCCAAGATTAGCATAGAATTGATCCCCTACAAAATGAGCAAACAAGTTAGAAATCTCCCTGGCTCTCGATCTAGTCAAGGGACCTCGTGGCATATCACCTTTCATACCTGAAGCTTCACGACACACAATTTAACACAACATAAACAAATTTCCAAAACCAAAACTCATTTCTTCAACGTTGACGATAACAAATTCCAAACATACAACCAACATATTCTTCACTACTATATCTTCCAAACTTCTTTAAACTGTGATATATATATATATAAGCATATTCAACCCTAACATAAATCAAAATCTGATTGTTCTTATATACATATCTCCAACCTTTAATTCAACTCAACAATAGACAGTAATTAACTATACAGATTTCCCAGCAGAGAAGCATATAGCACACAACCAATTTTTAACTTCACAACCAATGCAACAAATTCTTAATCAGTCATTAGGGAGCAAGACCAAAACTCCAATGATAAAACTTCACAATTTCATGAAACATCATCGAGTATGTAACAGACAACCATTTCCACTTTTGCATTTTTCATTATCTACGTTTAACAACATTCATCTTCAACAACTGGTTATTCCCTTCACTGATTATCCAATAATTAAACAAACTTCCATTCCAATAATTCAAACTTTGGACAAAGAGAAATCATCATTGTTTTCATACATATTTCCAAAGCAATATAACATAATTAAACTGTTAATAATAGGAGATTCACTGACTACCTGAAGGACAAGGAAGACTAGATCTCTGTCTCTCCTAATTTTCTCCAACAACTCTTCTTTTCTCCCTTCACCTCACAACCCTCCCTCTCGCTCCAGAGAGCACAATTCCTCGCGTCAACTCTCGACCTCAGCTCCCAATTCACTAGAGAGGAGTTCTATCATTTTATTCTCCACTTCTCTGTCCATCAAAACGTCAGCCCACTCACCAACTCCCATCACTTGTCTTTCACTCGTGTCTATGAGCCATTCATTGTATCCCTCTCCATTCCTCCATGCAAAGCCCATTGAACCACTCCCCTGTCTGCCTCTCACTTAAACCCAGACACATGAGAAGGAATAAAGTCGAGAAAAATCAGGAAGAGCCGACCCACGCCAAATTACCACAACGCACGGTTCTATTTTGTCTTGATTCACATTTTTCAGTTGAGTTTCATGACAGAAACCTACGACCGCTAAGCAACCGAAACATCAAAATACACTCTGTTGATTCATACACCAAATTCTTGAATTACAGAATCGAATTGCATATCACACAAACAACCGAGATGTTTACCTCTATCGAAACCTCGCTGCACACGGAAGAAATCGTAATGCACGGGAGAAATCGCCCCGCAACCCGAGCGTCCCTTTGTCGTCACCAACAGCCTGCTACCCAAAGTAGTATGTCGAACCTTCCCGAGCTCTCAAGCTCTCTCTCATCGCTCGCTCTCACTCTCTTTTAACCTCTCTCTCTCTCTCTCTCTCTCTCTCTCTCTCTCTCTC
>CM039485.1:10732769-10839421 GCA_022433065.1 Begonia loranthoides
TGGTGCGTCTGGTGATCTCTCTCTCTCTCTCTCTCTCTCTCTCTCTCTCTCTCTCTCTCTCTCTCGGGTTCTCCCTCTCTCAATCTCCCAATTCTTCTTCAGCAGAAAATCGTGGACCACAATTCTTTCTCCCCCTTTTCTCTTCTAAAAACCAATTCTTTCTCTTCAGCCAAGAACTGGGCCGAACCAGCATGAACCGAACCGGTTCAACCCCTTATTCATCCCTTTTCATTTAATCCTCATTTAATTAAACTCTTCATCTAATTAAATTATTTTCAACCCAATTCCAATTCCTGATTTACTTCTAATATTATTTGATGATAATTATCGGTCCTATTTAATTTCTTCAATTTGGTTTCCCAAATTAATTTTCCATCAAATAAATCCTTAATAATTATCCAATTATTTCCCAATTAAATTTCTCATCAAATAAATCTTCAATTATCCAGTAATCGATACAATTATACTCAAACTTATTATTTTTCATTAACTTTTTTTTCGAGGTAATACATTCCATACTAAAAATTCATAATTACCATTATTTTTAATCCTAATTAAATTATGGGATATTACATTTAGTACATGGTTAGTTGTGATCTTTGTATGTTTTATTTGATCCTTAGATTAAGATTCTTTCTAAGATCAAAAAGCTCACCATGGTTCTTTTATCAAATTTTTTAGGAACAGGTGGTAGCAGCTCAAGGACAAAAAGGTAAAGTTCTATTGGACTAAAGAGTTTGTAAAACTTAATCCCAAAGTGAGAGTTTGGGTTTTTATTATGTTGTATTTAATTTTAATTCGATACATATTTGTAAAATGAATTCGGATAAAGTTTTGTAAATAAATAATATTACAATTTTTCTATTTGGGTTAGATTTTATATTTACGTGTCCTAATTACGCGAATGTATGTATTATTGAATGTTTTCGCTGTGAGTTGTGAGCATTCTTTGGGCGAAGAATCTAGTTCACAATGTGATTTTTGAAGGAACCAAGGGCTAGGTCGTGACAGAACATAACAAATTAACTTCATGTTCCACTTGTGTTTTTCTAGGTTATGATGCAGGCCAAAAAGGCTATCGTTTTTTTTATCCAATTATTCAAAAATTATATTGTTACCTTTATTGAATATGTTCTATTTTTTTCTACACCTAAAAGTACTCATAGTATGACTAAGTCTGACATGAATTGTATCGATCCATTAGTCACTGATTATGATTATGATTCCCCAAGTTCTATTTCATATCATAGTTCTTGTAGAGTTCAACCTGATAATGTTGATTCTAGTACTTTGGCTCCCCCTCCTTCTTCTCCAGCTATTATTCTATAATGAGGTCATCCTGATCCTGTTTGACAGAATGTTGTGGTTAAGGAACTTATTGTTATGCATCAAGCTCATACTTGATATTTGGTATCATTACCTCATGCCAAATTTGTCATTGGATCGCGTTGGGCCTATAGAATCAAAACCAAGTTTGATGGCTCGAGTAAATTATATAAAGATTAATTGGTTGTCAAATGATCTTCTCATGAGTATGGTATAGATTATGATAAAACTTTTGCTCCTGTTGCCAAAAAGACGACAGTAGCATCTGTTCGACGATGGCATATCTCTCATATAGATGTCAAAAATGCTTTCTTGAATGGATATTTTTAGGAAGAAAACTACATGATGCCTCCACCTGGTGTTTCTCATTGGCCTAGGGAAATTTCCCAAGTCGGAGAAGCTCTCTATAGCCTTAAACAAGCACCTCGTACATGGTTTGAAAAAGTTTCTACAGTTATCACTTTCTAATCACTTTTGAAAAAGAGTTATTATATAGGTTTATATATATACACCTATAGAGAAAAGTTGAAGATTAATAACAAGAAAATTTTTTGCTGCTAAATGATGAAATCAAACCAGCTATTTTATTGTTTAAAATATCAAAATGAGGTTGAGGACAGATAAAAGAGACATGGCACACTATATATAAAAAAGGGGATGGACTATGAGTCCATTCTATTATTAATCCAGTTTCCAAGATTAGCATGAAAAAATTCAAGGTCAAGCATAGGTGGAAGTCTAAGGACAATTGAGGAATATTTGATGGACTTTCTAAAAACTATCTTCTATCTTACCTCCGACATGTGTTTGACACTTTTGGTTTTCAAAACTACATCATTTCAAAATAAGTGCTTTATAACGATTGTAGTGGACTTCCTAATCTTTCTAGAATAAGTTGAAGCACTAAAGTTGGACTTCATTTGCTATGTCAAAAGTCCATGGAACCAAGAGCAAAGATTAAGGAAAGTCCAAGTGCCCAAACTTGGAGATCAAGGAAATCTCTACATGAAAACCTTTGAAGTGGTTGAGCACCAAACATGGATTAGCTACCAAATAGTATCTAGACTTGGAGAAGAAGAAAAGAATATATTAATTAAATATGTTTTTAGTTAATTAACCTAGTTTCTATTAAGTAGAAAATCGGACAATTTATTCAATGAGCCGATTAGGTTTATTGTTGCTTAATTAGTTTACTATTATCTTATAATTTGTAACTGCCTATTTAAAGCCATCTTATATACATGTTTAAGAGAGTTGAATTTGATAATAGAAAAGGTTTTGCTTAAATTCAAAATTGGAGTGATTCTTTTTTCAACATTTGGTGAGTTATATCCAAAATTTCTCCTCATTCGCCTTATATCATGGGATTAAGGTTACTTGTAAGTTGGATAGCCTTTCTTATTGACATCCATGTTCTTACTCCTTGGAGGAAGGTGTGAAGTGGTGTCCAACTTTCCAAAGGCGCATCATCGACAAATCATCCATACGGGAGCATTCCTCACATTCCTTTCTAATTCTGCTGACCTAATTTCTATCAAGCATATTTCTTAATCTGTGGCTGATATTTATGTGATTCTTGAAGGTTCTTTTCTTATCTTATTCAAGAAGACATGGTCAAAAGTTCAACTGAAAAGCTTCTAAAACGAAAGAGTTACAAGCCTCAAAAGTTCACTTTTCAAAAGTGAATCTTCGTCAAAATAAAGGAAGTGGAGTTTCAGTCGAGTAGCCCAACCACCACCTCAACCGTAACATCCACTGCCGCACAAAAGTCGAATCTATCGTCCTTTTTGGACGAAGAACTCGACTGCACCCACGTCTGATTCATCGACCGATTTCTTCCAGATGTCTCTATTTACCTTTTCTTTCGCCATCCTCGACCACAGCCTCAACCGGTCCTTCGACCGCCAGTCTAGAAGTTGCCTCCATTGTTTATTCTGCATAATTCAACACTCCACCTCCTATTTTCAGGTTATATTCTAATCCCTTTCCACTGGTGCATCATTTGGTATCAGAGCTAAAATGATTCTTTCTAATTAATGATACCTTTTTTTCAACATAATGGCAAGGAGTTGAGATTACGTTATGAGCAAGGAAAAAGTTGAAGCATCTATTTCTATCTTTGGCGGTTTGGATTTTTCTGAAGATAACTTGGATTGGGAAGATGAGGTCAAAAAGATTTTACAAAGAGCTATTTTTTCAGAGAAGACCTTGGTTAAAATTATTTCTTTAAAGCTTAAAGGAAGGGCTTCAAGATGGTGGAACAAATTGACAAATAACCGAAGAATGGATGTAGGAAAAGCCATTGACACATGGAGTTCCATGAAGAAATTTTTGAGATGAAAGTATGCTCCATCCACATCACCATCAATCAAATGGTATGAATAACCTTCCAAAAGTCGACAATCTCAATTCAATAAATTTAACATCTTGTTTGAAGGAATGTTACAAAAACTTGAGACAAATATATCAAATAGTCTGATTTTACAAACACAAACCCATGATGAGGAATTAGAAACCGAAGAAGATTGTCTCAAGGAATAAGTATCTGAACCCATAGAAAGCCATGAATGATTCCTTAGCAACAACAATACTAGAGGAATCACAAAAGGATTGTCAAAGGGAAAAAACTTTACATATCCAATGCTTCAAGAATGACAAGAGCATCTTTATTCATTAAGGATGATATTTGTGCTAACATATCCTCGATGATTTTGGTTAAAGGAAGTCACTTGGAGAAATTAATGCATGGCATCCCTTACAAATTTTGGTGGCAAATTGACAAAGATCACGATAATCATGGCCGATGTCTAAGCAAGAAAGAGGTATGGCCTTTGATCAAAGATGAAAGAAATTGCACAAACTTGTCTTCCGTGGATTTTAAGAAAAATTTAAGTTTGTTAAATGACAAAAGGGGCATCAAGATAAATCAAACTTGGACTAAATTTACTTATGGAAGTTTCGCTAGTATATTGATTTGTGATATGGAAAGTACTAGTAAAACTTTTTGGAACCTTCCTAATCATCATGTATTCAAAGATTGTAGGAGGAGGAACAAGCTAGCACTAGTGCGGCCTAAGCAACCTACATCGGAGTATGATTTAATAAAAGAAAATTGGATGGAAATTGCTATGTTTAAAACAAAGATGTATGTACCATTTGATAGCTTAATTGCTTGGATTTTTAGAGTCAGATGTATTACAACTTCTTATATTATTGGCATAATATTTGGCTATGGCAATCATGATGGTAAATTCATTCTCTTTAATTTTGGGGGAAATTCATTGATGATTATGTATAAAGGAATGTTCTTGGTCTTATTGAATCTTGATGCTGAATTTGATTATTATTATGGGACTAGAAGAACATATTACATTAGAAAGAAGGCTTTACTATGTCATGATGATATTGAATTATGGAAACACTTTTATGGAAATCACTATGATATGGAAACTCTCTTTGAATATGGTAAGAATTTAAATTTGGATTACATTGGTGGCATGCTTAGAAAAAGAGGGTTATTATTAAATCTTGTTGTTGAATATGATATTATGAAAACCTATTGCATCTTGTGGATAGTCTTACCATTGCATGAAGACATTAAATTGATTCTATGAAAAAACTCTTATGGCAATGAGGTTGATGGGGATTCAACAAATTGTTTATTTCACGGTTCCCATTATTACTTTCCTAATTAGGCATTATTTTCCAAGAATGAGTTGTTAGAATATTTTCCTAATATGAGCAAGTACAAATGGAGAAAGGTGACATTAGTGGCCAACACACCATTGCAAAGATTGTGTTTCCATGGCGGGCAAGCTTTGTATATCAATTCTTAGATTTCAAAAATCACTAGCAAGAAAAGTTCTTGGTGGAGACTTAGCAAGTCATATTTGGGGAAAGACAATTTAGGAAGCTACCAAGATATCACAAAAAAGGAAAGTTCATGGAAGGGGCCTAGCAAACTTAATTGGAGAAAGGACAACTTGAGGAGTTACCAAAAAATTGTTCTTTGGCCACATATACTCAAAGGTATTCTCAAAACTATTTTTATGGAAAACATTGAATTACCAAGGTCCATCCACGACATTCCTAAGCTATTATTCAAATATGGGAGGTGGTTTCGAAATATCTTACTATTATTGGCTTACCACATCATACAAGGTTTATTTTCTTATTTTTATTTTATTCATGGAGATTTTATAGCCGATGCAAATTCCAAGGTCCATAACACATCTCCTTATGTGATTAAGGAATATCATGAAAATATCATTCTTTGGCCACACATACTTAGAGGGATTCCCAAGATTATATTTATGACAATCCTTATTGTGACCTACATTATTTCTAACTTAAAGGCAAAGAATGGAAATTGTATATCCGAGTTATTATTCAAGCATGGAAAGATATTTATGGAAATCTTAATATCATCACCTAGCTACATCAAACACTAGATGTTTCCTTATTACATTCATGGAAAGATTGAAGATATTGCAAAGATAATAGCTGAAGATGATTCCTCTTTTTATGGTAATAAAGAATATGGTGACACAAGATACGATTCGAGATCAAATCCTATTCAAACCCAAGAGGATGATGGACTACAAGTCCATTCTATTATTAATCAAGTTTCCAAGATTGCCATGAAGAGATTCAAGGTCAAGCATAGATGGAAGTCCAAGTACAATTGTGAAATATTTGATGGACTTTCCAAAAATTGTCTTCTTTCTTACCTCCGACATGTGTTTGACTATTTTGGAATTTCAAACAACATCATTTCAAAAAGAGTGCTTCATGAAGGTTGTAGCTGACTTCCTAAGCTTTCTTGAATAAGTTAGATCACTAAATGTTGACTTCATTTGCTATGTCAAAAGCCCACAGAACCAAGAGCAAAGATTAAGGAAAGTCCAAGTATCCAAACCTGGAGATCAAGGAAATCTCTACATGGAAACCATCCAAGTGGCTGAGCACTAACATGGATTAGCTGCCAAATAACATCTAGACTTGGAGAAGAAGAAAAGAAGATATTAATTATGTAATACCCCGACTTTTTATCAGAATTTAATAAGGATAATTGGAAAGTAATTTTGGGGTATTTAGATTAATTAGATAATCATCGAGGTCTTACCAATGACGTATTCGTAAGATTATAATTTTGGGAAACTATCAGATGATAATTATGATTATTTTGAAAGGACAATTATTAAGGGACCTTAAATGAAAATGTTAGAGAGTAATTGGAGATTATTTGGATAATAAGTAAAGTATGGAATTTGGATGGAAAAAGAGTGTGTTTGGACGATTTCAGACACAGACAAATCATGAGCATTGGGAGTTGCGGATGCATGCAGACGAGGATCTACGTCCACATGCCCATTGGACGTCGTCCCCTAGTTTGGGACGATGTAGGACGATGTTTTGCGTCCTAATTCTCCCTTCTACGTGAAAGTTGAGACGTTAGCAGACGAATGCAGATGGGAGCGGTCATGGGAAATCCGACTCTGTCCTATTTTTGGGACACTTCAGACACATGTGGACGAGTGTGAATGCCTGCAGACGAGAAGATTTTGATTTTGTCCAATTTCTGGATAGTTTCAGATGCACGCGGACGCTAGATGCGAATGACTTCCTTCGTCCAAATGATGGATTCAAACGAGTACAGACAAAGGTTAAGATGCCATCCTTCGTCTGAATGTGCTAAGCTGCTTGAAGAATAGTAACTTTTGGACACATGCAGACGAGGCCAGGACGCAAAACCTCTTCCGAAAGTACCCAGATTTACAAAAATAGGGTTTTAAATAAAGGAAAGTTAGTCATGTAGTCATTTAAATCTCACTCCAATCGACAAGAGGACAAGCCCCATGACTGGACCACACCTTCCCCCATGCTCGGACCCCTCCACGTCAAACATAGGTCTCCATTCCTCCAAGTAAGGCTCCACGCCTTAAGCCCCCTTCCCTACCATGCTCCCTCATTTCAGCTTTCCCCTGTGTGAGTGAAAGTGCTCTCTGTGAGAGTGCTCCCAGTGAGTGAAGAGAGAAAATCCCCTAGAGCTTGTGCGTCTTGTGAGTTCCAAAATTGTGAACTCGTGTGTTTTTTTCAAGGAGACGTGGGTATTGGTGTGGATTTCGTAATGAGTGTCCTGCGTGAAATCCCTACCTTCGTGGTTCCTCTCTGTTCAGCTTGAGCTTCCTAACTCCTTTAGGTAATCAATTCCCTTCTCTGATAATTAGCTTGAAACTGGTTAAGGATAGTTACCTGTTATTTTGGACTTATTGTTGGACTTAGAAATTTGGTGAACCAGGGAAGGTTGGAGCTCCTAGATTGCTTTGTGTCTGCCATGTTTTCTGGTGAGGATATGTTGACAGTTTTGGTTACGATGTATGTTAATTTGGATTCTATTTTGATGTTGTTGGCCGATTACAGTTTTGCTTGGTTTGTAGTTCTATAATTGTTGACATTGATGTGTTAAAAATGCTCTCTGTTGATGTTGGACATCCTGTTAATGACTTATTTATGTGTGCTTTCTGGACATCCTGATAATGAATCTAGAAATGTTGGTTGATAATGTCATGCCTTGGATTGGTTGTGAAGCCCCTAGATAACTATTGTGTGAAGTCTTGTTATGTGAAGTGAGTAGTTAATTTACAGCTTTGATAATAAACTCTGTTGGATTTCTAAATGAGATTATTGGATAGAATAATCTGTTAACTATAAGTTGATAGTTGGATGGATGACCAACTTGGATTTGACAGTGGCTTCTAACATAAGTGGAGTAACATTGGATTAGGATTGAAAGGATGATGGGACTTACGTCAAACTTGGATTATGTTCTCCATCTTGGTTCAAACTAATCAAGGTAACCAAGAACGTGACTGCATAACTGTATGGCGAGAGCAGATTCAATCGGTTGAGCTTCTCCTGGAAAGAGGACAGAAACATAGTCGGGAGCGGAAACAGGAAGGAAAATGGAAATGGGAACGGAAACGGAAACGAGAACGAAAACAGAAATGGAAACGGAAACGAAAATGAAGTTTCTAGAAATAAATTCTGAAAATGGATACGGGAACGGGAAATGGAATAGGAACGGAGACAGAAATTGGAACAGAGATGGGAACAAAAATTGAACCCAAAGAGAAACAAGTACATATACAAAATGAGAAGCAAGATGGAACGCGTCCTACTTAGCCATGTAGCGATGTAGTTCATAACTCGGGAAAGCTTAGATGGATGGATTTGATGGTGGAGAGTATGTTTGAGTGTGCCAAAGTCGTGGAGTGAGAATGAAAGTGTAAGTGCTAGGTTTCAAGTCATAGCGTGAGAAGGATCTGAGGGGTAGAACCATATAGGAAGGCAGATTCGACGCCCACTGGTGAGTCTTTAGCGGTGTGAAGGTCTTGGGGACTCTTCCTTGGCATTGAATCACTCAGTTTTGGTGGAAAATTTTGATGTGGAACACCAAATTTGGGAGAAAATGTTGCAGATTCAGGAGTTGAACGACAACTATGAAGTATTTATTGGATTAAGGCGATAATTAGATATAAGATGTTGAAGAATGGCTATGATTAAGGCATTTCTTTTCTTGGAATGGATGTAATCAGAGTGGTGTAGTGAAAGTGTGGTGAGTGAGTACGAGGGTTTAATCGACTTTTGGTACTAAGTGACGTGTTAGATTAAGTCTAGCGGGCAGTTATAGGTATGAAAGGAGTAGATAGTCTAGATAAAACACAGTATGAGGACCGCTAGAGGGAACTACGTCATCAAAAGGGTAGCTAAGAAGAGATTTGATGCGTAGGTTAGCGTTAGTGAGAGAGTTACGTAGGGAAAATTTTGAGGACGAAATTTATATAAGGGGGGAGGTATGTAACATCTCAAATTTTTCAGTTGGACAATTATCGAGGTATTATCAATGATGTTTCGATGCGTTGTCTATGATAATTTCTATTACGTTTTCCCCCGTGTACCCAATGTAATTAAGGGACAGGGTAATTGGGACATTACATTACGTATTGATACATGTTATTTTTATGACGCATATTTATGAGAAAATTGTTATAGGGTAGGAGTTAATTGAGAAAATGTGATGAATAACTGTCCAGGACATTTTTGGACGCCTGCAGACGACACTACAGACAAGTTATATCATCTACAAATACATTGCACACACGAAGAATGGGTTGGGATGACTCAGGACATAATTCTTCATCCTGACTGCACTGTGTCATGGACTTTCGAAAGAGTCCGGACGTGGACTAGTCACGTCCAGTTTGAATCTGTCCAAATCCTAGACAGTTTCGGACGACTGCGGACTTGGGGAGACCTCATCCGATTTGACTCTGTTTGATTTTGGGACACTTTCGGACACATGCAGACGCTACGTGCGGATGTCATATTGCATCCAAACGTCGCTTGCGGACGGTACGGACCAGGACAACGACGCCATTCCTAGTTCGAGATCGCGAGTTTGCCTATGAGATTTTACACTTTCAGACGAATGCAAACAAGACCAATGCATCTGCACTCATCTGAAACAGCCTAGAACTATGATAAATTAGGGATTTAAAATGATGAAATCTATCGTGAAGTCCATAAATGCTCGATAAAAGGGGACGCCAAACCCAGCCCTCCCACACTGAAGACCACGCCTCTTCCCATGCCAGAAGCCATGCTCACCCCTTCCCCTATGTGTACGATGTCCCCTCTCCAAGTAATGTCTTCCCTCTCTCCCCTACCAACCCTCTCTCATTTTTCAGTCTTTAACTTCCCCTTCCATGAGAGAAGAGTGAGTTCCAGAGAGTGAAAGAGAGGGAAATCCATGAGAGTGAGTCTTGGATTAAGTGAGATGTGGGTTAGTATGACGGGTTAAGTGTGTAACGTGAAGGTGAGCTGTGAGTGTGTGAGGTCTTTGTCCGTGTGAGTTGGAGCTCTTGGAGCCCCTGTGAGTTGGAGTTGGTCGTCGGACTAGCATGGAAGCTTTGAGTGTGTTGTCCTTGTTATTGTGTTCTTCAATTTAGTTAAGGAAATAGGGGTGTCTTGGCCATGTGGAGGCCCTACACCACAAGTAGAGTGTGTGAGTGGGTCTATTTGTTGTTAATAGTCTTGTTGGTTATGTGATTAATTGCTTTAAGTTGCTATGTTCTGTAGGATTTCCCTAGTTGTTAATTCTGCTCTTTGTTGTTGATATTCCTTGTTAATTATGTGATTTCCTTTACTGCTAAGTGATATTGTTAGTTGTTAATAATGCTGTTGTGAAATATAGAATGATGGACCTTAAGTCTAAGATAGTGAAGTCTAAGATAGTGAAGAATGAAGAATTACGACTATGACTCTTTTTCTGGAAATGTATGGTTGTTTTAGTTGTTGTTTTAGTTGCTGTCGTTTACGTGTTGTACTTTTAAGTAATATTGTCCTATTGTGCCTTCATTCAATGTATTATCATTCCGCCATCGCGTACATTGTCCTGCCCTCACTATTGTTGATATCTATGTGTTAGCATGTTAAATTAACTAGGATATTTAATTAGAATCATAATCGCATCTAATTCTTGAGCATGTTAATTAGGGTGACAATTGTAAGAGTATGATAATTAACTAGTTTAACTAGTTGTTAAATAATGAATCCGAGCATGTTTAACTAGTTGCTTAATTAATAATTGTTAATCATGTTAATTAACTGGAGTGAGTATAACTAGAATCCTAAACCTCTAAATCAATTGAGTATGTTAATTAATTGGTTGAGCACATTTAATTAACCTGATTATTTCTTGATGCATGTCAATTAATTAGAGTAACTAACCAAATTAGGATAATAATGGTAATCTTCCGAGTCTGCTAAGAAATTAGGATAACTAATTACTTAGCATACTCGGAAGATTACCAAGATAATAAATATAATCTTTTTAGAGTATGTAAATTGAGTAGAATAACCAATTATAATCTCGAGCATGTAAATTAAGTAGGATAACAAATTAGGATAATAATTGTGATTCTACTTAAACGTGTTAACTTGAGCATGTAAATTGGCTAGGAAATTAACTAGGATAACTGTCAATTGTATGTTCCGATTTCCATTTTGTTTATTATTGTGTTCGAGAAGATCAAGCATGCCTTCATTATTTCAATTCAGTACATCTTGTGAGATAGGAGTTCAATTTCTGTAATCCCTTCATGATTCGCATTTCCTTAATATTCGTTGTTTAAATTCCTTCTAATGTTCGTTGTTTTATAATTGTTTTCTGTTGTGCACAATTATATCCTTCTATTATATGCTTTACTTTCTTTATATGTGTTTTCCATTACAATTACTTTCATTTCAATACGCAATTCAATTATTGTTAATGTTATGTCATAATGCATCATGCATCATATTAGGTTGAGAATGTATGATCATGTATCATGTTAATATAAGCCAATAGGGAGTGCAACCTAGGTGGTGGTACTCATACATGCATTATGTGAGGTAAAACGTTACAAAAATGAGAAAAGAAGAAAAAGGGGAATTGGGGGGGCGGTACATGGGTAGCGGGTCTAGTCTGCACTAGACCAAGGCCCCCAACCATGATGAGAACGGGGACCTAGTGCAAGTAAAAGGTTAGATCCGACCAACTATCCCATTCCAGAGGAAAATCCTCCAATTCCAGCTTGATGTATGAATAACAAACGAATGAAGTAAAGTAAAGTAATAAACGAACGAATGGCTTAATGAAAGGATTGTTTGGGTGGCCCTCATTCCAAAAAGGACTAAAGAGAGGCATATCATGTTGCATTAAATCATTTTCCTTACTAAGCATTTAGGCTTACAATTACTCGTGGTGTAGGTGTAGGTACCTGTATGTGAAATTGACGCAAAGACTTAGGAGTAAATGTGAAAACGATGAACAGATAATAAAGCAAGGATGAAAGATCTGCACGCGCGAGGATTGAGGATGGCCAGGCTAAAAGAGTAAAATAAGGAACAATTACAATCACATTAAGTTTTATTGTTTTGAATTCAATTGTTTAGTTTCTTCATTAAATTATTTATGCTTCCGCAATGTTTTAAATAAACGATTTTATAACTCTTCAGCATTTTATTAATAGGTTTTTATAACGAGTTTAATGAAGGGTTAGTAGCGATCCGGTTAGTGTCGCACTCTAATATCGTTTTAAAATTGTTTTATAAAATTTAAAAATTTTCATGTATTTCAAAGGAATTACGAAAAACCGGGTCATTACACACATATCACCTTGATCAACCACCATCCATCAGAAAGAATTTATTCCTTCATTATGCGCAACACTGGTTAATCAATTTCTTCTCTTGATCGACCACTCCCCTGCTAATCCTTCTAAAAACATATAAAATCCACACATCCAACAACCATAACCCCAAAATCACATTCCAATATTAATATCATCCCATTTACTCCAAAAAAACTTAGAAGATAAACTTTGGGGTATTATAGTTTTACCTCAAGACAAGCCAAGAACAACGATGAATCAATGGGTGGTCACATACTCTCTCAGTTTTCACCTAAAAAATGAAGGCCTATTGAAAAGGAGGGAACTCCAACTTCAACAAAGGTTTTTAGCTCAATTCAAAATTACTCAGAAAACACCTTAAGAAGAGTTTAAATACCCCATAAAAAGGGTTTCCCTAATGTCACAAATTACATAAATAACCTCAAAAATAAAAACAACATAAAAGGTTCTCTGCTAATCAAGTATAGTGGAGAACAACCCAAACAACATTATCTAATTCGTCAATTAAAATCCAAAAATGACAAAACTTGCCTACTACGGGGTTTGGAATGTCTTGAAAAACTTCATCTTGTCATGCTTTCAAATGCCTCCACAAGTAGGCATTGTAGTTTGGATGCATGAATGGTCACAGGTGGAGTCTTAGCCACAATTGCTTGTTGGAAATGCCAAGTGATCACATGCTTTAGTTTTTTCCTTATCTTCAAGAGTTGATTCTTCCTCAAGCCCTTCTAAGGAAGTTCCTCCTACAAAATAAGAAGTCATAAAATGGTTAATGAGCCTTTTGGCCCGAACTCTAGTGACTAGTCCTTAAGGTGCACCATGTTCATTCTAGGTC
This sequence comes from Begonia loranthoides, assembly GCA_022433065.1. Lineage (NCBI taxonomy): Eukaryota > Viridiplantae > Streptophyta > Magnoliopsida > Cucurbitales > Begoniaceae > Begonia > Begonia loranthoides. The sequence continues at coordinate 10,746,168 of CM039485.1, forward strand.
ATATTATACTTTATTCATATGTTGAGATATAATTATTATTGGTTTTGATATAGATAAAATTACTACAGTGAAATGTAAATTTGTTAGGTGCTTTAGCAATGAAGATTTTAGGCTCCCTTCACTACTTTCTTGGAATTGAAAACATTTCCTCACCAAATGGTATTCTTCTTTATCGGACTAAGTATATTACTAACGTATTTGAGAGCGCTTGCCTTAAAGATGTTGATACACCTTTTGAGCTCAATGCTTGATATTCTCCCTCATATGGGATTCCTCTATTTGATCCTAGTTCATATCGCACTGTTGCTAGGAACTTGATTTATCTCCTTATCACTCATTCAAATATCACGCATGTTGTACATATTGTTAGTCAATTTGTTTCTTCACCTACTATAATTTATTGGATTGTTGTTCTTCATATTTAAAGATATTTTTGAGCACTCAATTTCATAGTCTTCTTTTTCCTTCTTCTTTCTCCTTAGAGCTACATGCTTACTCTAATGATGATTGGTTTGGTGATTGATAACTCTTGAAAAAGACTTATTATGACAATTTATTTTATATGTATATATATATATATATATATTCAATGGAAATAATAAATAAAAAGTATTTTTTTTTGTTACAAAATGCTACAACATCATGATTGATATACGAAAATCTATTTTTATGTATTTTAAGATAAATCTTACGTGAAATTATATTTTGTATAGATTTATCTTGAAAAAAATATATAAATATGGGTGAAGAATGGTAAAGATGATTAAGAGGAAAGGAGGATCGAGAAGACTTGTTAAAACAAATTATTTTATTTAAAGGATAAGATTTTAGGAGATTAAATGCACAAGTTTGTTGGAAATTTCATGGAGATGAAATTAGTTAGTAGCTGAAAGATTGAAAGAGAGCGAGATATTTTTATCATGTTTTCAAAAATTAGTTAGAAAAGTGAGAAAGCTTTTTGGAGGGAAAATTTTTTTCAAAGAACATCTTTGCACTAGAAGAGAGGAGACGAAATGGATTAAGGAGAACAACATGTTGGAGAATATGAAGAACGACATAGAAGGATTCATCTTGGTGTAGCCAGCAAAAGAAAATTGTCACCAGATTCAGCTCATTCCATTCATGAACGTGTTCCAACACTTTTGGAAACAATAATACGGTGACAGAATTGTGAAACAAAGTGTGCCAAATAGTCCTAAAAAGAAATTTAGTTATATTGATTTTTTTTTATCATTAGCATGATCCTCAAAATATATAGGCTAAATGTTGAGTGGCTAAGAGGAGAGAGTACATACTTATGAGAATCTCTATGCTCTTGTTGGGTTTTGTTATAGATATTTAACGAGAGGGTCCGCTTGCCAGTCCATTCGCTCGGCTCGCTACAATATCAAGTTGAGTCTGGCCTGATCTCAAGCAGCGAGTCAAGCCGAGTTTAGTATTTGAGCTCATGAGCTTGCCTGGGACCAGGTCATGCAAGCAGGCTCGCCAGCCCACTCGGTAGTTTGGTCGGGCTAGGCTTGCCAAACCCGCCAACATATACAAATTGTTTTTCTTTTCTTTTATGTGGGGCCTACAAAACTTTTATTATTTTCTACATTGGCCCCACCTTCTAGTCTTCCACCTCTCTAGTCTCTCAGACATCAACCCACATTCTCTCTCTATATATATGTTGTTTCTAATTCACTTAAAATTTCGATGTGGGATTCTCACGTTTACACACAACACCCCGCATCCCCACTCCTCCCCTTTCCTCTCACAATCTCACTCAACACTTCAACAATCAATCTCTCTCTTTTATCAATTAAAAAAATGGTAATTAACAAAAAAATCCTAAACTATGGGTTCAGTGATAAGCCAAACCTTAAACTAATTTTACTAACAACAAAAACTTGGAATTATGAAACATGAATGAGGCATACCTTTGTAACAACCCAAATTTTCTCTTTCTATTTTATTTCTTTTTAAAATGCGGTTAAAATTTTAAACTTTAAATGCGGCAAAACCTTTATTGAAAGTCTCTTTAAATTAAAATCAGAGTGCCCTTTTTAAATCTCAGTCGTTACAACACTTTACTTGAACTTGTTCAAACCGTGGGAGATTAAATTATTGATTTATTAAAAATATAACGGAAACGAGATTAAGTAGCAGAAATGAAATTGGAAACTATTTAGTTAAAACATTTATTAACCGAAAATATAAATCAAAGCATGTCTAAAGTTCAAGGTTAAAAATGTCACATATTCAAAATACAAGTTAGGGTCATAGTTAATATTTTTACAAAACGTGCTTACTAATTAACCCTTACAAAACATGTTCTTCTTCATTCTTTAAGCCATCAGTCTACTCTGGTCGCGTCTCCACTGGATATTCCCCAAGCTCCACGAGGAAAGCCTCCTCCTCTGCGCCCGGTACCACCATTTCGTTACCTACACCACAAGTAAGGACGTGAGTCAATGGCCCAATAAAGGGGATGAGGTTTTATGCTTATGTTATGCCTCTCTTTTAGTCCATTATGAAATGGGGGCCACCCAACCCAATCTTTTTATTACATTCGTTTGTACATTCATCACTCGTACATTGAGCTGGAGATTGAAGGATTTCCTTTGTGATGGAATAATGATCGGACCTACCCTTTTTCTTGTAACTAGAACTCCCGTACCCTAAGAGGGAGGGGCTTTGGCTAGTTGCATACTAGACCCGTTACCCATCTGCCCCCCAACTCCAGTTTCTATCGTTTTCTTTTCTAGTTCCTGTGCCGAGCTAAGCTACCAGTACCACAGGAACCTTTATTACCCTAAAGCTTTTTCCCATTTTCATCATTTATTCTCACTCATGCATGGGTGAGCACCACCACCAAGGGGGCACTCCCTGTTATTTCTATTAGTGTGATGCATGATGACAACTAAGTAGCGCATATATTGAAAGTAAATAATAGTAATTTAATAAAACGACAATTCAATAATAAATGGCGGAATTTAATGATATACATAAAGAAAATGAAAGCATAATTATAGGGCAACTATAAAGGAAACGCATGGAAACTGAGATTATAATACCCAATATACAGCAGAACATGCTAACTACGACTAATTCACAAGCTAAGTATGCTCAATTAAATGTCAATTGCATGCTTGGATCGATTAAGCGAATAATGATCAACTAAACATGCTCGGTGTGGATGCTTAAAGATTTCACAAGAAATGGGCATGCTTGAGAACTAGCAGAATTTAATATACAAGCAGTCTGTAACTTAACACACATGGAGATTAACATGTTACTTATGTGCTTGACTATGAGACAAGAAATAGTAGACTAATAGTCAAGGAATATATAAGAGAATATGATGCAAGGTAAAAATACCAAACAAGTAACTGGCTACTTGGCAAGTTTGAAGGTTAAGCGACTAATACACACATACAAGTGTTAGTTGTTGATTAGCATACGTGTAAGGCTCTATTTACTATGCTCGAAGTTCAAAGAGAAGTACTAATTGGCATGCTTGGGGATTAAACAGGATGAACAACAGGAAATAGTTAGCATGCTCATAGTAAACTAATCATGCTTAAAATTTAACTAAACAGTGGCTATCATGCTTAAAGGTTAACCATAGTTAAATTAAAACCTGACAAATTAATAACTACTTAAGATGCTGGAGGATTAAACCAGTTAACTAACCCGACTAATTAGTAGATATGTTTGCAGGTCATACTTTATACCCACAGCATAACAATAGAGAATGGAAGATGAACAAATAGAGGATTTATAGAAGTAGGTGCAAGACAAAATTAACACAAGTATTAAAGCAGCATAGTATATTGAAATTAAAAACACGCAGCAAAACTGGATAGCAAGACAAGTGATATACCAAGTGTTTCCACAACACATGGCCATTTTGTTCTCTTGATTCACAAGCATGCTTCATTCACTGTTTCACATTACTAGACTTATCATCAGGCCATGTTCTTAGCAGAAGTAAATTAAACATTGGACAAAATTGATAGTAGGTTATATAGAAATAACTACAGAGTAAAGGAATTTTGTAGAAACCAACAACAGACCATCATCCACAAAATTTACAGAATTTAACTACACCACAAAGTCACGCACACACACATTTTTACTTGTGGGTAGGGCTTCCTCAAGCCAAAGACAACCCATTCCCTTACCTTAGTTGAGAAGTAAGCTATTAAGGACAGCTGAACTCCACTCCTTGCGACACCACACTCAGCTAAACGAAAGAGAAGAAGAAACTGAACGAAGGATAGGAGAAGAGGAGAACGCAGGGGAGAAGGATGAGTGAGCTGGAGGTTAAAAGGAGAGTTGGAGACTTACTAGGCAATCATCATGTAGGAGAGGAGAAGGACGACTAGGCTATGCACAAGCTGGAGCTGGAGGCGATTTGCTTGTCTGGGAGTCGATTTTCATCGTTGAGAGATCATGTATTTATGGACTACATGACAAACTGTCTGATTTAAATCACTAAAATTTTGCTATTCTGCGATCTTTCGGACAAGTGTGGATGCCTTGATCTCGTCCGCATTTGTCCGCATATGTAAAATTCTCAGGTCAAAATGTGATCGCGGACGGGAATTGGCGTCCCCACCTTCGTCCGTACCGTCCGCAGCTGATCTACGGCGTCCGCATGTATCGTCCGCTTCTGTCCATAATTTGGACAGATTCAATTCGGACGAGACCCACCCTCATCCGCTCTCGTGCGCAAGCATCTGAAGGTTTCCAGACTTGGAGAGATTCAATGCAAACGTAGTCATCCCTGTCCGTACCGTCCGCATGGTGTCCGAAAGTCCACAAAAAATGTGAAGTTAGGACACTGAATCGCATCCCAAGTCATCCCAAGGTTCAGGGCGACGTTCTAAGCGTTTGCGGACGACATGATTCATCCGTAAAGTTGTCCGCAGGCGTCCCAAAATGCCCAGGACAACGTTTTTCTTGAAATTCCTTACTCAACTTTTTACCCCATAATCTTTCCCCACGAATAAATGTCATAATTAACCAAGTATTGATACGCAACGAATTATATAATTTTCTACAAGTTTGATTACATCGCGTATACGGGAAAAATTAGTTCTGGGTATTACAACCTCACAGTCATATTTTCTATTAAAAAACATCTCCAAGAAGTCCCTCAGCATTCGAAGATATCCAAGGTAAATCCTTAGATGTCCCTCAACGTTGGAGGATGTCCAAGGATCAGCCTTGGACGTAAAAGGATCTATGGTCAACATAATCTTGTAGCCATGGAGATTTTTTTTTATTTTTCAATCGCCAAAAATAGATCTGTGGATACTTGGTTTCAAAAGGATGGGTGACCGTGCATGAGGTGTATTTGCAGAAATGTTAGTGGCTGCAGATATGTTCATGTCTGTAGTAGTGTTAATGTCCACAGATACTTGGTTCAAAAAGAGCACGTGGCCGCACATGAGTGGTGTTTATGGAGTGATTGCATATCGGCAACAAAAGCATTGGTGCCAACGAAATGAGGTTTATCCGTCCGCAGAATGACATGACATGGATGATTGTGATTGGTGGACAATGTGAGCAAATATCTGCAGCGGAAGCATTGGTGCCTGTAGAAGCGTTGGTGTCTACGGATGTGAGGTGGAATCCGCAAAATGAGGTATGTGGCAAATTGTTATTGATGGACAATATAAGCGGATATTTGCGATAAAATTGTTAGTGTCCGTGGATGGTATGTGAAATCCGTAAAATGAGGATACGAGGCATATTGTGTTTGGTGGACAATGTAAGCAGATATGTGCGGCATAACCATTGGTGTCCATGAATGTGAGATGGAATCCGCAAAATGAGGTATGTGGCACCATGGAGGATTGTGCTTGGCAAACAATGGAAGTGGATATCTATAGTGGACAGGAACGAGTTCGCAGATAGGAGGAATCATGTGCATGGCACACACGATTTAATGAGGATGCATTAACAAATAGAAAAGGGGGCATTTATGGAAAGAAGAATGGATACGTGGATAGCTCACATTAATTAGAGAGGAAACGGATACCCATGAATAGTGAAGGGAATATCTGCAATGAAACATAGTTGAAGGTTTAGCTTGTCGCATTAAAAAAAAATAAAGCAACGCGCTCATATTTTTGTGACAAAATGCTTCAATATTTTTATGTATTTTTAATACAAAACTTACATCAAATTATATGTTGTATAGATTTATTTAGAAAAGAAGATTTAAATATAAGTAAAGAATGTTGAAGGTTGTTAACAGAAAATGAGAATCGAGAAGAATTGTCATAAAAAAATATTTTATTCAAAAGATAAGATTTCAGGATATGAAAGAGGAGTTTGTTGGAAATTTTGTGGAGAAGAAATTGGTTAGTAGCTGAGAGATTGGAAGAGAGCGAGACATTTTGATATTGTTTTCAACATAAGTTGTAGGAGTGAGAAAATATGACATCTTTGCACAAGAAGAGGCGAGCCAAAATGGATTATGAAGAATAAGTATTAAGGATGATGGAGAAGGATTGATTTTGTTATGGCTAGTGAAAGAAAAGTGTCGATAGATCCATCTCTTTCTCCATTCACAGAAATGGTTCCAACATTTTTAGAAACAACAATTTGGTGAATAATTGTCGGAGCAAAGTGTGGCAAATTGTAGTGACCGAAAATTTTTTTTTGAAAATGATTTTTCTATATATATAGTGCAATGACTTATATCGATTATTTATTGGATTGGAATAATGACTTCTAGTATTTTATGGCTTGCTAGAATTGAAGCAATGATTAGGAATTTTGATTTGACGAATATTCTATGACTATGAAAGAAGGGATTGTGTTGATTTTCTAGAAACAATGCAAGAGTTCAACTGGAGAAAAAGAAACTTGTGCGAAATGAAAATATATCCCACGACGAAAAAGGTGAGAAACAAAATGATGTCGCTGGGGTGAAGTGTTCATGTAAAACTCGAGAATTTTCAAGAATATAAATTCTAGGTGTAAATTATTTTACGTTAAAATCGGTCATAACATTGAAAAAGTTGACTGAATTGTCGCGTGGCGGCCACTTGTTAAATTTTTGGCCAATTAGTCAAATAGATGGAATGAGAAATCTCTGAAAAATCTATTCGAGAAATGGAGTTGGAGAATTAAATTGAAGCGGTAAACGTCGTTGATTGATGTTCGGAATAAATTAGGATTGAAGTCATAATTTAGAGTTGAAATTTATATTCATTTATTAAATTAAGGGAAAGTAAAATAAATGGAAATAAGGAATTAATTAAATGTAAAGGAGAAAAGAAATTAAAAAGAAGAAGGAAAGGTGAAGATGGCTCGGCAGAAAGGATTATAATGTAAAAAAAAAAAAAAGATTATAAATAAAAGAAAAATTAGCACCACAGACCATATAGTTCGTGATTAATGACAAGTCAAATTTTGGAGAATTTTTTTAACAATTAAAACCCTAAACTATGAGAAATTCTCGCCAGAAATCTCGCAATCACGATTCCCGTCTAGGACCGTCGAGTTTAACGCCTGGTTTCTTCTATGTCAAGTACCGTCGAACAGAGATGAAAGACGTCAAGTACTGTCCCTCCCGGCAGTTCGAAGAAGTAGGACGATGGTGGGCGAGGGTGGACGATGGCGTCCATCCTGGCGATTTCGTCTCTGTCAAGCTCATTGTGTAACGACCCAGTTTTTTGTAACCTTTTAAAAATACGCTAAAATTTAAAACTTTTATTTAACCACTAAAACCCTCTTTATTTAAAACTCTTTTAAAGAAATATCAGAGTGCGTCTAATCAAACCGCTACTAACCCTTCATTAAACTTGTTATGAAAATCCAATTAATAAAATGCGGAAGAGTTATAAAATCTTTTATTCAAAACATAGCGGAAGCGTAAATTAATTTTCTTTGAAAACGTAGCAGAAGCGTAAATAGTGATTTAATTTATAAAAATTCTTTTTTCTTTAAAAACATAGCAGAAACGTAATTAATTCATTTAAAAAAATTAATAAAATGTTACTTTATATTTACGACTTGTTCATCTTTACTTTATATTTACGGCTTGTTCATCTTTACTTTAATTAGCTTGACCAGCCACAAGTCTCTCCCGCGCAAATCCTTCATCAACTGCTCCTACATCTGTTCGTCATTGTTCTCTCGTACTTGTACCTACATCGCAAGTAGTAACCTATGAGCCTAAGGCTCAGTAAGTGATATTACATATCATGCTACTATATGTTCATGTTGTGCATCTTTAAAATCGTATGCAGTTTAAGTTCTCTTCTTTTTCTTATCATTTTATCTTTTATATTTTAATCATCGTTTTTTATCAGTCTTTTATGTTTTATTCATCGTTTTTGTCTTTTACGTTTTATTCATCATTTTCGTTAGTCTTTTACGTTTTATTCATTGTTTTCGTCTTTTACCTCTGATATACTAGCAATGACATAATCCGAAAGCTTGCTAATCATTTGTCATTATGTCTCGGCATTATCTAGGGACCTTGCAACAGATATGAGCAATAATGGCATAATCCAAAGGCTTGCTAGCAACGATGGCATAATCCTAAAGCTCGCTAGCGGCCGTGCCACAAAGGCTTAAACGGCCTCATGTCAATCGTAGCCTTTTTTCTTTTCTTTAGTTTACTTGTTACTCGTTTATTATCTGTTTCTCGTTTATTATCTATTTCGCTTTTCATGGTAAACTAGATAGTCCTACAACCCAAATAATAGTAGTTCGCTTCGGGTGATCAGCCCTCGAGAACACCATACACTTAGCTTGTGTGAGCATCCCTTAAACCATTCTTTAAAATCGTGCACAAATTTCTAACAGTAATATGAAAGCACACAATTTCTAACAGTAATATGAAAGCATAAATAAACATTCAAACGTCCCTCGTGAATGCACACAATTTCTAACAGTAATATGAAAGCATAAATAAACATTCAAACGTGTGATTCACAACAAGTAATATAAAACTAGAGACACGCTACGTGCGAATAATAACTGTAAGCATGCTTTTAAAAACAGTAAACAACAAAATATGCTATTAAAGACTGTATACATGCTTGGAAAGCGGTAAGTAACGAAACATACGATTAATAACTGTAGACATGCTTTAAAACAGTAAACATAGAGGCATGCTATTTAAAACAGTAAACAACGAAACATGCTATTAAAACTGTAGACATGTTAGGAAAGCGGTAAGCAACGAAACATGCATCTCCTATTCTTACAATGTAGGGTCCGAAGACCAAAACACATGCATATCACTTACCTCGATTCTTCGTCAACGCTTAATACTAATCTCTCTCCTTCTTAGTACTTCACGTTTAGAAACATCTAGTCATAATACAATCATTTAATTTACTTATTAAATCTTAACGTCTTTCTATCCTAATTTCTCGTTACTTAATAAAATCTTCTAAATAAGATCGTGTCGTTAATTACTACTTAACTTAATGAATTAATCTCGATTGATAACATCTAGAATTAAGTTTAATACGTAGCGAAGGCCAACATGATTCCATTAATTATAGGCACATGAATTATTGACCCATAAATCAACGATCAATAATAGTATCTGAAACGAATCATAAAACTATAGTTATTCAATTTCTATAATATACTTATCCGATTAGTGAACCAAATCCAAAAACCAACAAATTATCTAACAATAGCAGATTAACCAACTCATTCCAACATATTCATGCTTGTGGCAATACTATACAGAGACAATATCTGAGGACCCAAAACTAATACCAAATAGGTTAATAACTTATATTTAGCAACTAACTCCAGTAACCAAATCTCATAACTCAAATCCAATACCAACATAACAAAGTTGTAAAGCGGGGATAGTTCCATTATCGAATAAGAATTCTACTCTCAAAATATAAACTTCAATTAACATGAAGCATATTTATCAAACTTATGACCACAGAGGAAATCACAAATCCACTCCCACGTTCAACAATAGCAACAAGAGAGATCTATAAACCATCAAGACACATTTCTATTTTTTTTGTACCAATCACAGATAGTTCACTGTCAACATAAACTTAATAACTCATTCCATTCAATAATGATCCAACATCCATCCAACAAACTCATCTAGAGAAATTCATAATAACAGACTATCCAGACTTACAGAATCATAACTCATTAACACTCAAACATAATCCAAATAACTAAATAGTATAGGAGAAATCTCACCAACAGGGCAGACCCAAACTAGGAGCTCCAACACTTCTTTCATCCTCACCCTTCTCGGCCTCTAGCTCCAGAGAGCTACACCACCATCTCCAGCCTTTCCCCCATTGCCAGCTTGACAGAGTGTTCCCCACGCTCTACGCTAAATTGTTGGTTTTGTCATCGCCAGTTCGAACACAACAACAGGTTGGACCCAGGCCTTCGGCCAGTCCAGCACAAATCACCCTTTTTCCCCGACGTTCCTTGCGAAATCGCCAGCTCCGATCCCCTGAAATCGGTCCCAGCCAACGACCACAAGACAAAATGCCAAGGAGGAGGCAGAAATCGACCAAACATACTTCCAATAGTTGCCGAAAAACCACGCTGCGGGAGTCCCAATTCGCAATCTTAACGGCGATCCGCGACGCCATCTTGCTTCTCCTGCAACCGCTAGCTAGGACGTCGCCACCCAAGCCTTCGTCGCTTGCGCACTCGTCGGACCCATCATCGTTGTCGCCTCGCTCAGTCTCCATCTCCCTCTTCGTCTCTCTCTCTCTCTCGATCTCACCCTCTCTTCTCTCCTGAATCATGAAATGGCCAAGGGCCAAATTTACTTCCCCCCTTCAGTCCAATTATTTCCTGAACCGGACCGGCCAAAGCCACACAAAATTGAACCAGTTTTGCTGGTGCACTGGTTCTACTTCTCCAAATCTCCATTTTAAATTTCTAATCCTTCAATTAATCTCCATTTAATTTCAAATTAACAAAATCCTCAATTTCATTTAATTATCCAATAAATCTTATTTTATTCTTCTTTATTTGACTAAAAACTGAACCACTTAATTTTTCTCGGACCAAGCCAAACCAAACCAGTTCAGTCCATAAATCTCCATATTAATTCCTTTAATCCAATTTTTCACTTAATATCCAATTATATACTCTTTCCAATTTAATCCTTAATTATTATCCAATAAATTTCCAAAATTTATAATATTACAAATACGTTCTTGGTAACACCCTAATAATTATCCAATTAATCTAAAAAATCTCCAACTTCTTTCCAATTATCCTTATGAAATTCTGATATAAAAAGTCGGGTATTACACATTGGCCATTGGATTGCGGAATGTACGGCCATGATTGAATCTGGCGTTTCCCTAAGGCAATAGACGGATGACAATCCCTAGCCGTTGGATCGAGTGAGGGACGTCTCTCATCTGGAACGATGGCCATGATTGAATCTGGTGTCTTCCAGAGGCGACGGACGAATGATGATCCCTAGTGGTTGGATCAAGCGACGGACGTCCCTCATCTGGATCGATGGCCAGAATTGAATCTGGCGTCTTCTAGAGGCGACGGACAAATGACGATCCCTAGTCGTTAGATCTAGCGAGGGATGTCCCTCATCTGGATCGACGGCTAGGATTGACTCCAAATTAAATAGGTCACGTGCAAGACAAACAAATTTTCAAAATGCGCGAATTCCCTCAGTTAAGATGGACGTCCCTCACCATGAAACGGATGTCTATAGGCCAATACTACGTCCTTCTGCCCTCAATGGAAGCCTCTCGTCTTTGGACGGCATTGTTTAGGCCATGACGAACGTCTGTCTTAATACGAGGGACGTCCATTCCTCTCGGATTTCATTCTCTGAATGCTAAACGACAGCATTTCCTCTCGATAGACAACGAAAATCTACCTTATAATCTCGAAGGGCATCCCTTACCCTAGATATTGCAAAGAGGACAACAAACTTCCCCCGACAAACTCGAACTCCAGATATCCATCCTCCCGATTGTTGAAATGAAAAATGGCGCCGTAGGCAGAGCAAATGTCAAAGAAGCATAAGGTGGCTCCCTCCGAGCCCGCAAGTCTAGTCCGCATGTCTGCAGAGCCCTCTGAACCTGGGTTGTTCAGCTCAGCCTCCTCCAAAGAACTGTACGATAATGACATTGTACCTCATGCCATAATCATATCTAGAAAGGTAGATTTCAATTCATTCATTGATTTTGGATTGAAGGAAATGTTTGAGCGAATTGGTTTGTATGAATTGTGCACGATGGGGGGTTATTATTGTGAGAGGGCTGTGAAATTGTTTTATTCAAATTCGGAGTTCGATAGCTCTAGTGACAGTAGTTGAGGACTTTTCTGTATGGGAAACATATTAGGATAACTCTTAATCAATTGAATGCTCCACGGAGGAGCCGTTGGAGGAGTATTTCCATGTATCAAAGGACCCTGAAATTGTAGAACAAGGAGATGATATGGCATTGCTAAAGCGATTGGTTCACAATCCTACAGCCATTGAATCTTTCTTGCGACCCAAATCAAAGGACCTCAATGCTAAAGCAAGAGTCATCCATCACATGATCACCCACACAGTTGTGACTCGTGATGGACAAAGAGACCTTGTCTATAACACCCTGACTTTTTTAAGTTGGATGATTATCGGGGTATTACCAAGAACGTTTCGAATTGTTAAGTCAAGGGCTATTCCCGATAACGTTTTTCTCGTATACATAATGTAATCAAGTGTTGGGATAATTAGGATATTCATTGCGTATTTATACGTGTTATTGTATGACATGTATTTATGGGGTAAGTGTAATGGGATGGGAGGTAAGTAGGAAAATGGTGCGGAAAGGTTATTCTAGGCATTTTTGAACGACATGCGGATGTGTTATATCGTCCGCAAGTGCATTGCATGTCGCCCCTTATCCTTGGCACAACTCAGGATGTGGTTTCGCTTCCTGACTTCACTGTTGTCTTAGAGTTTCGGATGAATGTGAATGTGAATTAGCCGCATCCAATTTGAATCTGTCCATTCCTGGACACTGTCAGACGCATGCGGACGGGTACGAACGTGGCTTGGTCTTATCGGAATTGAATCTGTCCAATTTGTGGACAGATTTAGATGTGTGCAAACGCTTCATGCGGACGATAAATCGCGTATGAATGCCAGTTGCGGACGGTACGGAATGGGTGTGGACGCTATTTCTTGTCCAAGACCACGATTTTTGCCTTGGGGATTTTACTCTTGCAGACAAATGCAGACGAGACTAGAGCATCCGCACTCATCTGAAAGTCCCCAATTCAGCGTAAATTTAGGGATTTAAAATATAACTTCTTGTCATTTAGCCATTTATTTCCATACAGAATCGACCTCGCCAGCTAAGTCGTCCCCTCCGCGTAGGGCGCCGACCTCCCCTTGCCCAGTTGACCTCTCCCTTCCCCTGGGTGCCTACGGTTTGTCCCTCTCCCCCTTCAAGTATAAGCCTTCCTCTCCCTTTAGACTAGCATTTCTTCCTCCCAACATGAGCTCTCCCTCCCCTGTGTGAGAGTTCTTGTGTGCGAGTGGGTGGCTTGTGAGTGTGAGGGATATCTGTGAGAGTGAGTTCTGAGTGAGAGAGATTGTGGGTTAGCCATTGTGGGTGATGTGTGAACGTGAGTGAAGTGAGGTGAAGCTAAGAGAGCTGGAGTTGTTGTCCTCGCTCAAGCTGTTGTCCTCGCTGAAGCTGCTAGAGTTGTCGTGAGCTGAGGAGTCGCCGGTTGCTGTGGAGTTATTGTCCCTGAGTGTAGCTTCGTCATAGTGGTAAGGAAATAGGGGTGTCTTGGCTAGTGAAGGCCCTACACTACATGTAGGTGTGCGTGAGTGTTATGTTAGTTCTCTGAAATGCTTACTGTTAGTTGCTGTTAGTGAATTTCTACTTGATAGTTCCTTGGAAGATTACCTGTTGTATTTCCCCTTGTTGATGCCGTACTGTGCTCTGTAATAATTGTTGGGTTTCTAGCATTATTCCTTAGTTGCTAACTAGCTCTGTGATATTTTCTAGTTGATGGGCTGTAGACTATCTTGATTATTTCCTTGTTATTTCCTTTATTTCATTGTTATTTCCTTTATTTCTTGTGATTAGTGCTGTGAAATATACCATGTGAGTTTGGCTGTGAAGTGTAAAATGGTTTGCTATGAATTTGGGAATGAGAAATTGAAAAGAGAAGTGCGCGAGGATGTGATAAACATATTTAATTGTTAATCAATTGGAATCCCAATTGTAATTATTAATTGAGCATGTTAAGTAATTAATTGGACTCGAACATGTTTAATTATCTAGCTCGACTAATTAACAAATTAACTAGTTGTTAAATAACTAATTCTAGCATGTTACTAATCACTTACTTAAGCATATTAATTAACTTAACTAGTTGTTTAATTAACCGTTGCTAATCACTTTCATGTTCACTTACTTAAGCATGCTTAATTAGCTAGACTTAACTAATTAGAGTTGAGCATGTTAATTAATCTAACTAATTAACTAGTCGTTAAATAACTAATTCGGGCACATCTACTAGTTGATTATTTAGTAATGAATCTTTGAGCATGTTAATTTATAGCATGTAGTTAGCATGTTGAATTGCATGTTTAATTAGTAGTATGTTAATTAACTAGATTGTACCGTGAAATTTGCATGTAATTTGCATGTGTAACTATTTAACATGTTTAGATCAACTAATTAGAATAGGTTATGCCATGTTAGCATGTCAATGTTTACATTTCTTTTATTATCATGACTTATACATGCAATCATGTCTCTTTGCTATTTAATTCCTTCTACAATTGTCTCATTCATGCCCTTTGCTTCCTTGGGTGTTCCACTGTTATTACTTGCCCTTATGTGAGTTGTTCCATGATTGGTTGCCCTCATATCTGTTCACTTTCAATCTCTGCTACATGCTTTACTTTCTTTTATATGTGCAATTTCAATTACAGTTTGCTTTCATTTCAATAATATTATCAATTACATTCTTATATGCGCAATATGAACTGCATCATGCATCATGCATCAGGCTAGGTTGAGTATGTATCGTCATGCATCATGTTAATAGAAATCAATAAGGAGTTTCATCTTGGTGGTGGTACTCACTCATGCATATGCGAGGTAAAGTGTTAAGAAAATGAAGGAAATGGGGATTTGGGGGGCAGATGGGTAGCGGATCTAGTTTGGCAAATGGGTGAAGCCAAAACCTAGTCAGGAACGGGGACTCAGTTGCACATAGGAGGTTAGATCCAACCAATTATACCATCACACATGGGTTCCTCCAATCTCCCGCTCGATGTACGAGTAATGAACAAATGAAGAAAAGTAAAGTAAATAATGAACGAATGACGTAATGAAAGGATTGGTTTGGGTGGCCCCCATTCCAAAAGGACTAAAGAGAGGCATATCATACTGCATAAACTCTTTTCCTCACTAGGCCCTCGGGCTTACAGTTTACTTGTGGTGTAGGTGTAGGTACTCGTACGTGAAATTAATGCACAAACTTAGGAGTAAATGCAAAAGCGATGAACAAATAATAAAGCAGGGATGAAGGGTTAGCACGTGTGAGACTCGTGGCTGGCCAGGCTGATGAGAACCAAAGAGAGCATGGTTGTAATAAAAATGTATTTAATTGTTTAGTTTTCATTTTTGAAAATCAGTATTTAATTGTTTAGTTTCTTTCATTAAATTATTTATGTTTCTGCTATGTTTTAAATAAATGATTTTACAACGCTTCCTTAATGCTTTCACGAAAAAGGGTTTTAACAAATGATTAGTAGCAATCCAGCTTTAGTGTCGCACTCTGATATTGTTTTAAAAAGAGATTTTTAATGGTTTGGTAAAAATTTTAAATTCTGAGCATTTTCAAAAGATTACGAAAAGTCAGGTCGTTACATTGTCACCTGCATGGATCTCTACGTGGTGGAGAAGCTCTACAATGGGAAGAGGTTCAACCTTGCATATATCATTATGCATCAAATGAAGGCAAACTTGAATAGTACAAGGAAGAATCTCCCTTATAATTGGCTCATTCAGTGCATTGTTGAAAGCAACGGGTTGGCTGTCTCTCACACGGAGCGATGAACCAATGAAAAAGCACTTGACGTGTACAATCAAGTGATATTGGCTCGGATGGGGCTGCACAAAGTACGAGGAAAGTGGGTATTCAAATGAGAGGTGGCAGCTGCACCTCCTCCTTCCACGTCAACTACACCTCTTCCTTCGACGTCAGCTGCACCCCCGCCTTCCACGTCAGCTACACCTCCTCCTTCCACGTCCACTGTACTAATTCCGTGGACATCAGATGCACAACTGTTATATCACACGGAGGTGGAGGACAATTTTGTGCGTCCTATGGCAGACGATAAAGCTCCCTCTCCTCAGTCCTCGCCCTCTATACTGATCAGTGAGGAGAGGTGGCGTGGCATGTCGCGAAGTTGGATAGACAAGAGAGCCAACTTGGCGAGATTCAAGCCAAGTTGGATAGACAGGAGAGCCAACTTGGCGAGATTCAAGCCACTGTACTACAAATGAAAGAAGTACAGATGAATATTGCAACCGCTCCTCCAGCAGCCTAGCCCTTCATTAGCTTCTCCTGCATCTTCCGATGTCGATCCGGATGGATGCCAGTTTGTCTTTTAGCTTACATGCACTTTCCATATATGCATTAGTACTGTTGATTAACAATGTGTTACAATTGTGCAGGTCTCCTATCATCAGGCAACCATCCCTCCTCCAACCCTTGTCAAAGTTCAAAAGATTTTGGGAGCGGGTCCTCCAGTGAGAACAGTGGTTTGAAGGATAACAGTGCAAGTGGTATGTCTGCAATTTGGTTTTGTACAATGTGTTGAATTTACACTTACACTGATTTTCCATTGCAGCTTGTGAAATTGATGGACGAGTTCATGGCACTGGCACGAGTACATACGAAGAACAACAAGGAGACGTGTGCTCCACTTTGCGACTCCAAGGTAAGAAGCAATGTGATTTGAAAATTATTCTTAGTTGTGATTTGAAAATGTATGTTGTTTGTCGTGTTGTCGATTTGCAGGTTAAAAATATCTACTCAATAACAACCCTCCTCGTGCCAAAGCAAATGAGAGCTTCGAACTGGGTGAGAATGTTTAACCAATTTATAAGATGTTGCTATTGAAAACAACTAAATATATAAATAAATCGCATTCTTAACATGCAGTGCATGGCCAACAAATGAGGAGGAGATGGCAGAGGTTCAGATAAGGGAAGGGATATTGACTATTGGTTGGATCCAAGTAAAACACTTGTATTCATTCATACAATATTTCTTCCTGATATAATATAAGGACCAATATTTCTTCCTCATGCAGTTCCACCCGGAGCTACATTCAATCTTGGCTATACATTCTGCGATCCAACGGCCAATGAGCTTGACAGAAACGAAACCGCCAGGAGGGACGCCAACGTCCGCCCTCACCCACCATCGTCCTTCTTCTTTGAACTGCCACGAGAGATGGTACTTGACGTCCTTCGTCTCCATTCGACGGTACTTGATAGAGACAAAAACAAGGTCTTAAACTCGATGGTCCTGGACGAGAATCGTGATTGTAAGGTCACTGGCGAGAATTTCCCATAGTTTAGGGTTTTAGTTGTTAAAAAAATTCTCTAAGGTTTAACTTGTCATTGATCGTGACCTATAGGGTCTGTGGTGTTAATTTCCCTAAATAAAATAAAAGAAACTTAAAATGAGAAAAAGAAAGGGGGAAAAGGAGAAGAGGTCGTGGGTGTTTGAAGAGGAAGAAAAGGAATAGGGTTTCCTTCATTTTTTCCCTATTTCCTTTGTGAGAGAGAGAGAGACCGCGCTAGACAATTCGAGGGAGAAAAGGGACGATCAACTCTGTGAAAGAGCTGGGTGGTTTCGGCCAAAGACAGGTGCAGGTGGTCCAACATTGTCAAGCGTGGTGATTGTTCGACTCTATCCGAGCATTCCAGAGCTGTGAACGAACAGAGACAGCCGAACACGGACCAATCAAAGCATTCGAAGCACGAGCTGTCAGTGAGCATTTCTTCCTTTGATTTTTAGTTTTCAATGAGTAATGCAAATGCCCGGTTCTGATTTATTTAGATTCTGATTTTGATGTTGGATAAAAATGTCGATAATACATTTTGTTTCGGTTGTTTTGTTGGTTTGAGCTCTGTTTTGCATTTTGGGCACTATCAATGAAATGTTGTGAACCGGGAATAATAGATTATGTGCCCTATTCTTGCCACAGTTGTAATAGGTTGCTTTGTTTCCCTGTTATGCTCACGGTTCGTTTGATGAACTTGCTTTTGTTTGGATTCTAATTGAAAATATGGTTCTATTTAGTTACCCATTGTTTTGGATGCCATGAAAAAGGAATGCTAAGTTGATGACTGATTCATGTTTTGTTACTGTCATTGATGATAAAAAGAAACCAAGGATGAGTTATTGTTATAGGTGATTTGTTGCCTATTTTGCTACGATCCACTGATGAGATTGTTGTGATGTTTTGGTTACTATTTTGTTGTGGCTGTGCTATTCTTGTGCTAGGGTTGTTGCTCTGTTGACAATATTGCACAGTGTTTATTTATGCCATAAAAGCTGAGGAAGTGATGATAGTAATTGGGAGATTTACAGTTATGGTGGTATATTGAGGAGATGAAAATTACACTGTTACTTTGGGGACATACATTTTAATTGTTGAGTTAGATGTTCATTTCACTATTATTCATGTGGCTATGTAACTTTTTGCTGTTGGAATGATAAATAAGTTGAGGAATGTTTGGAGGACATGTGACAAGGTTTGTTGATTAAATATTGCTCATTGATTTGAGGACCAATTCCCTGGGTTGTTTGCATTATGTGAAACTGTCTCGAATGTGTTATTTGAAACTGTTAGTGAACTCTTAAGGTGGAGTTTGACAATGGTTAATTTTTGTAAATTGAGGATGTGACGATACTTGTGAGGTTATTTACAATTCAATTAGGCATG
Source organism: Begonia loranthoides (assembly GCA_022433065.1). Taxonomy (NCBI): domain Eukaryota; kingdom Viridiplantae; phylum Streptophyta; class Magnoliopsida; order Cucurbitales; family Begoniaceae; genus Begonia; species Begonia loranthoides. The sequence goes on from CM039485.1 coordinate 10,765,147, forward strand.
TGGAGTCATAGTCTATAGTGGCATAGAAAAAGTAGTCCTGGTATAGGATTTTTCCACATATTCTTTGGGATTTCATTTAAGAGATTTTCTCCATGTTTGACATGTTGTAGACTGGGACAAGTTTGAGGATTTCGAGCTAGTACCTACGATTGCTACTCCTTTGCATACAAGGAGAGACAGTCGTCGAGGTAGGGGTTTTATACTTAGTTGGTTGTAGTGCATTACATAGTTTTCAAAACCATATTTTGTGGGATACCATATAGGAAAAACCTGATGGGGACTGTTCAATAGCACGTCAAATTTTTATACTATGTATGTACGGGAGTTTTACACGTTTACTTTTGTGCACTTCATTTCATGTTTTGGTATGCTGTGAATCTGATTTGGGGGTGATGAATCCTCCTAATACTTTGGGCGGTTTCAGTATCAAAGTATCATGAGGCTATCCCCGGTACATCTCCTACTGCGTGGTGATGTTTTGTTTGTGCGCTGTGTGAAAGATGGGATTAGGAAGGTGATGACGCTTCCTTGGGTTTCGAATCCCTAAACCTGATCAGGGTGTATATACAGGCGTGTCACCGTGGAGCGTGCTCGCCAACAACCCGAGTGACGAGCCGGGTCTACAGACCAATGTCACTTGTCTTCCTCTAGGCTCATGAGGTGCTGCCCGAAAATGATTGCCGCCTTTTTGTGTGATTGTTCGGAGGAGTCCCTAAGTGATCTTCCTTTTTCACGGACTACAGTTTCTGAGATGAAACACAACGAGTGTATTTTAACCTATAGTTGTCTATGTATACAACCATGCTTTCTAAATGTCTTGTCTAGGGCCTCGGAGCCGGATTTTCATAAAAGATAAAACAACTTTCAAATGTTTTGAAAACGTACATATTTCTCCGAAACTCATGGTTTTCACGAAAATAGTAAAACAAGTTTTACACGACCATAGCATTTAGTATAAGTTCCCTATTGAGCTAGTCATTCACCCCTTAGACAATATTTTTCTAGGTTAGGTTTTTGGTTGAAGACTTTGCTACTATTTATTTTATTTCATTTCCTTAGTCAAACCCTTATTTCTTGGTAAGCAAACTATTGGATGATTGTACTCTACCTAATCTGGTTTTCTGAGAAACTTGGATTGTATGCACAATATTATTTGGACTCTTTTAATCTATTATTTTGTATTATTAATTATTCTTGTCATCACTATATGGACCGTGGCCCATCACAAGTGGGTCGCGGTTGGGTATTTATACAAGTCTTCTGCAATAATTTAACAAGTCTTGGGCTGGGTGATCGGGTTCTCTACAAGGATTGGGTTGTTTGGCCCGACGTTTCTATCCGACCCCCCTCTGGGTTGTGATAGTCCGCTAAAGAGGAGAAACTGTGGGTGAGAATTTGCCTACAAAATGGATGTGAGGAGTGGGTAAATTAATGATCATTGGATGGGAGGAGCAGACAATGCACTAACCATTGGATGAAGACCGCAGGAGGAAAAATGTCTGTGAAATGGATGAAAGGAGCGAACAAGACCATGGCTGTTGGATGGGAGGAGCTGTAACAACCCGAAACTAATTTTACAGTAAATGTTGTAATCAAACTTTGGAGGTGAAACTTCTCGTAATACATTTCATTCCCATACGCCTTAGATATGACTTGTAAAATTCGCGGGAAGTCCGATTTGGATAAAACTTAATCAAAAATATGAAGAAAATGGACTTTTAGTCCATTGGGACGCCTGCGGATGAGAGCTGTCGTCCGCAACATACCAAGAACATCGCCCAAACTTGGGGATGACTTGGGACGCAATCTGTCCTAACCTCACTGTGCTGAGGTGTTGTGGACGCGGACAATGCAGACGCAAACAGGACACGTCCGCATTGAATCTGTTTAAGTCTGAAGACTTTTGGACGATTGCGGACGCCTGTGGATGAAGAGGTGAGTCGACTGAATTGAATCTTTCCAAATCTTGGACACATAGGGATGATACATGCGAACAATGCAGACGAGGACTGGCATCCGAACTTGGCTTGCAGATGGTACAGACAAAGGTGAGGACGCCGATTTCCATCCGAAGTCAGATTTTGGCCTAAGGAATTTGGTCTTGCGGACGACTAGCGAATGGGACTAAGTCATCCACACCCATCTGAATCATAGCAGATCAGCGACATAATAAGAATTAAATCATAGAGAAACTGATGTGGAACCAATAGAAACGCAGTACAACGACCCTCACACCCATGATCCCAACCTGTAGAGCTTGGTCTCCTGCCTTTCCCTCTGCCACGCGTACAAAGTGTTCCTTGGGTGAGTCCTATTTCTCTAGCTTCCACCTTCGTCTCCTTCTCGGTTGTTCTTCATTGCCTTGCTGAAGGGTCACTGCTGGGAGAGGAAAGCTAAGAGGGGGGAGCTGCTGTTCGTAGCATTCTCATTTGATGAGGTAAGGATTTGGGTAGTCATTGGCTTGAGGAAGCCCTACCCACAAGTATATTGTGTTGACTATGATTCTAAGCTTTGTAATCGTCTCTATCATTGTATGAATGCCTTATTCTGCTGTAGATTTTAGTTGTTCTTAGGCCAGATTGTTGGTTGTTCTTGTGTTACCTCTGAATATCTTCATCTTTACAAATGAATGTTAGTATGTTGGGTGCTAAGTTGAGTTCCCTGTAGATATATTTTTGTGATAAGGATTGTTAAAGCTTAATGGTTGATACGAAGAAATGAACTGAACAAATATTAGAGATGAACTAAACTGGAAATGGGTGTTTCTGTGGTTTTGTTTTGGTATATGCCTCTATTGCTTTCATTATACCACACATCATCTTTCTCTTATTAATTTTGTAGTAGAGGCATGTCTTACTGTTCCCCTCCTCCATTAAACGTCGTTGTTTGTTATTCAGAATAGAAGTATAAATGCGTTGTTCCGTTCTCGATATTCTTACCATTTCGGTTATCATTTTCTTGGAGCATGACTCGCTTAGAAATATATATTGTTATTTGTGATTCATTATTGTTATAGTTGATTTAAACCATGTTTAGATGTTCATGTAGGTTAGATGTTCATATTCCTTGCTGATTTGTTTTAATCCATGAAAAAAAACCTATTTTGTTGCTCGTTAGATTTATTATTCATGGCGGTATTGGTGTGATAAAAGCACGTTAGTCTCCATTACTACTATCATATTCAGTTGCTAAAAACAACAGGCAGACTCTCACTGTTTCGTTTAATATTACTCGCTATCCACGGTTGTTCAAAAGCATGATTAGCGTTTAGTTCGGCTATTTAGCATCATTCGAACCTTCTCTATATTTCTCTACTGTATTTCGTTGAAGTAGAAGCATGAGTAGCATTTAACTTCTGCTATTTGTCATCATTTGAGGAACGTGTTCTGTAACGACCTAGAAGGGGGCCGGACAGAAACGCCGGGCCAAACGACCCGGTCTTCATAGAAGACCCGATCGCCCAGCCCAAGGCTAGTTAAATTATTGCGGAAGACTTGAATGAATACCCAGCCGCGACCAATTTGTAATGAGTCACGGTCCAAATAGTGATTGCGATAATAATAAATAATTCGGAAATGGAAACAGTAAACCTTAAAGTCCAAATAAATACTGTGCATACAATCCAGAGAATCCAATAACCAAGTTAAATATTTTTACAGTCATCCAAAGCGGCTTACCAGGAAATAAAGTTCAGCTAAGAAAATGAAATAAAATATGTAGAACGAAACCTTCAACCAAAACTCTAGCCTGGGAAAAATAAGTCGATTGGGGGTGAGTGACTAGCTCAGTATGGAATTTATACTAAATACTATGCATGTGTAAAACTTGTTTTACCTTTTCTTGAAAACCATGAGTTTCGGGAAATCATGCTCATTTTAATAAAACATTTAAATCCTTTTTGTCTCAAGGAATTAGGCCCAAGGCCTCCGACGAGGTTTATAATAAAACATGGTTGTATACACAGACAACTATATGTTAAAATACTCTCGTCGTGTTTTATACCGGAAATCGTAGTCCGTGAAAAAGGAGGGTCACTCATGGATTCCTCCGAACAAATACACAGAAAGGCGGCCTTTAGCGCAAGCAACACCTCATGAGTCAGGAGGAAGAAAAATGACGGCGGTCCGTAGACTCGACCCGTCTTCCCGGGAGTCATGAGCAAATTCCGTCAACGACTCGCCCGTGATATATATATACACAAATGACGGCGGTCCGTAGACCCGACCCGTCTTCCAAGGTGTCATGAGCAAATTCCGTCAACGACACACCCGTGATTCCAGGGTGTCATGAGCAAATTCCGTCAACGACACACCTGTGGTATACCCTGATCAGGTTTTTCACACAGCGCGCAAACAAACCATCTCCACGCAGCAGGAGATGTACCGGGGATAGCCTCCTGATACTTTGACGCCCGGACCGTTCAAAGTGCCAAGAGGATCTATCAATCCCGTAATAGTATCCAGTATATCACACAATGAAATCAGATGCACGAAAGTAAACGTGTAAAACTTTCGTACATACATAATATAAAAAGCTGACGTGCTGTCGAACAGTCCCCATCAGGTTTTTCATGTGTAGTATTCCACAAAATAGGGTTTTATTTTGAAAACTATGCAATGCGATGCAAGCAACTAAGTATAAAGCCCCTACCTGGTTGGCGATCCTTCCTCATATACGAAGGAGCAGCAACTGTAGGTACCTGCTAGATGTCCTCAAATTCGTCTGAGCCTAAAAATATGCCAAAATAGGAACTCGTAAATAAATCTCGAGGATTAAGTTAAATAATCCTATACCTGGTCTAAGTTTAACGTCTATTCTCAATAACCAAAACAGGACTTTAACTCATCTATCGTTGCAACAATGAAACCATCTTCAATATTTATCTCTAAATATAATCTCCAACTACAATCGTAATCCATTTTTCAAGATAGCAAACAAACCAAGTTAAAATCTTCGACACCTCTTGAATCCATTACTATAACCTCAAGCTTAATTAATCACATCTAACAATAAAACAGAGAACATATATCCTTAGAGCAAGTCCTTAGTGTTCATCCATGATCATACAATTAAGTACAACAAGCCAAGCACAAACTCTCTTAATCTTAACAAGTAGCAGCGAATAGAGTTGGATATCAATCAACACAATGCCAAATTTTCAAATCTTATCCTTAGGTAAAATTCGTGACAAAATACGGGAAAACAAAGTAGCCACAACTAACTATCTCCAATCACTATGTGAAAATGGTAACAAAGACAGGACCCATACCATTTCAACAATAGCTCATTCTCGAGTCTTTCCATCAACAGTGGCAGTAACAAAACAGTATGTTGAACTATACCCAACCAACAATTTCGTCAGTGAACAACCGAAACAATAATATCAAAAATAGGACCCAAATTTATCTATTAAAACCATGGCAAAAATAGGGTATATCCTCAGCATTTTTCCATCCAAAACAACAACAAAACGATACCCACAACCAAAGCAGAATCCAGCATCAAACGGCAGTAACAAAATCATTATCCTCAATTTCTCATCATTAATCCAGTAATGAAATAGAGGCATTTAAATCCAACAGCAAAACAGAACTCATTTGGCCGAGAGGCTGAAAAATACCAACGAGATTTCTTACCTCAATCGATGAAATGTCCAGCAATTGTCGGCCGGAATGTTCCCGAGAGCCTTTCGCAATCGCGGCTCCGTTCCCTCGCACGCGACGGTCGTCGTTCGCTTGCCTGCTGTCCGCCAAAATCGCCGGCTTGTCTCGATCACTCTCCTCCTGTGAACGTCGAAACCCTTCGGCCGAAACCTCTCTCCCTCTTGCGCGAAATGCAGAAGCCAAAATGGGAAACCCTATTTCCCTTCTCTCTTTTTCTTTTCTTCAGCGGCGTACCCCTGTTTCTCTCCCTCCTTCATCCTTAATCTTTATTTTTTTCCCAAGTCTGTAGCAAGACTTGTCTTCCTCTTAATTTTTTTATTCATTTAATCATTATATCTTTTTTTTCCATTTATTCCAACTCTACCCTTTCCTTAGGCGAGGCCTTCTATTCCTTTTCCCATTTTAATTCTTTTCCCTTCATTTTATTTCATCTTTCCTCCTTTCTTCATTGCAAATGTCATGTCAATCTTTACTCTCCCCACTTTCAATTTAAACTTAATTTCATTTAACATTTCTTTCTTCCTTCCTATTTTCCATCGTAAACCTTAATCTCATACTCATAACTTTTATTCATACCATAATACATAATAAATATGTATTACATACTAAATTAGTCCAATTTAATTTCCGACTTATTTCAAATATCCCATGAAATTGATTCCAATCCGATTTAATTCACCAACTTCGTTTCTTAATAAATTTTCCGTTTGAAAATTTTCAATTCCATTGGTTTGACTTATTAACCAAAATTCCACCAGAGGTCGCTACGTGACAATTCGAGTCAATTTTTCAATGTCGAGACCGAATATTAACGCAAAAAAAAAAAAATTTTACACGTGAAATTTACTATTGAAAATTCTCATGTTTCACATGTTCACCGCTAATTTGTCATTTAAAAGCATGTTTATTACTGTGTTTGCAGTATTTAAGAAGTATGTTCATTAGTTCCATTCTGCTTAATCACCACGCAAAGGCATGCCGCATTTTTTTAATCGCATGATCAGTAGTTTAATTCCTTCATAACACTCTGCTATATTTGTTTCCGATTGAAAGCATGATATGCGTTCAGGATTGCCACTATGTTAGTCGATTTAAATTATGTGGAACTGCTCATTTTGTTGTCAATATAGTTTTGTTGCTGCTGTTAATTATCGTTGGAAAGGCACGTTTCAATGTTTTAATTCAATTTATAGACATCGTTGTTTATTACCAATTAAAAAGCATGATCTCGCTGCTCTGTTTGGACATTATCGATGTTGTTTATAGGCATTCAATAAGTCTGTTTCACTGCCTGATTCGTTTCTATTAGTGTTGTACTTATAGTCGCTCGTTAACCACGTTTCGTTACTTTGTTCCTATTAATACTCATTGTTATTGATTTTAATTTGGAAGCATGATTCACGGCTGTGCATAGATTAGTAGTTGCTGCTATTTTTCAGATGTCTGACATGCATGTTTCCTGTATTATTTACTGCTACTTACGGTCGTTAGAAAGCATATTAGGATTTTTGGTTTTATTAAATGCTACTATATGTGGTCAAAGCATGTTCAATCGTTCCAGGTGCTCGTTTTTTTTGCTTCATATTGACTAGATGCATATAGTTTCGAGTTAGAGATTTTGCCCTTGGGTGTTTGGTTGATTTTACTGGGTGTTTGATTGATTTTAAATCATGCTATATACTTTCCATGAATGCGCTATTTATCTTGAAAATGTCCTTATGCATTTATGATAATAGAAACAACTAGGGGGTACCACCATGGGATGGTACCCATACGCCTTAAGTGAGGAATAAGACGTAAAGGAAGACAAAGAGGAATGAAGGGAGTTGGGAGATGGGTGGGTAAGTACGGATTAGTTAGGTAGACAGGAATTAGAAAGATGTTACCTTTCCCTTGTCGGGACTGCGAGGCTGTCTACGCTAGGTAACTAAAGCCAACAAATATCTACTCTCCCGCCACAGATTCTTCCAATCTCCAGCTCGATGCACGAGTAAAGAACGAAATAAATAAGAAAAGATTGGTCTGGGTGGACCCCATTCCAAGACAAACTAAAGAGAGTCATAAGCATTTGTATTCCCCATTTCCTTACTGAGCATAAGCTCACGTCCTTACTTATGGTGTAGGTAACGAGGTGATTATGCCAAGAGTTGTAGAAGAGGCCATTCTGGTGGAGCCTGCGGTAGATCCGATAGAGACACCAACGGAGTAGTAGTACGACACTAAGTAATGAAGAAGAAGAAACTTAGTAAGGGCTAACGTCAAGATTTATTTTGGTGAATGTTAATTTTCCTTTTACCCTTATTGAATATTTGTGGATTTATCTTTGAAAACTCAAACATTTAGAGTTAAATTATCACTTTACATGATGCTTTAAATTACGTTTTTTCCTAATATTGTTAGTCATAGTTTTTCCTTAACAAAATGACAGTTTCGTAAGTTGGATTTCTGTTTAGTCATGCTTCCGCAATTTTTTATAAATGAATTTTTATATCACTTCCGCAAATCATAAACAAAAGTTATTCACTATTTAATGAAAGGTAAAATGAGCTTTGGGTAAGAAAAGATTTATTTCTTTTAAGAAAAATGTTAACTCTGAAATTCGCTTTAGTGAATATTAACGTACTTTTAAAAACGGTTAAGAATCTGGGTCGTTACAAGAGCGGGCAAAGATTCATTGTTGGATGAAGAGGACAAAAAAAAAAGATGCTTCCATAGATGAAAAAAGATTTCATTTTGAAAGCAAGCATCCACAAAAAGGAACATATCCGCGGAAGGGTTGAAAGGAGCAGATGAATTAAGGAACATTGGATGGAAAGTGTGGATGAAAAGTTGACTGCTAGATGAGAATGGCAGAAAGGAAAAATGTTTCCACGGACTAAAAAGATTCCGTTCGGAAGTGGCAAACAAAATAATGATCTTCGGATTAAAGAGACGGATGAAACACTGACAGATGGATCAAAAGAGTAGAGAGAAAAGATGTTTTCGTGGAAAAGAATGTAGCCATGGCAGGTACGCTAAGTAATGAACGTTGTCGTTTTGGATAGGGAGCACGCGTTGAACAGTGGAAGTCACAGGTGTTAGCCTAAGAGACTTAAAACTTATTTGTTTTGATGATGAACGATTTAGTTGTTAATAAGTTGTTTATGAATTGTATGAAAGCAATATGTCTATCATTATGTCAATAATTGATATTTATTGGAAATACCCTCTAACAAGAGAATTAATCATTACTAATATGTTTGTTTAAGTACATGTAGCTTATTGGTTGATTATTAGGACTTAGAAGTTTGAAAATATGCAAAACACGGAGTATAGACCGACTAAGGTTGTGAGAGTGGTCGATTAGAAAGGCTATAGAGAGCCAAAGCAGTGGAAGAGGTTGACCAAGGCATAAAGCGATCGACCAAAAAAATGACATATTACTCGACATATACTGAAGTGCAGAAGAATGGTCAATCGAGATAAATAGCGATCAACCAAAAATTGGACAGAATCAAGATAGTTCCTAAGTTGCACTAAAGCGATTGACCAAAGTGAAAGGAAGCAGTTAACCAGATGCACAACGACTATAATGCAACGGTCAGGAAAAAGCCTACAAAAAATGTTGAATGGTCGACCGTTGGACAATTTCTATATATTGAAGCACTTGCTATTAGAAGAATTAAAGGAGAGAAATCATATCAAATCATTGCCAAATTTATTACTCGATTTCTCTCAACAAATTAAGTGCTTAGTCTAGCTCTCTCATTCCCAAACTTGAGAGTTGCATTTTGAGAGCTTAGGCTTTAAATCTTTCATTGTAATATTTCCAACTCTTGTACTTCAATGAGATAAAAGGGTGACACCTTGTGAATAGTCAAAGGAAAAGGGTGACGTCCTATAATAGTCTTGGAAAGGCTTATTTGACGCCTGTGAAGTTTAATCAACAATAATCAAGGAGGTTATTGAATTAAGGGATCTTCAGAGGGGGACTTTAAAGCACAAATGTAGGCGGGGTTGCAGAACTGCGATAACAAACTTGGTGTCATCTTTCTATCCCTTACTCTTTTTATTTGTGATTGTTTGCATATATATTTGTGACAAATCACTTAGGGAATATAATTATAATATCGCATGAAAAAGTTTAATAAGTCTAATTAAACCCCACCCCCCCCCCCCCCAAGATTATACATATTGAAAGTCTAGTATGAGAATTTTTATTCAATCTATAGACTATGAATAATGAAATGTGATTGAAAATTGACATTTTATTCCGATTAAAACCGAAAATAGAATAAATGTTCCCAAATTGCCTATTGAATTTAATGACATAGATAAACAAAAATTGAGCATGAATGCAAAGACAATTAATATGTTTTATTGTGCATTAAAAAGAGATGAATTTAATAGGGTCCAAGGATATGATAATGCACATGAAATTTGGAATTTACTTGAAATTACTCATGAAGGCACTAATCAAGTGAAGGCAAATAAATCGAGTGTGTTTATTCATAAGTATGAATTATTTTGTATGGATAAAGATAAGTCTATTAGTCATATGCTTACTTGTTTCACTAACATTACTAATAGTTTAAAAGTGTTTGGTAGAGTTTATCCCAACAAATAGTTGGTGAGAAAAACTCTTAAGTGTCCACCAAGAGGGTAGCAACCTAAAGTGACTGCTCTTCAAGAAGCACGTGATCTCAAGGCTATAAAAATGGAGGAATTCAACGAGTCCCTAATGACGCATGAGATTACGTTAAAGGACAATGGAAAGGAGGAGCAAAAGGAGAATGAAATCACCAAGACAAAGAACATTGCTTTCAAAGCCTCCTTAAGCAATCAAGTGAATCCAAGAAGAGGATGAAGATGAGGACATAAAATTCATAACCCGGAAGTTCAACAAGTTCCTTCATCGAAAAAAGAGGAACAGAGAAAAGGTAATTATTTTCTTTGGATAGGGAAAACCTAGACACACCACATTTGATTGTCCAAAGCAAAGAAGACATCAAGAGCCTCTAAGAAGAAAGTATTCAAGGCCACATGGGATGATAGCGATGAGGACTCATCTTCCAAAATTGAAGAAGTATCTAATTTTTGCTTCATGGCCAAGTAGGACAAAGTACACAATTCTTCTAGTAACTTGAATGATATTGATATTGATAATGAATTGCTAGAAGCTTTTGAGGAATTATTTGAACAATTCAACTTGCTTAAGACCAAATATAAATTGTTGAAAAAAAATGACAATTTGGTGAAAAAGCATGTTGATATTGTTAAATCTTTTGAAAAACAAATTTATGAATTAAAAGCTATAAATGATTAGTTAAATAATATTGTGCTAATTCACAAATGGTAGTAAGAATTTCAACATGCTTCTAGGAAAGAGTTATATTTGATAAAGCAGGGATAGGCCATCAAATCTATGCAAAGAAGAAAATTTATCAAAATTTCTTCGTTTGTCCTACTATTTGTACTACTTGTAATTGTGTAGGACATAAATTATTTTGTTGTCCATTGAAATCAAATGAAAAAATGATTAGTTCTAAATTTTTTGGGGTTTCTAAAGGAACCAAGTCTAAAACTCAATGACCAAAAAAGATTTGGGTTCCTAAGAAAGGCAATTGAGCCTTATTTTAAGTATGATGATTCTCCCATTCAAATAAATATTTTTAATATTGAATGATGAGAGAATTCCTAGAGTATGCATATTAGGTTTTTATATTTTTCATACTCTTGATTTTCATTGATTTCCTAAGAAAGGCAATTGAGCCTTATTTTAAGTAGGATGATTCTCCCATTCAAATAAATATTTTTAATATTGAATGATGAGAGACTTCCTAGAGTATGCATATTAGGTTTTTATACTTTAAATACTCTTGATTTTCATTGATTTTATAGTATGTATATTGTTTAATATCATAAGATTTAAATTATGTTTAATACTTCAAATTGTATAAATTCTTCAAGGAGTATAAATCTTACAATTGATATCTATTTATGAAAATTTGAATGTATATAATTGGTATTAATCCAACAATTGATTTTATAAAATATGATCATTGGATTGGTTTTTTGGTTATTTGGTATCAAAGATTTATTTTCATCCTTACAATTGGTAGTCAAAAGGGGAGAGGAAAATGAAATATTATTTTAACTTCAGATGGGGGGATAAATTCCTATTGGACTTCTTTTTAATTCTCCTACCTGAATACCCAATTAATTATGTTTAGAAAAATGTCAAAGAATGAGTTATTTGAATGATTTGTTTTGATTTTCTACTTGCCCAAACTATTCATGTGTGAATAATGTCAAAGGGAGAGTAAATTTTTTTAATGAGTTGATCTTATGTTTAATTAACTTAATATTTCATTTTTTTCCCTCCATGAATTCTTTTTGACAATGCCAAAGGTAGAGAAATGAGTGATATTAAGTTATGTGAATTACGATAGCATGAATTGCATGAACAAAAGAAAACTAAGGGGGAGAGATTATAATATGCAAACATCATGCTCATGCTTAACGAGTATCATATAAAACTTAATATATTTTTTTCATCATCAAAAAGGGGGAGATTGTTTGTCTAAGAGTCTTTAAGCTTATTTGTTTTCATGATGAGTGATTTAGTTGTTAATAAGTTGTTTATGGATTGTATGAGATTAATATATTTATCATTATGTTTATAATTGATATTTATTGGAAATGCCCTCTAACAAGGGTATTAATCTTTACTAATATGTTTATCTAAGTCCATATAGCTTATAGGTTGATTATTGGGTCTTAGAAGATTGAAAATGTGCAAAACATGGAGTACATGTCAACTAAGGCTGTAAGGCCGGTCAACCAGAAAGGCACAGAGAGCCAAAGAAGTGGAAGCAGTTGACCAGGGTCTAGAGCGCTCAACCGAAAAAATGATAGATTGCTCTACATATGCTGAAGTGCAGAAGAGCAGTCAACAAAGATGAATGGCAGTTGACCAAAAATTGAACAAAGTCGAGACAGTTCCTAAGTTGCACTAAAGTGGTCGACCGAAGCGAAATAAGTTATCGACCGGATGCACAAAAGCTATAATGCAACGGTCAGGAAGAGTTAGACCGGAAATGTTGAGGGGTCGACCACTGGATAGTTTCTATATATTGAAGCACTTACCATTGAAAGAATTAACAGAGAGAAATCATACTGAGCCGTTGCCAAATTTATTACTCGATTTCTCTCAGTAAACTAAGTGTTTAGCCTAGCTCTCTCATTCCCAATCTTGAGAGTTACATTTGGAGAGCTTAGTCTTTAGATCTTTCATTGTAATATTTCCAATTCTTGTACTTAAGTGAGATAAAATAGTGATGTCCCGTGAATAGTCAAAGAAAAGGGTGATACCCTGTAATAGTCTTGTAAAGGCTTGATTGACACACATGAAGTTCAATAAACAATAACCAGGGAGGTTATTGAGTTAAGGGATCTTAAAGGGGGACCTTGAAGTGCGGATATAGGTGGGTTGCCGAACCGCGATAACAAACTTGGTGTCATCTCTCTATCACGTACTCTTTTTTACTTGTGATTGTTTACCCCTCTCATTAGACCAGCATCGGTCCAACAACAGGAGCATAAACATCCAATGAAGGAAATGTGTTTATGGTGACTAATGATGTTGAACCTATGTTAGATGATGTTGAAGCTATGTTATGTAGTTGTTTTGGTGATGATGATGTGCCACGGATCCCTTTCAAACATTATCGAGCAAAATTATTTTCTAACAATAATTCAAGTGTCTCTTTTGTAGGTATTCGAAGGGGGGGTATCTCCACAACACGAAATACTCTTATTTAATTTCTAAATATCTTAAGGGGTTCTCATGAAGAAGTATAAGTGGAAGATCAATCACAAGTTTAGAAGACTGTGGCACAATTCAGAATCGTTAATCCAACCTTTGAGTACTACTTGGCAATTTCGACAATCTTAAGGATCTAATATTTAAAAAGTGTCTTCATAACAATTGAAGCTGACATCTCAAGGAATCCAGAATAGGCTGGATTGTTAAATTTAGACTTCGTTTGCTATGTCAAAAAGCTCGCGAACAGAAAGCTATGATTCTATTTAAGAGACCCAATTTCTCCTACCCAAATTAGAAGCTCAATCCAATTTGAAGTCCAACTTTTGATTCAAGATGGAGGCTGTAACACCCCATATTATTAAACCATTTTCTTTCTTTCATTTTTTAGCCATAAAAAAATTTCTTTTTATTATGTTTAAAACGTGTGCAATCAAAACATATCAGCGTGGCGCAGTGGAAGCGTGGTGGGCCCATAACCCACATGTCCAATTTTGTTAATTCCAAGCAGTGTTTTAAAGATAATGAGTGTGGTCATTTGGCTAAAGACAGTCCAATTTTGGTTTGAGCAAGAAATGGTTACATTGAAGGTGTTTTCTACCGTAAAGGACGCAAATTAAGATTGAGTTTTAGGGAGTAAGAGCGATATTTTGGTGAGAGCAGACGTTAAGGATATAATTTCAGTACAATGTAAGTGAATTTACTCCTTGGAAAATATGGTAGACAAGTAAGGAAGATGCACGACTGGGTCTAAGAGATATGTTAAGAGCGATAAAGTAGTTAGTGTTGCAATAATTGCCGCTCCCTAGCAAATGAAAGAAGAGAAAAATTGACAAAGGCTCTTTTGAGATGTGTAGTATAAGACTGGCCGCGGTCATTTTGGTTGTTAACTTAAGGAAATGATTACGTTGAGCAAATTTTGAGGATGAAATTTATATGAGGGAGGAATGTAATACCCCGATTTCCCAAAACAAAATTAAGTAAAAATAATTGAAAAATTATTTGGGTATTATTAGATAATTATTGAGGATTTATATAATGAAAAATTAATTTGGGAAATCCAATAGAAGAATTTAAACTGGACCAATAATTATCATCGAGCAATATTCGATATAAATCAAAAATTGAACATTGGGTCAATTAATGTATTGTATCTATAATTAATATATACATATATTATGATTAATTAATTAAGTAAAGGAGAATTTAATTAAAGGAATTAAAAGAAGAATTTAATTAATTGAAATAGTTTATTTAAATAAAAGGGGTGGCACTAAAATAAAAAGAAAAAGGAAATTAAACAAGGAGGAAAGAAAGGAAATTAAAATAAAAAGAGGAATTTAAATAGTGAGAAGGAAGAGATGAAGCCGGCTGAAGGAAAAGGAGGGAAATTCAACTGGTTTTCCACTGGTTCAGTCTGGCTCGGTTGAAGAAAATGGGGAAACAGGCCAAAAAATTCAGAAAGGAAGTGAGAAATTTGAGAAGGGAGACTGAGCATTTGAGAGAGAGAACTTGAGTCTGAGACGCGAGGGCTTAGGAGCTCGGGAGGACTAGGCTCCACAGTGTGACCTCCCGCGACGCATGATGCGGTCCGACGGCAACATATGACGTCGATGGACGCAAACCGTGTTGCGGGTTACGTCAATGGAACGCTCAGGCTACGGGGCAATTTCTCCTGTGTGTTGCGATTTCTCCCGTGAGCAGCAAAGTTTCGGCCGATTCTTCTTCGCAGTGACCTGTTGACGACATTGCGAGAATGTCGGCGAGCGTAGGGCTTCGATCGCAAACCAAACCTGCAGGACAAGTTGGAGCATGCTCCCACGATGCTACGATGTCAGGCCAGGATAAGTCGGTAATTTTCTGTTTCAATTTCTTCTCCTTGGCATTATGTTAATGATTTAGCTGTCTGAATTGTGGGGAATTCCAGATGCGAATTGCAAGGGCGACGACAGTGGTGAAACGCAAAGGAGCAGTTGACAGCCCCAGCACCCGGTCTGTCAAATGGTCCCTTTGGTTTACTTAGACCGATTCATTCATTCTGGTCGACATGGCCGACACAAATGCAAGTGCTTCCCTTTACAGATAGGAAGTACACTTGTTGGAATTGGTTGGTGAATTGAAGAAGAAAGCAAAGGACATCCTCTTAAAACTAGAGAGAAATAAGTGGAGTGCTGTCGGGTAAATTATTGGGAGAAATTATTGAGCAAAGATAAAGGAGGAAAGTGGAAAGTGCTCTGGAGACCTACGACTTGCAAGTGGAATTCAAGGTGAAATAGTGAAACTCTCTCTCTGATGAGATGAGTGACAGAGTGAGGAGGAGTTTCTCCACTGCCTTTTCTCCTCAGGTGTGAGCTTCTAACGATTCAGATAAGGAGTCTCTCCTCTTCTTGTTGAAAAATAAAAGTGTGCCGGGAGTTGATAATATGGTCTACGATGAGTTACGCTTGGAAGTGGGTCTCTGTTTGCTATTGCTTGGTGTTCTTTGTTGCTGTTCAAACCTTACTCTATTAATTAATTACGATGCTAAGTTGTTGTTGGGTGATATGTGACTAGATGAGTATTTTGTATATTGACGACTGGACATTAAGTTATGGATTATTCTCTGTTGGTGATTATGGGACTGGTTGATGAATATCATGGTTTTATTGGATGAAATATTTCCTGTAAAATTAGATTCACGCTTTTGGGAATCGGATTTCGTTATTGGATTTGGTTCTATAAATTAAATAATGCTCCATATTTTGGTAAAGTATTACACTTAGTTACGGTAATATGTTGGCATATAATTGGATAATTGTGAAGTAAGGAAAAAATGGAAGCGAAGGTTCCGAAAATTAATGTTACTCTTTTATTGGCTATAAAATTAATAGAAAATCGTTTAGTGGTAATTAAACGAGGAATAACGGAATCAAAGTTGGGGTTATAATTGGTAAATATATTAATAAATAAATATTAATTATTTTGAAGGTAAAACAGAAGAAGGATAAAGTGCTTAGGTGTGCTACAGACCGCAGGTAAGTGATATGTGTATGTTTTGGTCCTTAGGGCCCTAATAGATATTGAGCATGTCTACAGTTTTTATAGCATCTATATTGTATTAAAAGCATGTCTACAGTATTAATATCATGTCTACAGTTTTATTAGCATGTCTACGCTTTATAGCATGCTACCGTTTTTTGAAACATAATCTGTGAATTGGATGTTGGGTGTTTATTAGATTCTATTAAGTATTGTATACATTTACGAGCATCATGCACCACGGTTTTCAAATATTATGAAAATGGTTTTTATGCAAGGTTTTGAAAAGGAAACGGAAACGGATAACATGAGAAGGATAAAAGTAAATGAATAAGCGGAATAAATGGTAAATGAATATGTTACAAGATGAGACGAGGTGTCAAAAGGCTTGGGAACGAATGCATTACAGGATGAGGCTGAGTGTCAAAAGGCCTGGGAACGTGGGCATTACAGGATGAGGGACAGAGGTCGCCCAAAAGGCTTGAGAATGCGTTACAGGATGAGACAGTGTGCCCAAAGGCCTGGGAACGTAAGCGTTCTAGGATGAGACGATATGTCAAAAGGCCTAAGAACGTATGTAAATAGAAAAGAGAACAAGAACAAAAAGATAAAGATTAAAACGTAAAAGTAAAGTAAAGTAAAGTAAAAAACAAGTAAAGAAAAGATAAATAAAGAAAATAACATGAAAAGAGAAACGGGAACGGGAACGGGAACAAAAACGAAAACGGAATGGATATAGATACAGATACGGATACGGAAACGGAAACGGAAACAGACACGGGAACGCATACGAAAACATACACGGGAACGCATACGGAAACATACGGTCACGGATATAGAAACAGATACAGAAACAGAAACAGAAACAAAAAGATAAGAACGAACGTGTGAAAAGATAAAAGATAAAAGAAAAAAGAAAAAAAGAAATGCATACGGTTTTAAAAGGGCACAACATGTGCATCTAGCATTTAAGTTCTATCATTTAACTGAGCGTTAGGCTCATAGTTTATGACTAGCGATGTAGGTACAAACACGAGAGAAAATGACAAACAGATTAAGGAGCAGTTGATGAAGGATTTGCACGGGCGAGTCTTATGGCTGGCTAGGTAAAAGAATGTAAAAGAGAAAAGAGTTTTATAAATAATAAGTAAACAGTTTGTTTATTGTTGTTTAATGAATTTATTTATTTATATTTTCACTGTAAAATGAAAAAAGGGGATTTTATAAATAAATTTTTTTATTCGGTTTCTCAAATCAATTTTTCCATCAAATCAATTCTCAATAATTATCCAATTACTCCCAATTTAATCTCTTATCAAATATATCTTCAATTATCCAAATATGCCCAATTAATTTTTCAATAATCTTTACTTAATTTCGTTACGAGAAATCGGGGTATTACAGAGGCACGCCTAAAAAAGTGGATCTAAAGATGCCAACACATGTGCTTAAGTGGCATATTGATGAGGGATCCACCAATGATAAGGAATGGCCACGAAATTTGAATTCATTCAAATTGAATGAAGTTTAAATTCATGTAAAAATATGTAGTTACATGATTTTTGAATTATTTTAAAGTTTTCTTAGATAGTTTAAATTTAAGTTATTTTAAATTTCAAATAACAGATTGAGATTGATTATAGATAACTATAAGTCAATTCTATTCCTGGTAGAATTGCTTTCATGGTAGCTTTTTATACCCCACCAAAACTCATTAGAAATTTTAAGTTTTTTTATGAATAAAGATCCTTTTTAACTTTGGCTAATTTCTCTATCTTTTCTTGGATTGTTATTGATCCTTGGATTGAAAAACTAAAGTCAAGTGTTGTGAGAATTACTTGACTCTTAGATTCTTGCAAATCTTCTAGCCAATTTCGATTGGTGAAATCATTTGAAGTTTGCAATCAAACTCACTCTCTTGTTGGTGAGAATTTCTTTTTTGATTCCTCAAGGAGGAGTTCTTTGGAGGAAAATAAGAATTGTAAAGGACCAATTATTCTCTAAGCCAACCGGTCGATCATCACATCCACAATGACCGACCGTTGTTTTAGCCACTGCCCAAATTTAGCAATTTCTCAAAGAAACGGTCGACCATCCAACTGAGTTACTCAACCGCCGCAGATTTTTCTTAAGGAAAAGTCGACCGCCAAATCAACCGCTAAACATATAGATTGCTGCCGAGCTCGACCACTGTTCATCTAGTTGACCGCTAGGTCGACCAATTTCTCTGGAGTTCGTTGCCCAGGTCAACCTCTTCTCTAAGGTCAACCCTTTTTGCCTTCCAACTTCATCCAAGGCTTCCGTTTTCATGTCATTTGGTATCAAAGCCGATTAATCCATCCTTTCAACCATGGTTTATGAGAAAGAAGGTTCTTTTTTATGGTGATTTGTAGAAGCCTCTCTATACATCACAACAATGACGACATGTGCCAAAGGGATAGTATTTTTCATAGTCGATGTCTAATCCGAGACAAGGTTTCTTCTTTAATCATTGATGGAGATAGTTGTATTAATGTCGCTTCAACAGATCTTGTAGAAAAGCTAAAATTGGAGACTACAGAGCAGCCCGCACCATACTGTTTAAAGTGGCTCAATGACCACAAAGATATTATGGTGATAAAAAATCAAGGGTTCCTTTCTCATTGGGTAACTATGAAGATGAAGAACTTTGCGATGTAGTACCCATGAACGCAAGCCATATGTTACTAGGTCACCCTTGGTAATTTGACAATTTGACAAGAGTTGAAGCAAGACGGTAAAGAGTTGAGAGTACAGATGATTTCTTGGCACAAAGTAATAAGGAAAAAGATGAGCCACAAGAGAAATTGTATTAAAATCGAAGGGAACCCCTCAACATAGAGCTTCAAAGCGCTCTAACTCTCCAAACCTGGGAAGTGGAATATCAAACAAAACAAGCTTTTCATAACTAATGCTTTAACCATGGAAATGTAACTTTAGAGTTTGCAAATTTTAAAAGTGAAGAACAACTCTATGGGAGGAATACATGGTGGGACAAGTACCTTAAAATTTTTTCATATAGCATTAAATGCAACATCAGTGACAAAAACAAGGTTGTCAATGCTATGTCAAAGAAGTACGCACTATTCGATACATTATTCTCTTGGATTCTTAGAATTAGATCACTTGAAGATTTTTATGTCATTGGTACTAAGTTATATCATGTGGGAATGAGAATCTTTATCATATGGATAGGGATGAGTTCTTTATTTATGATATTGATATAGAGTATCTTGATCATTACTCCTACATGATTTCATACAAAAAAAGTGATTCAAATATTGTGACCGATGCACCTTTACAAAAGGATGCTCTTCTATCCGAGATAAAGATTAAAATTTTCAATTTTGCTTGGATAAAGGAGATTTACATAGAGGATAAAAAATTTAGTTGCTGGTATCGAAATTGTGGTTTGAAATTTCAGGATAGTTATCATACAATCGATGGTGATCTTTTCAAGGAAACATTATTAAGAACCGTTAATAGCAAGCAATTAATCAATTGGAAATTACAACTCCCTTGTGTGGAAATTTCCTATAACCAAAAACTCTCTTTGAAGTTGTATAATCTTTTTACTTCCATTGATCTTATTGCTATGCCAATTAATTGGCTGAACAACAAGACAAGGCCAAACAAGTTGAGACAATACATATGAAAGTGAAGAAAAGTATTGAGAAAAATAATGAAATTTATTCCAAGCCATACAAACAAAGCTAGCTCTACTGCACTTTATTGTGTGAAAGCAAAATCAGAACATACAAACAAATGCAAAACTTCTCTCCTGAAAGGGAAGAGACAGGGGAAGCCCAACCTATAAAACAAGCTGCCCACAATAATATCGAAAGAACCAGTAAAATGCAAAGATTTGAAGAATACCATTTTCCAATGAACATACATGTAACAAGTTCTATACAATTTCCAGCGCCCCTTCCCTCCACCGCACACCCAAGACCACATCCCCTTATCATTTCTCTAACAACTATAAGGAAATGGAGAAAAAGAATGATCAGTATCATGCAGTATGTCTAACCAGGGTATACAAGAGTCCGTTGTTCGGATCACCATCTTCGAGATCAAGTGCTACTCATGATCACAAAAATATTTCCTTGAGAACCAGGAGAACCAACATAATGAAGCACATGATAACAAGCACAGATACGCACATAACCATCCCTCCTTGTTTCTGTGTTCTTTCAGCCTGCAAGCCGAATCCATTCATAATTGAGTGAGAGAGAAGATAACGCCTAGCCAAAATGATCGTTAAAAAAGTTTTTAAAAAAAAACACACCTTCTGCAGCTGTTTAAGGCCCTCCTCAACTGTTGTTGCCACATTCTGAATGTTGTAATCAATCCTATCAACAATTGTGCCCTGCTCAGAGAAAAATTAAGTTAAAAGCCCAAATTTAAATTCGTAAATGAAGAGTTTGTAGGTTTAGGACAAGCACTGTCTCACCTGGTCTATAACAAGAACTGAAAGATCCTTCATAATCTGAGCAAGCTCATTTACAGATTCTACGACCTGCAAAATATACAAGGTAATCTGTATAACTTAACATAATCAAGAAAAGAGCAAAGGATCAACATAAACTAAAAAGGCAGTAAATAAAGACATTTCTCTTGCCTGTTGGATTTCTCTTTCTCTTTCTGCTGTGAATGCTTCGCTCTTTTTAAGCTTGGCCATCTGATGCTCATTAAATATCTATTTAAATTTTTGTACGAAAAAGTTAGCACTCAACTGGTGAGAAGAAACTATCTGAATGAATCCATAAGGGTATGGAGAGAAACATTTATAGGCAAGCCAAAAGCTAAATTTACGGACTCATAGATGGGAATTGATTTCTCCATTCAGTACACTGTCAAACAATGGTATAAGCCATGTATAATTCAATAATTCAGTGATAAGCCTCAAATGCGGTGAACTTACGCCAAAAGGGAGTGATAAATTGTATTATAAGGACATCAAATGAGGAAGGAGGATAATTTAGGAAATTATTATATAATATAATGATTAGGTACTTAGGTATTGGAAGTTAATTAAAAGAATTAGAGAAGTTTTCTATGAATAGGAATTTTGGGGAGAGAGTTGAGCCTCTTGAATGCTCAGCATTGGTTCGTGTAATTTTCTGCTTTCGTATTGCATATTATCAAGGTTCCTACCAAATTGGTATCGGAGCGTTACGATAATTGGGAAGAAATCCGATGAACATTTTGGTTCCACGGAGGAACAAGTGGAACCTATCCACTATGAATTCGACCTGATCAGAGAGGAGGTCAACCAGATTAAGGAGGAGGTTTTGAAAATTTCAACACTAGAAGAATGACTGCAAATGGTAATTTGTAAGTTGGACAAATTGCTTTAGCCACAAGATCGTTGTACCTTCACTGGGAAAGCGCCGATGGAGAGCATTGGGTTTGGTTACCAAACGTGGATGGCAAACGACATATATCGGCGCAGAGGAAGGAGCACTATGAATAGGCTCACCAGATCTCGGCTCTGCCATTTGGAGATGGCGATGTTCATGGGTACCAACCCAGACGACTGGACTCTTATCGCCGAACGCTACTTCAGTGTTTGCAAATTCACCGAGGCTGAGCATTTGGAAGCAGCGACCATTAGTCTTTACGGGGAAGCTTTAGCTTGGTACAGATGGGCGGATGGCCGAAGAACATTCCAAAGCTTGTCCGACTTGAAACAGTATATTTTAGATCATTTTCGGTTGAGGCAGAGGAATCATAGAAGCGAGGTCATGTTGGGGAAGCCGAGCCAGGAATAGCATAAAGAAGTATTGAGCTCGTCGGGCAACGGGGAAGCGCCGGAACCCATTCAGGTCCATCCGTCGTCGACGATTGTTGAAGAAAAATCGAGAGGGAATCAGAGCAAAGGGCTGAGCCTGAGGAAGCTCGACAAGCCAGGGTTCAATCTCTGTATGGCTTTGTTGGACTGTGGACTGCACCGACCCGAGATTGAGGGTTCTTTGGTTGGCGGTGACGAGCAGTCCTTCGAAGGAAAGTGGCGGCTGGAAATTAGGGTTGCATGACCAAAAATTAGTGTATGGTATGTTTGATATTATGGGCTGTGCTGGGTCATGAAGTTGGTCCATCAAGTTGCAGAAAAATACATAATTATCTAGTTGGGCTCTTCCATTCTAGGCCAAAATTTTAATCCCTCGAACAGCCTAAACTGCCAAAGAGCAGTCCAAGTGAAGCCCAACAATCATTTCATTGGGTCGCCAACCTTGGAATTCTGCTTGGTCACCCTGCAACATTTCTCGCACTATCATCTCAGGACAAGGTGAAACTTTGGGGTGGTAATGATAAGCCTAGTATGTTGTTAACTTATGCAAGAAGAAAAAATAAAGTGTATTATGAAGATATCAAATGAGGAGGAAGGATAATTTAGTTTTCTATAGATAGGACTAAGAAGTTTAAGAGGAGGGAAAAAATTAGGAAAAATTTTGGGGAGAGAGCCGAGCCTCTCGAATGCTTAGCATTGGATGTTGTAATCTTCTTCTTTCTTATGGAATATTATCAACGTTCCAATCATTCTCTTCTGAAAATTTAAACTCATGAATGGAGGACATGGCATGAAGAAGGTAAAATCAGTAGCTCACCATGTTATCCAAGTCATCATCCTCGGCAATAGATCTACTTCCATTGAGATTCATCTCCAAGTCAATCCCATCTTGACCCTAATTCACAAAGCAACAAAATCAGGAAGATTCTATTATATGTTAAAGGGTCGTTCTTTGCAGCCCAAAAACTAAGAATAACTAAGAAACATTTCAACCAATTTGCAGCAACATAACAATGATCCCAGTATGTTTTAAGTTGATGACCAAAAACCATTAGTTATTACGATACCTCCTTTTGCTGCCTGAGCCGCTTGAGGTAAGTTGATTGTTTTTTGCGAAGCTCCATTGAAAGATTTTGAAGGTCTGTGGCAAGAGAACGCTGAAAAAAATGCATGCAAGTAGAGGTGAACAGAATAGCTTAACATTTGAAGAAGCACAATTAAACAATGATATTTATATAATACCCCTAAAACAAATCAATATGCTATCCACACCAGTTCAGATGCATAGGTAGGGTATGAGAAAAGGAAGGATGAAACTTTAAAGATCCTTTAAAGTTATTGCCAAACGTTCTGACATATATGGTTAATCAACAGGGTGAGCGAGAGAGAGAGAGATAAACTAGCCAATACAATTTCATTCCAATTACCTATTATAAAATATGGGAAATATAAATCATCTCTCCATCACAAACTCCAGAGAATTCACTAGAATACAACAAAATAAGGTAGCAAAACATGCAGCAATTAAGAGCGTGACAGCATAAAAAATCAATATAACATGTCTAGCAGAGGGTTAGAAAAAGATTATAAGTTTTTATGCATTTCCTTGAAAAAAAAAAGGTAAAATCTTACAATTCAGAAAATCTAAATGATATGTGAAATTGTACCTTCGAAAGATCCAGGGCAATGAGTAAAAGAATAATGTAATGGATCCAATTGTCAATTGTAGCATAAAGAACTAATGTAACATTTCCAAAACGGGGTAGAAAAGCATTATTAGGTTTCAAAAGAAGTTGGCAATTCTTTAACATATATAGAATAACATCTTACAATTTAAAAAATCCAGTTAATTTGTAAAGTTGCACCTGAACATTTTTTCTGACATTGGAATCTTCAGAAGGTCCTGCTACACAAAGTCTTTGTAGTCTCTTCTCTGATTTCTTAATCAGACCTGTAATCTCTTGAGTAAGAGCTTCAATTAATCTTTGATCTTCTTTACCATCCCCAAATGAAGGCATTAAAGCCTTTGCATGTGCCTTGGCTAACTCTGCCATTTTTATCTGTGCACGCTGCACACTTGTTGATATTTCTTCAGAAACATCCACCCAAGCTGGAGGTAGACCAACAGTAAGAGCACCCTTACTGCATAAAATAAGACACCTATAAATTCTTCTTGTACAAAATTGTAGCTACATTGCAACTAAAGAATAATTTTTCGAAAGCCTGTCACTTAAAAGTTCAAAATATGAGTAAAAGTAAACAAAGGAAACCCAAAAATAATTCTAAAACATGAACCCTTTTATTACATCACCGATTTCAATTCAGTCTTTGAAGTTTGCAATCTTCCCATTTAGTTTGTGCATCCCAAGATGTACCATCTCAGATCAATTGATGGATCCTGTACATAACAAACCTCTTTCCCGCTCTCACTTTCATAAAATCCTGAGATTTAACTGAAAATCTAGGAGTTTTAGAATGGAAGTGGTATTGACAATCAATTCAGATATCAAATACAAGATCCAAGATCAGCACCTACCTTGCTACTATCCCTATCCTTATACACATTAGCAAACCTATATGCACTCTTATCTCACAATTGGACCAACCATTTCAAGATAAAGAAGCATTTATTGACCAGCCTTCCCAACAGTAGTCGAGTAGATTTCCCTAGCCAATACAAGTTTCGACAGTAATTACGCATCAACTTAGTGCAATGGCAAAGATATGGTGCAGAACTTCACTCTATTATAAAACTTCCCTATACCAGGACAGTGCCCTCGAAGATAATTTTTTGCCCCGATGTCTATGTGCAAACTAAGGCTACAAAATTACAGAGCAAATCTGTTACAATACAAATTCGCTTGAATTGTTCAATAAATTTCAAACACGCGAAAAAACAACAGAGAGAGACAGAAAGACAGAGAGGAAGAACCTTGAATAACCTGGATCCTCCGTACTTAGCGGAGCATAAGATCGATTCGGATGCAAAAGCGAGGTACTGACCAATTCGATAACCGGACCACCTCCGCCACCGCCAGAAGTCGACGGCGAACCAGACGCAAGGGAAGAGCTCGTCGGAACTCTAACGCTCTTTAAAGCATCTCTATATTTCTTAAACAGCAAGGTTCTATTCCTCGTCGCCATGTAGGAGAAAAGCTAGAATTCTCCCTCTAAAAAAACCTTCAACCTACGTGATCTTCCGATCCTCAAATCAATTGCGAATCGTTAAAGGCTATGTTCTGATGTACTAGAAAGCGAGAGAAAGTGAAGGAGAATGAGGGAAATGGTTAATCGGAGCAGCGGAATTGAGCGGGCGGAGGGTGACGTGCCCGGCCGAGTTGGAAATGGGTGGGGAGAGAAGTTTCGGAAATTTGGGAGGGAGATTTGCTGCGTGGAAATGGGCTATACGGTTGTCCTCTTTTTTTTTTTGTTAGGGGTGGGCAAGGACCGAATCGAACCAATAACCGACCTTGGTTTTGGGTCAGTTTCGATTCTTGGTTCCTAAATTTATAATTGGTTCGATTTTGGTTCTTGGTCCACAGTTTGGTTTAGTTCTCGGTTCTTAGTTTGTGGAACTGAGAATCACGTTGTTTTAAAAAAAGGGAGACAGCTAGGGGTGGGTAGCTGGAACATAGAACCTAGAATCGAGAACCCTTGGACTAGCGATTATGCGTTCCCTAAGACGAACCTGTGATTGTGAAGGAGAATACGCGAAGACGAACCAGCGAAGGCGAACCCTTGCTCCCCTTCTTGATTCTTCTGATTCCGAGGGTATGTCTGGTTAAAAACATTGGATTTAGGATTTGCGATTCTGACCGAGACTTTGATTTAAGATTTACTTCTGTGTTTTTATTTTTGTTTTTTATTCTGATCGCTGCTTTGATTTAGTAGGGTTTGCAATTCTGACCGCAGCAACCAATCACAATCACATGATTGCTTCAACACCATGAATCATAATATGTTGTCTTGATGAACTAATGTTGTTTTGGGTTGTGTTAGCAAATACTATGATGAACCGATTTTTCAGTTTGGAATTGATGAACTGATGATATGATGAATTGATTTCTGATTAACAGTTTAGAACTGATGACCTGATGAACTGATTTCTAATGTTTATGCAGTTTAGAAAATCACCTGTGACTCTTTGATTTTTCGAGATACAAACAGAATGTCAGAAACAACACAAACTGTTTCTAAAAAATGCACCAAAAATTCTACATGTTTGGGAGCATTTTGTTGAGATTGGAAGTCATTATGTAGAAAATGGTAAAAGCACAATGCAAGTATTGTCAGCAAATACTTGCAGCGAATACTAGAAAGAATGACACCTCTAGTTTGTGGCTTTAAATGCGGCCCACATTGCATCCATAAATAACCTGCCTTTAAATTGTTTTTGAAAATTGTCATATAGGTGTCAGATGCAAAACCGATGGTACGCTTGCCCTATCACCTCCCTAATAGCTGGCACAAAGATTTATAGTATGAGTTAAACATTGGTACATAATGTATAAAATAAACATATAAGGCAAGAGCAATCAACCACACCTTTTTTCGGTCAGAATAATTGTCCACCCATTGCCGCTCGGGGAGTTTAGATTGGCGAGCAACAATTCTAGAAACTAGCTCCAAGAATCTCTATTTTCTCCTTCAACCACAGTTACAGCAATCAGATACATTCCATCATTCCCGTCGATGATGATAACAGTGAGCAGCTGGCCCAGAGTCGCTCCCTTCAAGTGGCAACCGTCCAAACAAATAATCGGTCTACCACAATTCAGCAGGGCCATCTTGCATACAGCCAAACACATGTACATCCTTTTAAATGCATTCATCTCTAGGTTAACGCACATCGAGCTTCCAGGATTAGACATCTGAATCTCCTTAGCATTGGACCATATGAGCTTGTATTGCTCATAGTCATCCCCTTCGTTAATTTTTTTGGCCGCATTTCTTGCCCTTCTAGCAAGACTGGGTGTGATGTTGATGTTAAAGTCCTTCCTAGCAGTCTCAATTATGGAAGAAAGGTCCCAGTCGGCATGACTTTTAAAAATGTCCAAGTAATGCGCTACCACCCATTTGGCAGAGGCATGGTGGCTTTCCATCTTTCTTGAGCAAGTGTGAACGTCGTTGTAGAATTTTATTTGATACGTCATTTCACCTTGCATTTTTTAGACGTGCAACCGCCATGTGCATCATTACTAGCAGGCAGCCCTCAACCGATGTGCGTCACTGTGGATGAATTTTATTCTGTACCCATTTTTCAACACATGATCGACAATTTATTCTCTAATTTTATTCACTGAACTATACTTTTTGCCAATGCCCAACTAGTGAAGCTGCATTCTAATTGTGGTGAGCGTCTAGGCCTACTCTCGGTCATGTCCATGTTTTCGTCACTACTAGATTGACATAATAAACAAAGGTCCTCCTCATCTTCCTAGTGTAGAGTAGTGAGATGGAATGCAACACTATTGCAGTTTCATCTTCAATTCCACGTATCTCATTGGCAAAAAATGTGCTTGTGGGCCCCACTTCGCCTTGACGGTTAATAACAGATTCCTCAACACTCCAAGACGCCATTTTCTTTTCAAAAAATTCTTCAACTTCGCCAAAATACGGTTCACTTAAGCTCTTAAAAATCTATAGGGTTCGCTAATCGCTGACAAAATGTTTGAGAAAATTGCGATGAGTTCTCGGTGTATTTATACAATTCGAAGTAAACCGCAGCGGTGTATATTCATCTAGTAAACAACAGCGGTGTGTCGATACACTGCGGTGATTTCATAGGACACCGCAACGGTTTATCGACACACTGCAGCGACATCATGTTAAACCGCGCCAGTTCATAACAATTGTTGGCTTTTTTTAAAAAAACTATGGAGCCACGACGGTTTGTATATGAACCACCGCAGTGCCACATTATCACGTTTAACAGCAAACGTGACAGTGATGTTGACTTTGTCATTTTTTTATAGTTCAGTGGTTAATTTATTAGCAAAAAATGATAGTGGTTGGTTTGTCACAAACAGTAAAGGATGATGATCTATTTGTCATTTTCCAAAAAAAATCAACCACATTGTTAAAAAATTATTTTAAAAAATCATACATGAGAGATCTAAATTAAAACATGGGAAAATGACAAATCAACCATCGCACTTTTCGATCAATGACAAGTTAACCACTAAACTATTTTTGTTAAAGAAATTAACCACTGAGCTATCGGAAAAAGTCGCTGCTAATATCACTATCATGTTTGTCGAACGCTTTGATTTTGATCCGCGGCGGATTGACGATGATCCACTACGACTTGACAACAATCCGCAGCAGCTTAACCATGATCCGCAGCGGCTTAACCATAATCTGCAACAAATTGATAAGAAGGAAATTTTTTTCTTTCAGCTAGTGCGACTGTGAATCTTTGCAGATCGATAATTTTCTCAATTTTCAACGGTTTTGGATGTTTGATGACTCGTTTTCCATAATCTTTTCGTGATGCACAGGTAGAAAACATTTGTTTTGTCATTCGGTGCTTATCAAAGTAGATTTGAGCAGAAAAATGTGGGGAGATTCACAGTTTTGAATTGTGTAAGGGAAATTAGAGAACTCAGAAGCATTTTTAGCCCTCGAAAGTGAGACAAGCTGCCGCGCGCATAGATCTCAAAAAGTTATGCTAAATAAAAAAAATCATCCAAATTGGTCAACTAAACACAAAGTTATGGTCTCCCAAAGTTTTCAAGTAAACGATTTCATTTTTTTTTGTCCGAATTTGCTCTGATATCCACCGAATAACAAAACATATCTCCCCTATTTGTGCATCGCAAAAAAATGATGGAAAATGAGTCCTCAAGCGTCCAAAACCATTGAAAATTGAGAGAATTATCGATTTGCAAAGATTTGTCGTCGCACTAGGTGAAAAAAAATAATTTCATTTTTATCAATCAACTGTGTATCGTTGTCAAGTCACGGCGGATCGTCGTCATTAATGGCAAACGTGATATCGATGTTAGCGACGACTTTTTGGTCATAGTTTAGTAGTTAATTTATTAGTAAAAATAATTTAGTGATTGACTTGTCATTAATTATAAAATATGATGGTTAGGTTGCTATTTTCCCATTTTTACACGAGCTGAAAAAAATAATCTTCTAATCCTCGTCCACCACCAGATTTATTTGCATCCTCTTGACCTCAATCCAACTCAATCTTACAATGCTTTGTCAATCCTCAAAACCTGTTGGCCCTCCCATTCACGACGCTACAAACCTTCCATTGAAGAGCTTGAGATACCCAAAAATTTATCCAAACCCAAAGGAGGAAGAAAACTTAAGCATTAGGAGAGAAATTATTTATTTTTCAGTGTGGAAGGTCGACGATTGCTTGGGTCGAAATTTCAACACCCAACAAGTTTTCACGTTGAAGCATAAATACGGATAGAAAGCAAGTGTTAGCAAATGGGGGTGACAGAAATTCCGTAAATCTTGTCTTTTTATTACCAACCATTGAAGGAGGAAGACAAAAAATAGCATTCAATCTTACACGTCCAAGTCATATGGGTCACTTCAGATTTTTTTACCGTCCAAGGTCTGTCTCTTGTCCCACGGGTTGAACTCCCCTTTGTGTCAAAAACTGAAACTACCAAAAGTTGGGGAATTAGACGGATTTTACCAAAATTTCATTTAGTCTTTAAAATGATGTGCGTTTATTTTTTTCGCTTTAATTTAACAACACTATAAAATGCTTGCTCAACTTCGATGCGCTCAGTCAGAGACGAAAGTCTTTTTTTCCAAACCGTGTCTTCTCTTTTGGGAGCTTGTGGGTACATCCCTCGCGTTTCTCTCTCAACAGAGACTAAGAAAAGGCAGTCCTCCTCTGCTCCTGTGAAATTCAGCTGAGGCGAAAATTGCTTTCAACTTCAATCGTCATCTGGCTTAGGTGTGATAATTCTTCTCTTCCACACTCTCTCAACACCGACTCTGTTTTGGGCTGTCAATTTCAAATCCGCAACATTTTTTAGGGTACCGTTTGGAATCATTTCGGGGGTCTGTTGCTTATAGCAGAGACGAGGGGAATTGGTTTGAGCTCCATTGACTTGAAGCTGCGATCACTTTTTATTTGTGTCTTTAGTGAGATAGGGAGATGGATTCTGATTCTTGGAGTGCTCGCCTTTCTTCTGCTTCTAAACGTTACCAGTCCGCGCTTCCATCGCGATCCGGTTCAGATGCTTGGCCCACTTTTCTTTTCATCTCTCATATTTATGGTTTTTTTTTTTCGATTTTTTGCTTGGTTGTCTTATAAATGGCGGAACTTGTTTTTATTGTGATCGACTTTGAGATTTTATTTGAGTATCAAGAAGGGGAAAGTAAACTAAACCATTGAAACAAAGGTAGCATCAAAGGGTGTAGATATTATAATATTTTTCATGTCTCCTCTCACTAAAGACCTGCTATTTAATCTCAACTTTCCTCTCCCCTGGTTTTGACTATAATTTTGAATTATCGACTTAATGATACAGTGTAATATTGCAATAAACCTTTTATTCTTAATAGTTAATCCTGTTCAAAAATAAAAAAAAATGATATCGTTTTGACTGCACTGGAGCTATTAAATTCTTTTGCTTGAAGTTCCTGTTTCTCTTTCCAGGGATTAGACAGGGAAAATTTATGGCAGAAATAACATTATTGCTCTCAGTACATGTTTTCTTGAACTTAATTTGGTAGCAAACAATCGTGAATACAGGATTATTGAGTTTTGCCTCTTTGTTATAAGAAAGATTTTTTTTTGGTGATGAAACTTGATGCACTACTTGAATAGTTGATAATCATTTAGGTGGTGATGCATATGATCTTCGTTTAGTCCATTTACATTCTCTTTTATAGTTTCTTCAGTAACACGCTTGTTTCTTTTACCAAGTTTTGTGGAATTTTTAAAATTAATTTAGAGTTTTCGAAGTGCAGAAATGTTTATGGGATTGGACCAGATTGATGGGGATGATGAAATAAGGGAAGAGTTTCGATGCCCTTTCTGCCCAGAGTATTGTGATATTGTGGGATTATGCTGCCATATTGATGAGGAGCATCCTATAGAAGCCAAAAATGGGGTACAACTTCCATTTCTATAAATGTCCAGTTTTCCTCATGTCAAATATTTTGGCAAATGAATAATGTACCTACATTTGTTGTTATTTGACAGTTATGTTATTTGACAGAATTAATTTTTGAATTGATAATTCTTCCTCTTTGATATTCTCTCCCCCTCCCTCTACTTCGTCCGATTCTCCCTTATTTTTCTATTTCTCTTTCTATTTTATCTAATATACGCATCATTCCTCATGTAAAATGATAATGATAATTGTCATAAAGGTAGTTTCATAATACTGCTCAATATTTGATGCTTTCATTAGGTTCAATTGCGTTGTTTTTTTGTTTTCATTGGTTAAAAAAATGAAGTTTCAATGTTTATTCATGACTTTAGGATACATAAAAATTTGTGTGTTGTATTGTGGGTTAAATACACAATATTACATTTAAGCTCCTTGGTTTTAATGACTTAAGCTTTTTGTTTCCAGGTCTGTCCAGTTTGTGCAGTGAGGGTGGGGGTTGATATGGTCGTGCATATAACTCTACAACATGGAAACATTTTCAAGATATCCTTCTCTTTTCTGTCATTATGTGGAACAAGTAATTTTGTAATTCCTGTTTTATTTTCCATATTACTTTCTGCTCTACTGATGATTAATTATTTTGTGTGTGATTTTCTCTACATTTATGTATTATTCAAAACTGTTGCTTGTAAGTATTTTGTGGTCATCTGTTAGTTACACTGAAAGAACACCCAAATACAAAGGAAGTAAACTTGTGTTAAAGGGAAATTAAAGAAATACAAAATAGCACATACATTTGAGAAGTTTGTTAGCTCTCTTACATTCATTGACTTTCATAAGAAAGAAGAGGATGATATTTCCCACTACACAGACCCTTACACCCCATTCAGCCAAACCGGAATTGTTAATAACTTCCCCCATATTCCCCAAACTGCCCTTGATAAAATCATCCAGAATATTTGCTACACACCCTCCACTAAGTACCTCCTGCCCCATTCCCTTCATTATTTTCTCCCTTCTTGCATCTAGAATAAGTAAAACTTATGAGAGCTCTATCATGGTCCTTATAAAAATAAAGTATTTTGTGGTAGTATAATCAACATTACATTTGTTTGAATGGATGATGAGCTGTTTTTTCGTCTGTTACAAACTCTTTCTGCTTTTATCTTCAAGGACTCCAATTAAGTCTCTGGTTCAGTTTCAGTCTTGAATTTTCATATATTTTGGTAAGGATTATGAAATGAAGTAGTTATCATCGTTGTTCAATTGAGTATTTCACCCTATGTCTGCCTTGACTTCCTTAACTAGTAGCTACATGCAACGCAAGAGAAGATTACGGAAAGGTGGATCACAAACAACATTATCTATATTGAGGAAAGGGTTGCGAGAAGGAAATTTACAATCCTTGTTTGGGGGTTCTTCTCAAACAGTTTCCTTATCCAATGTAGCACCTGATCCATTACTAACTTCGTTTATTATGCCTATGGCTGAAGATTATGTCAGTGTCCAGCCTCATTTGGCCGAGTCAAGCTCCACCAAGAAAAATTCGAATGACTGTATATCTGAAAGGTATGTTATTTCATCTTCATCTATTTCTTTCTCATTGAATTGATCACCTTCCCCAATCAATGTGATAAGCCACCGATAAGTTTCACATCCATTCAAGGAGAAACAAAGCAGATACTAATGTAGTTGACTTGCGTACTAATAAAGCCAAGAGAGAAGGGAAAGAGAAGAATAAAGATGTAACTCCTAATTCGTAAAATCTTGAATAAAGTAGAGATGGGAGGAAACTGGATACAACAGATGGGATCCAGACTCTCGAAGTTTGGGTAGAATTTACTAGTTCAGTAGCATTTCTAATCAGAGTTCTTAACTACCATTCCAATTTTGGTGTTGGATTTTACTGCGGAGACAGGTTCTATCATGTAGTTGGACCATTGCATTGGTCTCTGATGCAGCTCTACTTTATCTGACAGAGCCTTACTACTTTTGTCTTAGATTAATAATTTACGTAGTTGTATGATCAATTTGTCTCGATCTGGATTTATCACAATGTTTTTCATCTTGTCTGACTTGATAATGCAATCATATCAACTTAGCAAGGTGACTAGGTAAGACTCATATTTACTCAGAAATATTATAGGTAGTAATAACAATGAAAAATCATGGGTCATTTTGAATAGTACAGAGATTCTCAAATGGAGTCGACGGAGATCAGATCAGTAATACGACTTTGAGTAAAATTGTATTATTCTCGTTTTCTCTTATAAAACAATGGCAAATTGAACGTATACAACTTTTCATTGAACACAAGATGATTTGAATTTGTGATATTCTCTTTGGAAAAGATGTATGACTATAACATAGGATGTCTCGTGCATTTAATAATTTGATTTATTTGAAGTAAGTTTCATTTTGAATGAACCTATGGAATTTTGTGTCTGACAACTTGGTATTATGTTATCAATGGAGGTGCAGATTTTTTTGGTTTCATAAAGTTATTCATGTGGATTGCTATGCTACTTTAAAACAATTGTTAATTTGGAACCGCCCTATATTTCTTACCTTCATCACTCTCTAACGAACTGTTACACAATTACCTCCAATAACAAAAGTATATTCTAGAAGAAAGAAGAATATAAAGGCAAGCAGCGGTTTAGAGGCGAGCAGCGGTTTAGAAGCTGTGGAGCAGTTTTAGTAGTATAAAAGTTGTAAAAAAATAGAAGAAAGAGGTATTGAAAAATATTGTAAAAAGTTAGGAGAGAGAGGAGTTACGGGGTGTTCCCGAACTACTCAGAGGAGAGAGAAAACAACCATTCTTTCACTGTAGTTGTAAAGTTTCTTTGGAAGAATAAGAAGAAATGTCGAATCGGAATTGTTGAAATACCTGGGCGTATCATTTTGGTATCAGAGCAACAACAATGACCCAGAAATCGGTAGTTTCTCGTTTGGAGTCTTTGAAGGATTCTGAACCCGATTGGCAGAGGGAAATCGCCAATCTCAAGGGGGATTTGTTATGTTTGCCTTCGTTGGAGGAAACGGTGGAGAAAATTCCCGCGATCAAAAAGAAATTGGAAAAATTATTGATAATTGAGCAAGACCTGACATTCGTTAGGGATCATCTGGTTCGCATCTTGGAAAAGATGAATGAAACGGCGCCTTCTAGTAGCAGAGAGGTGCGGCACAATGAAAGACAAGAGGGACGTTGGGGATTTTTTGGAAATTGAGGTCATCGGGCAGATTTTTTACCGCGAAAACTGGACTTACCGGTTTTCACAGGAAATGACCCAGAATCTTGGATTTTCCGAGCAGAAAGATATTTCAGCGTTAATTGCCTACAGGAGGAAGAAAAAATTGAAGCTGTTGTGGTTTGTTTTGAAGGACCAGCTTTATCTTGGTTTCAATAGGAGCAAAGCAAGCAGTGTTTTTGATTCTTGGCGTGACCTAAAAAGAGTGATGCTTGATCAATTCAGGCATAGCAAAGATGAGAATTATTGTGATAGATTGTTTTCACTACGTCAGGTAGGTGGTATTGAAGAATTTCGAACCCAATTTGAGACTTTAATTTCACATCTCTCTCATGTGCCAGAGGAGTATTAATGAGTGCTTTCTTTCAAGGGCTAAAGAATAATATCAAGGGAGATGTGAGAATGATGAGACCTACTGGTTTGCGGCAATTAATGGAATTTGCTCAACTGGCCGAAGAAAAATAGTTTCTTATTCAACCGTTTAAGGGCAATAACACTCGGTTTGATAAAGGAATTGCTGTTGATAGCAGGAACCAACCAACTAGTTTTGTTCTACCTATGAACAGACCAGTTACTATACCTCCAAGGGGTGAAATTCCAAGGAGGAAATTGACAGAATCGGAAATGCAAATGAGGCGAAAGAAAGGATTGTGTTATAGATGCGATGAATGATATACTATTGGACATCAATGTAAGAATAAGTCCTTGCAAGTCCTTATATTAGAAGATATTTCTACAGAAGATATAGATCCAGAGAAGAAACAAAAGACAGAACAAAATCAATTGCTGGAAGTAGTGGATCCAATTGAGTTGTCTTCTAATTCTGTAGATGGGTTATCTACCCCTTAGACGTGGAAAATTTCGGGAAAAATTAATCTTCATACAGTGGAGGTATTGGTGGATTGTGGAGCTATTGTAAAAAATAGAAGATAGAGGTATTGAAAAATATTGTAAAAAGTCTGGAGAGAGAGGAGTTACGGGGTGTTCCTGAACTACTCAGAGGAGAGTGAAAACAACCATTCTTTCACTGTAGTTGTAAAGTTTCTTTGGAAGAATAAGAAGAAATGCTGAATCAGAATTGTTGAAATACCTGGGTGTATCACAAACACTTTGGAAAAACATACGGAAGGAGGAAGAAGGCAAGTAGCCGAATGAAGGGCAGATTTGGAATTAGGTGGGGAGCTGGAGGAATTAGTTAGAGGTGAGTAGGAAAGAGGCTGGGGAGAAGAAGTATGGGGAAGGAAATAATGAGAGAGAGGGGGTTCTGTTAAGATCGTTACGGGAATTATGTTTTTACAGTAGCGTAGTAGTAATAGCTAGATGGAGGGATAGACTCTAGTTCATGGTATTATTAAATTCTGATCATAGGAAGCTTACGCTGCACCTAAGTCCCATTTAAGATGTGTGTGATAGGAACTCAATATGTATTTCTAGAATTCAATCAACAATACAGATATAGGATACTCCCACACTAAACTAGGTTTTCGAGTCCCTAGTGACTCCTCACAATACAACTCTCCTATCCGATCCCCACTACCTCAAGTCTTTATATAGACTTGACTAACTAAGTAACTTTCCTTTTATACCCTCCTAATCTATCATTAGTCTCGCCTTAAAAAAGACACATTGTCCTCAAGGTGGAAGAAAATGAAAAATACATTTTTTAATTATATCTTCAATAGTCTTAAGAGAAAATAGGCTAGAATTAAGCCCAAAAATATTCACTTCTTCCTTTGCATGGTCCAACAAATTTTTTAGTCCAAAAATCTGGATTAAAATGTTGTATTCTTTAAAACCCAATTGCTTATGTAAATGAGCCCAAACCAGATTTGACCCAAAATGCATCCTCCCAAGGCCTGTTGCATTAGGGCCTCAGGAAACAAATTGTTTCCTTCTACCTTCTTTGCAGTTACCCACTTTTCCGCCAGCTCATCAATTTTCACCATCAACCCATTTTCTCCATCGATATCCAGGCAGTTTTCTTCATCGCTATCTGCCAGCTCATCCATTTCCAGCATCAAGCGCTTTCCTCCATTGATGTCGGTTACTTCATCTTCGCCATCGCCGGTTTCGTCATTTTCGTCGTCGCGGACTTTTTTTTTTCCTTGTAGTCGAGACTTTTCTGGAGTTCTGGAAACTCATCTTCTGTGGTTACCGATTCATCAGCCAACTCGTTGTCCATTGTCACCGGTTCCGCTTCTGCAGTCGCCGATTCCTCTCTTACAATCGCCGACGACTCTCCTGTAGTTGCCTGCTCCTCTCCAGCAATCGCTGGTTCCTCTCTTGCAGTCGCGAAAATCCCTCTCCCTCTTCCCTCGGTTTTATTTATTATCAGATCTTCGAGCGCGATTTTTTTCTCACAACAAATTCCATCGGCAGGTTCTTCTTCAGCTTCCTTCTACAACTGGTCCGAAAGAGTTTCCGATTCTTCGATTGTTTTAGCATCCAAATATCTGTTGATATGTCGGTTTTCCTCATTTGTCATCTCTTTTTCCGCTTCGAAACTTCTGGACCCGTCGTGATTTTCTGATGATGGAAGTAGTTCATCCATTTTAGCCAATATTCTTGTTATTTGCTCTTGAATCTGTGAAATACTGTGTATCACATCCAGTTTCTCTAATATCTTTAACTCTTCCACATACTTGCCAACTCTTTTTGCCACTCCATCGTGTTTCTCTCTGCGATTCTGATCGAGTAACAATGCCCAGTCGATCGACGATGCTCTGATACCAAATTGATAGGAACTCAATATATATTTCTAGAATTCAATCAACAATACAGAATATAGGACACTCCCACACTAAATTAGGCTTTCGAGTCCCTAGTGACTCATCACAATACAACTCTCTTATCCGATCCCCACTACTTCAAGTCTTTATATAGACTTGACTAAGTAACTTTCTTTTTATACCCTCCTAATCTATCAGTGTGCAATTATTTTATTAGTCTCGCTTGTTGAGTGGTAAATTGTTGTGAATTTTAATTTATTTGGTTCAGCAAATATTGATACAAACAATTAAATATAAGTTAGATCAACCGTGTTTGATTTTCTGTTTCCCAACCAGTAACTTTGCAAACTAAAATTAATGAACAACAAAAGATTTGAACATGGTTTGGTTCTTGTTAATGAACCTTCATACACAGAGAACGATCAAATCCTTTCATTGATCATATAACCAAATACAAAAATCAAATATTTATACAATATTCTTAGCAACAAATCTTAATAGAAAAATATAGGAGTAAAACTAACTCAATTCTTGAAAGATCCACTTGAACATCTCATAGCAAATGCATGAAAGCTTTCTTCCATCAAGCTTCCTTCATTCACAATTACATTTCTGTGTTTCTCTCTTGCACTTTCTGATTCAAAACTCAGTAAAAAAACAGCAACTTCACAAAGACATGAACTCCCTCCAACAACAGTTGTAGGCCAGTACAAAACAGTTTCTTTTTTGTTATTTTCTTGCACACCTATCAGCTTAATTTTCAGCCAAGTGTTATCTCATGATCCTGATTTCATTTGACTCATTAATCTTAAATATAAGAATTCCTCCCATGTTTAACAAGCTTAAGCAGTGCATGAATTTTATTCCAAACAATCCTTTGGTGATTGTGTTTGAGGAATTTTCTTCAGTTGAAATTCTTTACATCAATAATTCCCTAGGATACAATGTCTCCAATGAAGTAGAGTCTAATGTCTATGTGGTTTGTTTTTTCATGATAAACTTGATTTTTCATTAAATTCAGAGCACATTGTCAATCACATCTGAGCACCACATTAGTTTCAATACCCTTCATCTCACCTACCAAACTTTTGATCCAAATAGCTTCTACAATTGCTTTTGTTGTAGCTATGCATTCAGCTTCAATGTTTAATTGAGCCACAATGGATTGA
This sequence comes from Begonia loranthoides, assembly GCA_022433065.1. Lineage (NCBI taxonomy): Eukaryota > Viridiplantae > Streptophyta > Magnoliopsida > Cucurbitales > Begoniaceae > Begonia > Begonia loranthoides. The sequence continues at coordinate 10,803,691 of CM039485.1, forward strand.
AGGATTGATTTCCAACTAATTGTTTTAGGCCATAAAGGGATTTTTTAAGCAAGCATACATTTTCTTCTAGATTTCCTACTTCATAACTTTCAAGTTGCTTTATGTAAATTGTTTCCTCCAAATCTCCATGTAAAAATATTGTTTTTACATCCATTTGTTTAAGTTCTAAATCATATTGAGGAACCAAAGTTAGAAGTATTCTAATAGAAGTATGTTTCACAACTGAAAAAAAGATGTCAACAAAGTCCACCCCTTCTCTTTATGTGAAATTGATAGGTTAGGAAATTATAAGAGAAAAGTTAGTTAGTTGAGAGTAGTTGTTAGTCAAGTCTATTATATAAAGACTTGGATTAGTCGGGATTGGAGATATCGAATATGAGAGTATTGACTAGGGAGTTACTAGGGACTCGAATGCCTAGATTAATGAGGAAGTGTCCTACTTTCTATGTTGTAGATTGATAATTCGTAATAAAGATTCTGGTTCCTATCAATTTGGTATCAGAGTCAGGTTATTCGATATCAATCGGTTAACAGAGATGGAAAAATTGAAATTAGTATCAGAATGTTTTGAAGGTTCTGTTTTGCGTTGGTATCAATGGGTAACTAGCTGAAGGATCTTTAATTCTTGGAGAGAATTGAAATACCAACTTCAAAATCATTTTTAGAGTGTGATGGAATGAACAAAATATGAAAGAACAGTCATCAGAAGAGAAAGAATAGAGACAGCGAAGAATACTGGGAAGGAGGAGGTATTCGGGCAACATAATTGGACGATGGAAGCAACCACAAAGCTGAAAGGAGTAAGAGAATCGGTGGCCAAGGAAATTTGTGGCTAGCAAATTGTCAAGCGCGAAGAGTTGGCGACGAAAGAAATCTTCTTGGAAAAGATTGACCAAGTAGCAGTAGAGACAAAATTTTGAGTACGTGGGTGGGAAATCGTGTTGTCGAAAAAGGAAAAGGGGCTGAGGAGGAAGAAAATAAAGGGTTTTCGCCGGTGGCAAGGGAGGAGGCAACAGAAGAGGAAGGTGTAACTAATCGAGAAGGAGAATCAATTGTCAATGAAATCTGTCGCGAGCAAACAGCCTGTGCGAGACATGGTAACGAGAAAAATCGGGGGAAGAGAAAGTGGAATTGTCGCGACTGCAGGAGAGGAGCGGGCGACGATGGAAGTGAAGGAATCGGCGACCGCGACGGTGGAGATGGACGAGCTGTCTGAGGAGAAAATCATAAATGCAAAGAATGAAGAAAACAAAAAACTGTTTCCAGAAGCAGAATGCACCATCTTACCAGAAGCCCTAACGTGGTGCAAAGAAGTTATTGAGCCAATTTCAACTTTGGCCCATCTGGATAAAAATAAAGATTTAAAAAAATGTAGCATTTTAATCAAGGTTATTGGGCTAAGAAGTTTAATGGAGGATGAAGAGAAAACTTTTTGGCTTAATTTTAGCCTACTTCCTCTTGAGAATCTTGAAGATCACTTGATTGAGAAAAAGTTTTACGATTTCAAATTCATTGGAGAAGAAAATTGTGAAGATGTAGATAAAAAGTATATTTTTTATTTTCTTCTACCTTGAGGACAATGTGTCTTTTTAGGGTGGGAGTAATGATAAGTTAAGAGGTTATAAGAGAGAAGTTGGTTAGTTGAGAGTAGTTGTTAATCAAGTCTATTATATAAAGACTTGGGGTAGTCGAGATTGGAGATATCGGATATGAGAGTATTGGGTAGGAAGTTACTAGGGACTCGAATGCCTAGATTAGTGAGGAAGTGTCCTACTTTCTATATTGTAGATTGATAATTCGTAATAAAGATTATGGTTCCTATCAAAAACCTCTAGCAACTAAGTTAGCCTTGTATGTTACTTAATGAGATTCACTAACTTCTTCTTTGAGTTTACAAATCCATTTACACCCAACCAATCTTTGATTTTCTGGTTTATGAACTAATTTCTAGGTCCAATTTTTCTGCAAGGAATCTATTTCTTCATCCATTGCTTTTTTCCATGTATCCTTTCAATTCCCTTAATGCTTCATTGCAAGTTTTAGGCTCTTCTTTTGATAATTCTTTAGCTGCTACTGTAAGTTTATATGCTACAAGTTCAGCATATTCCTGCCTCGATGGAGGTTTTATTTTTATTTTTTCTCTGTCTCTAGCAAGTTGGTAGTTTTCCAATTCATCTTGACCATTGTCTTGAAGCAATTTTTTGGTTGATTGAATCTAAGCACCTAAACTGCTTTTGTTAGATTCGAGCTCCACTTCAATGTGATTACTAGGTTTGTCTTCCATTCCTTGATCGCTGGTTAGAATGGAATTATCTTTCTCTGAGTTTGTCGGTGTCATGTCCACCTCATTAAATATTTCATCTTTATTTGTAACAACCCTTGAGCATTAGTCATCTACAAGCCAAACTTTTATAATCTGACTCTTTCAAGATAACTAAGAAATATACATTTTTTAGATCTTGGTTCTAATTTCCCTTATGCATGTAAGTTTGACAACTAAATACCCTTAAGCTAGCATAATTTATTGGTTTTCCAATTCAAACACTTTTAGGAGATATCAAATCAAGAGCCACTGAAGGACTTCTATTTATTAAGAATACTGTTGTATTTACTATCTTAGCCCAAAACCATTTTTCTCGCTTGGCAAATGACAACATACACCTCACTCTTTCAAGAATAGTTCGATTCATTCTTGTGGCGAGTCCATTTTGTTGTGGTTCATCCTCACTCTTTTGTGTCTCACAATTCCATTATCTTTGCAAAATTTAGTATATGCACCATCTAAATATTCCAAATCATTATGTGTTCTAAGTCTTTTAAATTGTTTCCCTATCTAATTTTCAACCAAGGTTTTTGATAAATCTATTATAAGGTTTACATATGCTAGAAGAAAGAAGAACAATAATTGACTATGTAATAACTATTTTAGCAGTTACTAGGGGAAATAAGACTATGTAGCAATTGTCTTAGCAGTTACAAGGGGAATTAAATAAGGGAAATAGGATGGGAATAAAGGGAGGAATGTTTTTTTAGGAGAGGTGCTAGTCTCTCAAATTTATGGTGAAGATTGTAGTGGGATTTTCTTCAATAAAACAATCTATCTTTATTTAAATTTTGAGATAGGATCAGAAAATTTCTATCAATTTGGTATCAGAGCCGTGATTCTGGATAAGTGAAGAATGATTACAAGATCAGAAACTTTGAAAGAAAGCACCATGGAATGGCAGAAGGAAATAATCGAAATTAAGGAGAAGTTGGAAAAAATGGGGTTGATGGAACGGAACATGCTACGAATTCAGGAGTGACACAAATATTGTCCAAAATGGATGAACATCACTCACCGGCGACGTCAGAAATACCGAGTGATGAAACCGTTGACAGAAACGAAAGAAACGACGACGTTCTTACCTGCCCTAATTGAAAGCTTTTCCCCAGGAAGTTGGAGTTATCGTTGTTTAGCGAAGCAGATCGTGAAGGGTGGATGTGCAGAGCTGATCGATATTTCCATATTAATCGACTCACTGAAATGGAAAAGTTGGAAGCTGCTATGGTATGTTTTGAAGGATCAGCTTTAGCATGGTATCAGTGGGAAAGCAGCACTCGACCTTTCCGAACTTGGATGATCTTGAAGAAATGAATTCTGGACAGGTTTGGACATGCGATAACAGCTTTAGCTTGGTATCAATGGGAAAGTAGGGCTCGGCCTTTCCGAACTTGGATGATCTTGAAGAAACGAATTCTTGACAAGTTTGGACAGGCGAGACTGGTTCGGGTTGTGATCGACTTCTTTCGCTGAGGCAGGAAGGTTCTGTAGAAGGCTATCAGGTGGAGTTTGAAGCCATAGTTTCTAACTTGATGGGAATACCTAATGAAATTATGTTTAGGGCTTTTTTTAATGGGTTAAAGAATGACGTTAAAGAAGACGTAAGATTAATGAGGCCGGTTGGATTGTTAGATTTAATGAAATCTACGCATATAGTGGAAGACATGAATATTTTATTAAAGTAAAATAAGTTTGGAGGCAGTCGATACATGGAGAAACGAAGTTGGATTACAACAACGAACAATAAAATCTGACCAAGGGAGAATCTTACAACTCAAATATTGAATAAAAGCAATGAGACAAATCGGAAGAAGTTAACCGAATCTGAAATGAGAATACAAAGAGAAAAGGGTATGTGTTTTAGATGTGATGAGAAATACATTGTGGGTCTTCAATGTAAAAAAAAATGCTACAAGTACTTATGGTACAGGAGGAAGAAGAGTCATTTCTGTGTAATTCACCATAGAGGAATTTGACTTCAGTGGAAACAGATGAACTGTCCGTTCATGTGGAATTGTTTTTGAATTCGGTGGTTGAATTAACTACTCCACATTCAATGAGGCTGTAGGGAAGTATCAAACAAATAGAGGTAATAGTTTTAATTGATTGCAGAGCTACTCATAACTTCATTGACAATGAGGTTGTAGAGGAGCTACAATTGGCAATAAATTCCATAGTAGCATATAGTATACAACTCAGAAATGGTGAATCCATTCATGGAGACAAAATTTGTAGGAATATGTTACTAAAATTACCGAAATTGGAAATTTTAGAAGACTTTTTACTTATAACTCTGGGCAATTCATAAGTAATTTTGGGTATGCAATGATTAGAATCATTGAGTGATATGAAGTGAATTGGAAGTTGCTAACAATGAAATGTAGATTGGGTAAAAAAAATAAATAATAATTAGCGTTTTTGTGTGGATTATAGGGCTGTGAATCAGAAAACTATTATAGATTGTTTTCCAATACCGGTCATTGATGAGTTAGTGGACGAATTACATGGTGCTACTGTATTTACTTAGTTGGATTTGAAATCTGGTTACCACCAGATTCGAGTGCGACAGGAAGACGTCCATAAAACAGCTTTTTGAACTCACGAAGGCCATTACGAGTTCTTAGTAATGCCCTTTGGGTTGACAAACGCTCCTTCTACATTTCAAGCATTAATGAACAAGGTATTTCATCCATTTTTACGGAAATTTATTCTAGTTTTTTTTTATGATATTTTGGTGTATAGCTCGTCCATGGAGAAGCATTGGGAACATTTGGCAACTACTTTGCAAACCCTATCAGATCACCAACTTTATGTTAATAAAAAGAAATGCTCGTTTGCTCAACGCGAATTGGAATATTTGGGTTATATTATCTCAGAAAATGGAGTTGCAGCCGATCCATCCAAGATTGCAGCTATTATGCAGTGGCAATCTCCAAAGACAATCAAACAGTTGAGGGGTTTCCTTGGTCTCACAGGTTATTACAGGAAGTTTGTTGCGGGCTATGGATGCATTGCATTACCATTAACAGAGCAACTGAAGAAAGATAATTTTTCATGGATAGAGCAAGCTGAGTTGGCCTTCCAAAAATTGAAGTTGGCTATGACATCTCTTCCTGTTTTAGCGATACCCAATTTCCAGGAGACCTTTGTGGTCGAAACTAATGCGTCATGGTGTGGGCGCTGTTCTTATGCAAAATCACAAACCAGTAGCATTTTTTAGTCAACAGTTATCTAAACAAAGCCAATTGAAATCTGTGTACGAAAGGGAATTAATGGCCATTGTTTTGGCAATTCAAAAGTGGAGGCGTTATTTGTTGGGATCATTTCATAGTTCATACTGACCAGCAAAGTTTGAAATTTTTGCTGGAACAAAGGATGGTAGCAGTTGAACATCAACGTTGGTTGACTAAGCTATTGGGGTATGACTTTGAGGTTCAGTATAAGCCTGGCAAGGACAATACAACAGCTGACGCTTTATCTAGAAGAGATGCTGGTTCTGGGGATGAGATTGTTTTGTCGGTTTTGTTGTGCCAAGGTATAATTAGTCTGACTGAATTGGAAGAAGAAATTGATAAGGATGCCAAACTACAAGTCATTAAACAACAACTGTTACAAGGAAAGATAGCTCCCATCGGGTATGCTCTTATCAATGCTCAATTGTTTTACAAAAACAGGAAGGTGATCTCGCAGCAATTCAAGTTTATACAGCAGATTTTAACTCTTTTTCATTCAAGTCTAGCTGGTGGTCACGGTGGAATCACCAAAACTTTCAGGAGGGTAGCTGCGGAACTCTATTGGTCGGGTATGCGTAAGGATATTAAACAATTTGTTACTACTTGTTTGGTGTGCCAGCAAAATAAATATCTCGCCTTGTCGCCGGCCGGACTGCTACAGCCTTTGCCTGTTCCACGGGATATTTGGGAGGATATATCCATGGATTTTATTGAGAAGCTTCCGAAGTCTAATGGTAAAGATACGATTTTTGTTATTGTGGACAAGTTAAGTAAATATGCCCATTTTGTCGGACTTAGCCATCCATTTAGTGCTAGGACAGTGGCACAATCCTTCTTCGACAACATTTTTCGGTTGCACGGCATGCCCAGGTCCATTGTTTCAGATCACGATAAAGTGTTCGTCAGTCACTTTTGGTGAGAACTGTTTTGGTTACATGGTACTTCGTTGAAATTCAGCTCCGTGTACCACCCACAAACAAACAAGCAAACTGCGGTTATTAATCGGACACTTGAAGTTTTCTTACGCTGTTTTTCCGGTCAGAAACCATCGGTTTGGGCTTCTTGGCTGTCATGGGCAGAATTCTAGTGTAATACTTCTTATCACTTGGCGATCATCCTTTTACGGCAGTCTACAAGCGAGATCCTCCTTCCATTTTACGTTATGAACTTCAGGCTGAGTCGCCAGTTGTAGCTCTTGGTTTTCAGTTGTGGGAGAGGGATGAAGTCTTAGAATTGTTAAAGACGAACCTGTTGCAAGCTCAAGCAGAGATGACTTCAGTGGCTAACAAACACCGACGGGATGTTCATTTCTCTGTTGGAGATTATGTATGGTTAAAATTACAACCTTATCGTCAACCGTCTTTGGCTAAATCATTGAATTTAAAGCTCTCTCCGAGATTTTACGGTCCTTTTCCTATTATTGAGAAGATTGGGAAGGTGGCCTACAAATTGCAATTACCATAATCAGCTTGAATACATCATGTGTTTCATGTTTCATTACTTCGACGATTTTATGGTCAAGTCTCTGCCATTACGCCTCTACCTGATGTGCTCTTATAGGACGATGTTTTTCATGTAGAGCCTGAGACTTTGCTTGATGTCCAGCTGCAATGTGGGAATTGTCCGAAGATTTTGATGTTGATTAAATGGAAGCACTTATCTCCTGTGGAAGCAACTTGGGAAGATTTTGACTTTATTTGTAATCAATTCCTTCTTTTAACCTTGAGGACAAGGTTCTTTTATGGGCGGGGAGTAATGATAAGCCTTTTATAAGGTTTATGTATGCAAGGAAAAAAAACAATAAATAAATAAATAGTAACTGAATGAACAGTTACTTGATTAGCTGTCAACAACAACTACTTTGTAAACAATAATAAAAAGAAGGTAGCAAGGGGAATAAGGGGGAGGGAGAGAAGTAGTAAGAAGAAAAGGGTAGAGAGAAGTTCTCCCTACGGGGCTTGTAATTGATTTTCTGTTTTCTACAAGAAATAAAAAGGAGGTTCCATCAAATTCTTCATATCATTCTGTAAATCAAATGTCGCTTTTTAAGGTAGTTTATAAATGAGACCCACCTCTGATTTTACGATTTGATAGCCCCTTGCAAACAACAATTTTTACTTTAGCTACTCAATTGCAAGATAGAGATGCAATTCTTGGTTTATTAAAGACACGTTTGGCTAAAGTTCAAGCTTCAATGACAATGTGGGCAAACAAAAAGCGACGTCATGTGGAATTTGATTTCGTATACAAGAAACTACAGCCTTACAGACAAAAATTTGTGGCAAAACCATTACATCTTAAGATGCCTCCTCGTTATTATGGTCTATTTAATATTTTGGAAATGATTGGGTAGGTGGCTTACAAACTGTGTCTTCCCAAATCAGCTAAAGTGCATCCAGTTTTCCATGTATAATTGTTGCAGGAGGTTAAAGGAGATGTTCCTTCTGTTAGTCCTTTACCAAATGATTTTCTCATGAAAAATGGGTGGCAGATTGAACCAGAATCTTTGTTAGATATACAAAAATAGTGTGGGCCTAGTCACAACCTCTTGGTTTTGATTAAATGGAAGCATTTACTACGATTTGAAGCAACTTGGGAGGATTTTGAACAAATTCGCATGCATTTTCCAGCTTTTAATCTTGAGGACAAAGTTTGTTTTTGGGCTAAAAGTAATGATAAACCTATTGTAAGGTTTACATATGCTAAAAGAAGGAAGAATAATAATTGACTATGGAGTAACTGTTTTAGCAGTTACAAGGGAAAATAAGACTATGTAGTAACTGTCTTAGGAGTTACAAGGGGAATTAAATAAGGGAAATAGGATGGAAATAAAGGGGGTAATGTTTTTTTAGGAGAGTTGCCAGCCTCTCGAATTTTTGGTGTAGATTGTAGTGAAATTTTGATACGTCTCCAAGCTTAAATTTACTTATGTTAAAAAAATAAAACAGGCCAATTAATCTATAAGATTTTTTAGGGGTTTTTAAACAGTCTCTTAGGCCTTTTATGGTTTTTAAAATAGTCTCTTAGTATTCGGGTGTTGTTTTTATTTAAAGAGGGAGTTGTAAGGGAGGAGGGCATCGAGAAATTTAGGAGTTCACTTGTGGGAGAGCTAACAGACCTCTCGAACGTCTGCTACTTGTGGGAGAGCTACCAGACCTCTCGAACGTCTGTGCTATCGAGTTGTTTATCAGTTTATCGTCTAATTTATCTGTTTTTATTTAATATTTAAGTGTGGTTCTCTCTATTTCTATTAGATATACGAGGGGTTCCTATCATTGGTATCAGAGCAAAATTTTTCTGGGAAGTCGAAGCTGTTGATTGCAGCTTCAAGGTCATCAGGAAAAGCTTGAATATGTGGAAAGACAGAAGCGTACGCACGGGTGACATAACCGGTTCTCATGGTAGGGAAGAAAGGTGAGGGAAAGGAGGCGGCTGGAGAAGACAAAGTCGGCCGAGAGGAGTTCAGAATGGAGCTCCAAAATCTTTGGGATGAATTGTCTCAAGGGTTGGGCTCGTTGAAGGTTGATATGACGTCAGTAATGGAGTTCCTGGCGTCTCTGAAGATGGAACGCAACGAAGCCATAGCTGGAAAGTTGCGCGACGCTGGGGACTCGCACAGTGAGATGCCTGCTGCTCTATCGCGCAGCAAACCTTCGGCGACAGAAGTGGCAGCTCGCCCGAGAGATGGGTTTGTTCCTCGCATAGTGGCAGAAAGCTCCTGGGTTGCTAAAATGTCTAGGGTTGCTAAAGGAGAAAAGAACAACAACCAGGAAATGGGTTTTGAAAATTGGGCTGCACAAGGAGAAAAAAATATGGGTCAGCAAAGGATAGTCCAGGAAAAGTGTTTTGAAATTGGGCTGTCACAGGAGAAAAAAATATGGGCCAACAAATGAGGTTAGAAAATATGACTGCCCACTATATGACAGGTGGGCTGCCAACTAGCCAAGGTCCAATTTACCACAGGCAGAATAGGATGGACCGTGTAGCAGATACGGATTATGATGAGTTGGCCCGATTTATGGCAGAAAACAACAGAATTAAAAATTTAGAGATGCCCGTGTTCAATAATGGTGACCCTGATGATTGGGTATTTCGAGTTGATCGTTTTTTTGCTCTTCATCGATTATCAGAAGCTGAAAAAATGGATGTCATGATTTTACACTTCGAGGGAGAAGCTCTTACTTGGTATCAATGGGAGGACGGACGACAACCATTTCGGAGTTGGAGGGATTTAAGGGATCGCTTGTTAAATAGATTTAGCTCGTCACAGGAAGGTTCTTTATCAGAGCGACTTTTGGCATTGCGGCAAGAGGGAACAGTGAGAGAGTATACGTTGCAGTTCGAGAAATTGGCTGTTTCTTTTCGGGACATTTCTAATCATTTATTGGAGGCCCAATTTATGAAGGGATTGCGGATAGAAATTCGAGCAGCATTAATGGTAGTTCGACCAACCGGGTTGAGACAAATCACGCAGACAGCACAATGAATTGAAAACAAGATAGCCATGTTTTTAAATGACGATGAAATCAAGGATTAAAGAGAAATGAGAACAAAAATTATGCACCTTGAGGACAAGGTGCATCTTTGGGAAGGGAGTATTGATTTGTCTCTACCGCTTAAATTTACTTATGTTAGAAAAATAAAACAGGCCAATTAATCTATAAGGCCTTTTAGGGTTTTTTAAACAGTCTCTTAGGCCTTTTAGGGTTTTTAAAATAGTTTCTTAGTATTTAGGTGTTATTTTTATTTAAGGAGGGAGTTGTAAGGAGGAGGGCATCGAGAAATTTAAGAATTCACATGTGGGAGAGCTAGCAGACCTCTCGAACGTCTGAACTATCGAGTTGTTTATTAGTGTATCGTCTATTTTATCTGTTTTTATTTAATATTCAAATGTGGTTCTCTATATTTCTATTAGATATTCGGGGGTTCCTATCAAATTTTCTTCAATAATACAATCTGTCTTTATTTAAATTTTGAGATAGAATTAGAAAATTTCTATAAGTTTTTCACTGTATAAAGACTTTAAATGTCTCTAATTTGTGTTTCAAATGAAAACCCAGATTTTTCTCTAGTAATCATTTATAAATGAAATAAAATAGGGAAAATGACAAATCAACCATCATCCTTTACTATTGGTGACAAATCAACCATCATCCTTTTTTTTCTAACAAATAAACCACTAAACTATGAGAAATTGACGATGCTACCATCGCTGTCACATTGTCGTTAACGCTTTAATGACGAACCGCGGCGGTTTCCCAGGACGCTGTTGCCGCGGTTTCCCAGGACGCCGCCGCAGTGTCTTGAGACACCGCGGCGGTTTGTCTTGTTAAAAATTTTTGATCGCAAATTTGAGGGCTTAAATGCGTGATTTTGGAGTCGAGAAAGGGGGGTCATGGGGTAAACCTGATGACAAGTGATAGATATCTGAGACTGAGAGAGCTTCGATTTGATACCTTTTGGAGCCGATTTTGACACCTGTAGTCAAAGTTATGGTATTTTGAAATTGAAGAGGTCAAAAATCTAATAAAAAAGTTGGATTCGTAAAACATATACATATAGACTTGAAGTAGCCATGAAAATCTCAAAACCGAGAACCACTGCGGACTTTGAAGTAGCCATGGAAAACAGAGAGTTTCATGGCTACTTCTAGTCTCTATGTATATATTTTACGAATTCAATCTTTTTATTAGATTTTTGACCTCTTCAACTTCAGCAGACTATAACTTTGGCTACAAGTGTCAGAATTGGCTCCAAAAGGTATCAAATCGAAGCTCTCTCCGAGATCCATCACTTGTCACAGCCCCAAAATCACGCGTTTAAGCCTTCAAATTTGCGATAAAATTTTTTTAACAAGACAAATCGCTGCGGTGTCTCGAGACACCACGGCGGCGTCCTGGGAAACCGCGGCAGTGTCCCGAGACACCGTTGCGGTTCGTCATTAATGCGTTAACGGCAACGTGACAGCGATGGTAGCGGCATCAATTTTTCATAGTTTAGTGGTTTATTTGTTAGAAAAAAAAGGATGATGGTTGGTTGTCACCAACAATAAAGGATGAAGGTTGATTTGTTATTTTCTCAATAAAATATCTACCTCCACTCAAAGCATTCACATATATTGGTCCCCAAACATCGGAGTGTATATAATCTAAAATTGCTTTTTTGTATATATTCCAATTCTAAATTTAACGCTCGATTGTTTCCCATAAATGTAGTGTTCACAAAAATCAGTCTTATCAACTTGCTTTGCCAATAAATTGCTTTGCCAATAACTCCTTGAATTTTGAACGTATTCAATCCCTTTTGACTTATTGTGCAAGTCTAAAATGCCACAACTTGGTTTTATCTCAATATGCATTTGTTATTAGTCCTGCAGGAGTTACTTTTGTTTTTTCTTGTATAACAGATAGTCCATTATTTCTTATTTCTTTCATAATCAATAATGAAAGATTATTGGTCAAATATAATTGTTCTAGCTTTAACCAAACTCTAGCGGCTGTAGTTTCTTTGTCAACATTTCGAAGAACCTTGTCTTTGAGATGCAAAATTAAGCTGTTGTATGCCAATTCTTGCCCTTCAAATTTTTTTTCTTCATTCAGAGTTGTGGGCATGGCCTTTTCACCCTCCAAGGCCTTAGCAATATTCATCCAAATCAAAACAGCTTTCATTCGTTTTTGCCAAATAGTGAAATCTATTTTTCCATCAAATCTTTCAATCTCAACTTAGCAATTCTCGTCAAGAATTCAGAACAAACTTGTTCAGTTACTAATTGTTGTGAATTTTAATGGATTTGGTTCAACAAATATTGATACAAACTATCAAACATAAATCAGATCAGCAATGTTTGATTTTCTGTTTCCCAATCAGCAACTTTGCAAACTAAAATTAATAAACAACTTAATGTGATTCGGTTCTTGTTAATGAACCTACATCTACGGGGATGGGTCAGATCCTTTCATTGATTGCATAACTAAGTACAAAATATAGATATTTATACAGTGTTCTTTGCAATAAATCTGAATAGAAAAATATAGGAGTAAAACTTACTCAATTATTCTCTGACCCACTTGAACATCTCACAGCAAATGCATTCAAGCTTTATTCCATCAAACTTCCTTCATTCACAATTACGTTTGTGTATTTCTCTCCTGCACTTTCTAGTCCAAAACTCAGTATAAAACAGCAGCTTCACATAGACATAAACTCCCTCCAACAGTAGTTGTAGACCAGTACAAAGCAATTTTTTTTTTTGTTATTTCGTTGCACAACTGTTACCTTAATTTTTAGCCAAGTGTTGTCCATGATCTTGATTTAGGTTAAAGATAGAAAACTGGAAACATATGTAGAGATTCTCTTTGTGGTGAGTTCAAAATGGATCAAATGTTGTCATAAGTTCAACTAATTGGATTCTTTTTTCTAGCTGCTTCAGTGTATCAAGTGAAAAACTGGGCTGTTTGTAAATAGTCATCTTCACTAAAATTTTCTTAGAGGTTAAAAATTTTTAATTTTCTATCTATTACATCGAAAAAACATTTGTTTTTTTTAGAAGATTTGGAAATTCCCAATGATTTGGTTTGGAGAAAGGAGTATTATTTCTGTGATTTGTGCTGTCTATTGGTCATTCCCTTGAAAATTACTTGTTCACCTTGATCATTCGGTGGACATTATAGCTAGTACTATACTTTTATCATCTGATAATTGATGCTTCTTTTATCTAATATTTTTGGTTCTTTGTTACAGAAAAAGTGTGCAGTCCTCTACCCTGTCAGTGAAGGATAAGGAAGAGAAGGCAAAAAGATGTGAGTTTGTTCAGGGTCTATTATTATCCTCCATTTTTAGTGAAGATTTTTGAGGGGGGTTTCAACTCAGTCATGCTCAAAGCCTTTGATCCACAGTTTGATGGTATGTCAGCCTATTGAACAGAGGCTCTGCAATAATGTGTGGAGTGGATTTAATCTGTAAGTTTATGCTGCTTGTGGACATTTTATTATTTATATTAGTTGATGAGAAGAGGAATGAAATTCATAGTGCATATATAGCTTTTTTGAAACTCTTGTCATCGCTAGATTGAGTGTTCATCAGTCCGCTTGTTCCTACCAACTTTTGTTGCTACATCTGTTGTCTCAATAATAACCCGTGCATGTTGTCGTATTAAGTAATAAACACCTGTTTATTACAGTGTGTCTTGGAGCGTTTTCCAACTTTGATTCAACCTCCAATCATTTTTTATGAATTTAACCACAAAATTTCAATTATGGTAGAAAAGTCAGTTAAAAAAATGAGAACTAGAGAAGTAAGGAAGTATCGTTAGTTCTCAGAAGGGTGTAGATTGTACGATCCTAATTATTCTAGGTTGCAATGGTCATTTGTGCATGTGAGTCTTTAACTTGGTAGGCAACTCTTTCTTACAAGTCGATTATTAGAGGCTGATTGTACGATTTTTTCCATAGTTGGTCACTAAATTAAAAATTTGTCATGCTCATTCCAAGTTTGAAGTGTCGTTTGTACAAAGAAAACCTCCTTCGATACGTGATGTTTTCTTTTTTATAGGTACATATAAGTGAAAATCTTTGCGGACGATGATGGAGGTTTTTTTTGGCATTTTAAGTTATGATGATTTAGTTTTCAATCTTTAGCTTTGTAAGTTTAATAGTTGCTAGTGTCTTTTTGAGTTGTTTTGATGTACGTAGCATGACATGGTTGATAAAATAGATTGAAGTATAAAACAAAGTTTTTAGGGCAAATTCGTAAATGGATGAGTTCCAGCGCAACAACACTCGAGCAAGAGGAGCCTTGCTACAACACTAAGCTCGAGCGTTGTAAAGCCCACATGCAGATTTTGGTCTTTGAGTGTTACAGCGCTCGTGCAGCAAATTAGAAACTTTAGAAGAGCACTACTATGCTACATCAGAGCGTTGTAGCACTCAATAGAATTCACAACGGTAGGGTGCTTGTTAATGTTAATGGGTGTCAGGGCCAAAATTTGTTAACGATATGTCACTTGTTGTAATGCCTCAAAATTTTAAAACTTTAAAATTTTTTCTTTAATTGATTGAAAAATTAAGTTAATTTTGTTTATTGAAAAACCTCATTAAAAATTTTGAATTCTTGAAGTGCCGAAATCATTAAATTAAGTAGAAAGTCGAGTAATAAATATTAGAAGGTATTTATTACTGCTATTCAAAATATTAAATAAGCTTTAGATAATAAAATGTTTTTACTAAGCCAATACAAAAATAAATATATTAACAATAAATTAAGTTAAAATTTTCATTTATTAACGAAATTATATATGAAATAATCTTCAACAAAATATTAATTAAAAAGAGTTTATAGAAATTCAACAATTACACCAGAATTTATTTAAAAAAGATATGAAACTGTGGCGATCCATTTTTTTTTTATTTCTTTTACTTTAAAACGTTGAGATTTGAAAAATTTTTCTTTATAAATTGTACAGTGGGAGATTTTTCGTAATAAAAACATTTAAGAAAAATAATGTAATAAACACCATAAAAAAAATTCTTTTTTTTAAACATATTTTGCTCAAATACATTTCGTAACTTTTAAACCATGTACATTTCCATATCCATTTAGCCCCACCAGCACAGGGTTTGCAATGTGTCAATCCTCAAATAGCTGCTCCTTGCTTTGTCTTCATGCTTACCTAATCACAATACTTAAACTATAAATCTAATGCTTAGTCAGAAATGAAATACATTATGAACTTAGAACACTATATGCTTAAAACATTTTCATTTTCATTTTCTTTCTTCTTCTTACTGTTTATGGAAGAGGGTGAACATATGCCAACTCCACCATTCTTAAAGTGTCGAAAAGAGTGGTGATCCTTGACCAACTCAAACAATTCTATTGTTTATGAAATCATGATGGTGATCTATAATCATAATGGTGAGTCTTGGCCATCATAGTGAACCATAACCATAACAATTTCAAGATCATTATTTAGGAATTAATGGTGATCTTTGGCCAGCTAATTCCTTCTCATTTTCTTTACGTATTTCTCGTTTCCATTTTTCTTATATAAAACATGTGCATGAGAAACTCTTTTCATAATGTTTTGTGAAAATTATGATGCGTGAACATTCATGAATGCATACAATTTGCATATATCATTTTAACACTTAACATATCCAGCAACACATTATCATGACAATATAAATATATATCATCAATATCAACATGATCTAATTAACTTAATATCTTTCACATACAAACAATCCCATACAAACACTAACCTCAAATCCTTGAGCAACCACATGATCAAAACTTAACTTCTACCAAACACAATCATCAACAACATATCCTCAAGAATCATAAACCCTTAACTCTTGTGACGTAGCTCATAAAAGGAAAACACAAACATTATTTCTTACCTCAATTCCTTAGCATAATATCTTGCAAGTGTCCTCAACTATCCTTTTGATCTTTAACACCTTTAACACACCAATCTCCAAATCAATATGAATAAAAGCTAAACATAGATCATATATAGGTTAATCATCTATTATTTCAACTACATCCCTAAAACCATGAAGAAACTCAACCTACCTTAAGAAGGAGAACCACAGTTTTTTCTTCTCCAAAGTTTCCTCTTCTTTAAGCGAAAATCTTCTCTGCCTCCTATCTTCCTCTTCTTCTCAACCTCACAGCTTTATTGCTCCTCTCCTTTCTCTCTTAAGATTTCTTCTCACTTTTCACGACTCTTCCTTCATTTTATCTCAAGTCTTCCTCTTCTTATAATAGCTCAATCTTCCTTCTCCAACCCTCCTAAGCAGAAAATGACATCTCTACAACAACTAAGTGGTGAGTCACCACCATTTCATTCAATAAAAACATGACATTTTGGTGACTTTTTGCATTCTAGTCGGTCATTTCTCTTTAGCTAATCAACCACAAAACAGTCCGAGACAAAAACTGTGTGATTTTTTCATAAAATCAGTCAACCACCATCCATCAATTGATTGATCGCAAATATCAAATTTTACAATCTGTAACAAAACTAGTTGACCATTTCTATACTGGTCGACCGTCATTCAACCCGAGAGCTTCCAAAATTCCATTATGTATATGACCGGTCGTTCAAACCTCAATTGATCGACCACTCCTTCCATCAAATGTCCTATAACCACCAAAATCTTCACTCCTCTATAAGCCATAACTTAACACTCCTAAAATTTACATCACAAATCACCATTCCAGCACATTCAATTCACCAAACATTGTTATGACAAAATCTTATACTTACTATAATAAAATTTGAGGTATTACAAAAACTAAATAGTTAAATTACTCTTCTGACCCGACTATGTCTTCCTCTGTATGCTCATCTGCCTTTGGAATATTATCGATCAACCCAAATTTATTCTCTATTAAAAATTCACGTACATCACAAAACTAAGGGTGAGATAAATTCAATAAGTAAAAATATGTGCATAATTAAATTTAATTTTAGATATTACCGAAATTCCATGCTTAAAGTTATATACTAATTGGAACTCATTTTCCAGTTTTATCATGCGTTCAGGCTTTCATTGATAGAGTTTGTTTGTTTGTTTCGTATTCAAATAAAATAAGATTTGTTTGAGATTCAAACAAGATAGAATTTGTTTGTGATTCAAATAAGATAGAATTTTATTTGTAATTCAAATAAATTCTCTCATTAGTGATTTGTTAAGTTTTTTGTGATTCAAATAGTTTTTGAATCTAGTTTGTTAGTCTATATATGTTCAACTTTGTGATTGAATTTAATGAGAAAATGTTTATTCTACTTTATTCATATTTCTTAGATAAACATGTTTTTAACATTTGGCATCAGAGCCATAAGAAGTAGCAATCTTCTAAATTTTTTGTGACGAAATGTCTACTGAGAGTGGATTTGTGCAACCAGCCATTCCAAAATTCGATGGGCATTATGATCATTGGTGTATGCTCATGGAGAATTTCATGAGGTCAAAAGAATATTGGAGTATAATAGAAGATGAGATACCTGTAGCAGCAGAAGAAGTTCAACTTACTGAAGCGCAAAAAAAGGTGATTGATGAGACAAAGCTAAAAGATATGAAGGTGAAAAATTATCTCTTTCAAGCCATAGATAGAACCATTCTAGAAACTATCTTAAACAAATATACATCCAAAAGCATTTGGGATTCTTTGAAGGAGAAGTATCAAGGAACATCACGAGTACAATGAGCACAACAACAAGCTCTTCAAAAAGATTTTGTGATGCTGAATATGAAGGTAGGGGAGTCAGTGAAAGAGTACTTTGCTCATACACTTGCTGTACTCAACAAGCTTAGGGTCAATAAGGCAAAGATGGATGGTGTATCTGTAATACCCCGATTTTTCATAATAGAATTTAATAAGGATAAGTGGAAAGTAATTG
Organism: Begonia loranthoides; assembly: GCA_022433065.1. Classification (NCBI taxonomy): domain Eukaryota; kingdom Viridiplantae; phylum Streptophyta; class Magnoliopsida; order Cucurbitales; family Begoniaceae; genus Begonia; species Begonia loranthoides. The sequence goes on from CM039485.1 coordinate 10,821,653, forward strand.
AGAGTAATCAAATTAATTAAATAATTATCGGGATATTACTAAGGACATAATCGATATATTATAATTTAGGAGAATTATTGGGATGATAATTATGGTTAAATAAAGTGGGATTAATTAAAATTAAAATATAAAAAAATAATTAATTGAAGATTAAATGAAGAATTAAAAAGAAAGTGAAAATAAAAGGGGGAGAAGGGGCCGAACCGGTTCATGCTATGCTGGTCTGGTTTGGGTTTAGTGATTAAAGGGGGAGAAATTAGGTCTGTGATTTTGGCTGAAGAAAGGAGAAGGCCTGCAGCCATTTTTTGAGAAAGGAGAGAGAGGGACTCGGGTGAAGGGGATTCACGAAGGTGAGACCCAGGCGATCAGCGACGAGCGACGGGTGACTCTGTCCATGCATTTCGAGCGAAAGCCGGCGAGTGGCGAGTGGATGAGAAATGACTCCCTCGGTCGGCGTCTACTGTGAGTGAACGATGATCAATCAAGGGACGAAGGTTCGTGCAATTTTTGATTTGGTCTGATGGGGTGCGTGGTGGCAAACCTCTTTGGTGAAGGGGTTTTGCACAGTTGTGCTTGGAACCCGATGTGGGTTGTGTCGCCGACTAGTTTTGGTTGCACATTTTTGGCCTAATTGACCCTACTTTGCAAGGTGATAGGTGAGTTAGTGTTCTATTGATGAATTTTGGTTCTGTCTTGGACGTTGATGGATATTCATATACCCTGTCGATTTTAGTATTGTTCTGCTGTTTAGTTTATGTTTCCTGGATGTGGTGAGGTGACTGGGAATTGTTGAGAGCTTATATGGGACACTTCTCCGAATGAAGAAAATGGACAAGAAAGGAGAGCTTTTTCTCGGGTCTCTGTGATTCTTCAGGTAAATGCTCTCTGTTCCTTCGGATTGATGCTCTGTTGATTGGATGTTACTTTCTGTTGTTGCTGCTTGTTGTTTTTGTGAAGTAGATATATTGTGTCTGTTGGATTATCTCGTCCTGTACCGATGGAGTTAAAGTTAAATGTTTTGTAAATTCTAAAAGTGTGTTACTGTATTGGATGTTGTTATTGGACGTGAAGAATGGATGTATAATTTGTTGCTTGAAGTTGGATGTGAATTGTTCTATGTTAGTTGGGCTTCTATATATATATATATATGCTATGCTAAGTTGGTGTTAATGGATAGTGAAATATTGCCCAGTTCTAGTAATTATTGTTGTGATGTATTGTTGAGAGTTCACTGTTGTGGTAAAGTTAGGGCATGGAATTTGTAAAATGGTTTATGATGTTAGCCTATGTTGGATTGGTTACTGCCTTGTTGGTATGTGCTAATGGGAATTGTAAAGTGATTTAGTGTATTTAGATTACAATGTTCTGTTGCAACGTGGATGGGAAAGGATGGTATCAAGGTTGAGGTTCTTATTTGGCCGATAATTAACAATTAAACGTTTTTAATTTTGAAGGTACTGTGAAGGTGTTAAGGGAGGTGGAAGAAAGTGCTAAACCTGCTACGTATATGAGGTAAGAATTGAGATTGAGTCTTGGCCAATGGAGACCCTACACCACAAGCAGTGTCTTTCTTTGGTTATTTGTTAACGTTTCTATGCTCCGAGTAATTTTATATATATTGCTGCTCTTGTCTATTATGTCTATGCTCACTTATGCTCTCGAATTCGTTGCCAAGCATGTTTAACATTTCTGATATAGTTGTTATTTCCTTTAATTAGTAAGCATGTTTAGGATGTTAGTATATTGATATGGTTTCCTTTAAATTGTCGAGCATGTCTATATGGTTGTTGATTCTTTTAAATTGTCAAGCATGTTTTAGAGTATATCGCCATGTATGGCATATTAGTAGATTTTCCATGTCTCATGCTTTTGTATTGCTGTGATTATTGCTTTGCATTGACATGCATCATGATAATAGAAACAATTAGGAATGCCACATTGGGTTGGTATTCATATGCATTATGAGAGGAAAATGGATAAAATAAATGAATGTAAAGGGGAATTGGAGGTTGGAGAGGTGGTTCAGATAGTAATCGGGTAGATTCGAGATTATTCTCTTCCATTGTCTGGTCAGGAGAGTCTATCTACCCAACGGTTGGATGTCGACCAGCGGCCACTCTCCCTACAACAGAATTTCCAATGTCCCAGCTCAATGTATGAGTTGACATATATATGACCATGAGTAAAGAACAGTTTGGGTGGATTCCATTCTGACATAATCAGTTACATGCATACATTGTTTTGCATCTCCTTTCTTGCTGGGCCTTCGCTCATGTTTTGCTTCTTGGTGTAGGTGATGGTAATGACGTCGATGTAGGATCGATATACGCCTATATGGGGGGGGGGGGGGGGGTGAATATAGCGTTTCTAATTATTTTGTGCGATATTTAATCTCTAATAATCCTAAGTGATTTAATGCATATAATTAAATAAACAATCACCAATATATGCAATAAACTAAAAAGTGAGGAATAGAGAGGTGCACAAGATTTGTTTACGCGGTTCAGCCAACCCACCTACGTCCGCCCTCCAAGTTCCACTTGGAGATCCACTAACTAATTGACTTACGAGTGTCAATTAAACTATTTACAAAAACTAATTCTAAGGGCGTCACCTTTTGACTATTACGGGTCATCAATCTTTGACTATTATGGGGTGTTACCCTAAATTTAACTATTGCGGGGAGTGACCTGTTGATTGAACTTTCATGCGTTCAATCATGTCGTTGACTATTTCATGGCGTCACCCTTATATGATGAATTCTTAGGGAATCACCCTTTGTAATTTAGCACAATATAGAAAACAGAAATTAAGCTCTAAACACTAATCCGAAGTCTCTCAATATTAACTCGTAAGTTTATGGCTGGGGAGAATGGGATTTACAATATGCTCGCAGTGGTTTAGAATCGCGTAGTAAATTCGGCAGGGCTTCGCCACAATTCTCTGTTCGTTTTGTTGAACTTGGAGTGATCTTTTATTTATATACCGCAGACTTTCGGTCATCCTAAAATGGTTTTGGTTGACCGCATCCAACCGTTGAAGAATATAGCTGTTAAAATCCGTCCGTTGGAAATCTGTCCGTTGGTAAAATCTGGACTTTTCGGACGCAAATCCAAGACCGCGCCTCAACCGCTAGTAGACCAAAAACTCTTGGACCTGCATTGTTCAGCTTTTTTGGAAGCAGATCCAAGACTGCGCCTCAACCGCTAGTAGATAAAAAACTCCCAAAATTTTGATAGATTCAAATCGTCCTTGACCCGATCTCGACCGCAGCTCATTCGAAAAGCCCTAGAATATTACAGATTCAAACTCTTGTTGACCGGGCTCGACTGTCATCGACCACTACTCGACCAAATCTCCATAATCAGCTCCAAAACACTTTTCGGTCGACACTCCTGAGACCGGCCTTCAACCGCTACTCGATCGAAAGACCAAAACCTAGTTTTGGTTGAGTATTCACGTCCGCTCTCTGTCCAAGCTTCACTCCAATTTAAACTCATACTGATACTGAGTCCTGAAATGATATGTTACACTTCATAAACTTAGATAAACTTGTTAGTACATTAATAATACTCATTTTGAGGATATTTCGAATAAGCACAAATATAAATATTATGATAAACACATTAAGAATAATATCCGAATAATGTAAAATACAACTTATTGATTTATTAAATAAGACAACATTTTAGTCATTATCAAAATAAAACTTAGCCTAACAAAAAAGCTAACAGTCGGTACTCTTTTGAGGAGCAGTTGATGAATGATTTGCACGTGTGGACGTTGTAGCTGGCCAGGCTAAAGAATATAAAAGAGAAATGGGGTTTTAAAAACAATAATGTAAACAGTTGTCTATTGTTTTTAAATTATTTATTTATGCTTCCACTACATTTTTAGAAAAATGATTTTTATAATTATAGTTTTCTGTTGTTTATACGATTTAAGTAACAAGTTTAAGAAAAAAGATTTTTAGCAGTCCGATTTTTAGAAAAGAACTCTGATCACAATTTAAAAGGTTTTCTGCTATTTTATAAAAGAAAAGAAAAGTTTTAAATTTCACGCGATTTTCAAAGAAAGAAAAATTCGGGTCGTTACAGTATCAGTCATCGAGAAGATTCAAAGCATGCTTTCAGGAAAGAAAATTCCAAAAAAAAAAATTTGGCACAAAACTATTAATTGGATAGTTCATATTCTCAATAGAAGTACAACACTTGCTGTGAAGAACAAAACTCCATAAGAAGCTTGGAGTGGATTCAAACCTTCAGTGTCTCACTTCATGGTGTTTGGATGTGTATGTCATGTTCATATTCTTGACTGTAAAGGAACAAAGGTTGATGACAAGATTTTATGATGTGTTTTACTTGGAGTTAGTGAGGAATCAAAAGCACATAGGTTGTATAATCCCATATCACATAAAATTATAATCAGTAGAGATGTCATATTTTAAGAAGATATTAGTTGGGATTGACACAAAAGTAACATAGAAACTACTATGGTTGAGTTGCATTGCGACGACCTTGAAAAAGAACTAGATGCAATGATTCGAAATGGAGACGAAGTTGCAATTGATGACTACATCAGTCACGACCCAAAGGCGGGCTGAATAGAACTTAACCCGATTCTCAGAGAGAACCCGGTTACCCAGCCCAAGGCGTAAATTTTTATGCAGAAGACTTAAAGGAAATAGTACCAAGCCCAAGCCCAAATTACATGGGTTGGGGCCCACAAAGTGATCAAGTAGAGACATGATAGCATAAATGTAATATCCCAAATTTTCGTTAAACTAAGCACAAGGCTTATGTGTTAATTTTGGGGATGATAAAAGTGGAATTGGACTCTTTAGAAATATTAGTCAAGAGAAATGTATTCGGAATAAGTGAATTACGATGTCTGAATTATGTCCATATTTTGTTCTAGAAATAATTAAGTTTATGAAGAATTGTATGATGGTATTTGAAGTTTGATAAGACAATATCAATTAGAATGATAGTTAGTGGAATTAATAAGAGAAAATATATTTGGACGTATTTGGATGGATATTGTAAGGACTGAAAGCCTAAGAATAATGAAGTTCTTATCATTTATTTGAAAATCTATTTGGATATAATTGGGTATAGAAATGTGGAAGTAGACGATATAAACGTTCATGTATATGAATATGTGATTTTGGTGCATATTGGTTCGAAGAAGATAAAGTGGTATGGAGGACATTACAATTTTAATTAAGACCTTAGATTATGGTTACAATATATATATATATATATATATATATATGGAAGACATATGTATGTATGTGTCATCTTAAGGTAAATAACGTGTGTATACATAATCTGGAGAGAATTTCGTATAACATGCAGTTGGAGTTGGCGGTTGACCGACATCAATCGATCGGTAGGAAAAATGAAATTTTTTTGAAGAAATTGACAAACGTTTAGCAGACAGGTGGTCGATCAGCCAATGGAGAAAATTGATTGACCGCCATTAATGTTAGATGTCTGAAATGCTTAACCGACGTAATGGTTCGTTGTCTGAATGCTTGGATGATTAATTATGCGTCTAGTGACCTTCTGCATTCATCTAGATGATGAGGGGTCACATACATTGGCTTATAAATAGAAGCAGTGGAGAAAATGAACGGGGAAACCAAGAGAATTGTTTGCAGAAAATAGCTGAAAGTGAAGGATAGTTCTGTGGGGATCTGAGGAGTTATAGAGTGAGATTTTGGAAAAAACTGGAGTGAAAGAGGGGGGGGGGGGGGGCGGGGCGCTCTCTCTCTCCTTGCTTTCTCTGCTTCAGTCTGAAAGTTTTGGAAAAAGCATGTTGCAAGCCATGGATGAGATGATCTTCTGGGATACGTTGATGGTGAATTGGAGCTTCACTGAACTGCTTTAGAGATGGGAAACACAGCTCGAGGAAAGGAATATCGCATGCGGTTTGTCCGTAAGGACCTACATCGCGGGAGTAGGATGTTTGCCGTGTTTTATGTGCTGTAGTTTTCGTTGTTTTCCCTCTTGAGACTATAGTTCAGTAGATAAAATGGATTTTCTGCATGTTTTTATTGATAAGAACTCTGTTATTGCATGCCTTGTTAATTAATAGTTCTTTGATCATGTTGTTAGATTGTCTGTAAATGTGATGAAAATAGTTTAAGATACGGAATGTCAGTGATGGAGAAAGGATCGGTTGTATGTTTGGTTCCTCTGTAGTGTGGTTACAAATATTTTCCTTATTGTCCCCTATAAGTTAATATTATACGGTGATTCCTGTTATTTTATGCTCTTTAGTTTATTAGGTTTAGTAAATGGTTGGTAAGAGGGAATCTGTAACACCCTGATAATGTTTCCCTGTATACACGATGTAATCAGCTTTCGGAACAATTAATATATTACATTGCATATCGATGCATGTTAATTTATAATGTGTATTTATGGGGTAAATATTATGGGACAAAAGTTAAGTATGAATATGTGAAGGAAAGTTGTACTAGACGAATTCAGATGCATGCAGACGACTCAAGGACGAGAAATGCTGTTCGCAAACGCGTGGAGCGTCGTCCTTGCATTTTGGGACGATGCAGGACAGAACCCTCCCGTCCTAAATCATCCCCTGTCTATAACTGGATAGTTTCGGACGCTTGCGGACGCACGCAGACGCTGAAGGTTTGAATCTATCCAATTTATGGGCAGTTCTGGATGCTTGCAAATGTATAATGCAGACGCCTTCCCTTGTCCGAATGGAAAATTCGGAGGAATACGGACGAGGCCAGGACGTACACCCTCGTCTGACAAGTCCTAGTTTTGCGAAAAAATAGGTTTTAATTAATGGGATTAGGGTTAGAATTGCCAGGAGAAGACCCATGAACTCGACCTCTGGAGGTGAGCCTCTCCCACGACTGGACCATGTCGCCACTTCCCCCCACATCCTTCCTCTCCGATTGGTACACGAGTGTCTCTCTCCAGGTAAAGCTTTACCATTTAATCACCAGACTAGGTCTCCCTCTGCATTTTTTTAGTCTTCCTGGGAGAGAGAATTCCCTACGAGAGAGAGAGCCTTCCTGAGAGCGAGAGAAATCTGTCCGGTAAGAATTGTACGTTCTGTGTGTTAGGGTTACTCGTGATTTTCTTCACATAGCTCGCGATTTGAAGGGGTGATCGTGAACAAGGAGTAGGCAGGATTTTTGTTGTCCGTGTTTGAAATTCTTCTACAAGGTAAGGTTTGGGATAGAGTCTTGGCCATGTGGAGGCCCTACCCATAAGTAGTGTACGTGAGTTTTTAATCACTACTTTGTGTAATTTCCTTTACTACAATTTGATGCTTTCTATGATAAGAGAATGCAATCATGAGCTGCTATGGTATGAACTGATTAATCAATGAAAACAAACTGATGAACGAAAGTCTTTTTAATGACATGTTATGTATGAATAGACTGTGAATTGGTTCGTGGATAGTAACTATGTTCTGTCGGAAATATGATATCCCATATTGCTCACTAAGATAGTAGATTTGGTCAATGATGCTGTTATTTTTTGGTATTGGCTAGGAACTGTAATTTTCTTGATATGACCATGCATAACAAAATCCCTATTATGACCAGTGATAATATTTGCTAACCTCAAAGTAGACTATAACTCTAGCTAAAAGATTTAAATCAGGCTTTACCTTCAATATCATCCAACCATTTAATTATAGTTGATTCGTGTCCTTAGCTCATAACAATTTATTTAGCACGTTTCCAGTCGTATCAAATTTCTAACCATGTTTCCAGTTAAGTATGGATATCATGTTTCATTATTAAGAAATGTTTCTAGTTAATTACCAATTGCACACTTCGTTAATACTGTCAAGCATGCCTACTTAGTTGAACTGCTTGTTACCCTTGTTCCATTGAATCTCAATTAATAGCATGTTCAATTACCGCTACTTTCATTATTATGTTCTGTAATTCAAGTATATTATTCGTTAGTTCAATTCATTGTTATAATTGTGCTCCTTTATTCGTTTAATTACTATTATGCATGGATGTTTGCTGTTGAATTATTCATTGACATGCGCTATTCATTTATCGTTATATTGTCTCAACAGGCATCATGATAATAGAATCAAGTAGGGAGTACCATCTTTGAGATGGTACTCACATGCATTAAGTGAGAAAAATGATAAATGAAAAGAATGAAAAGAAAAGAGAAGGAAAATAGGGAGTTAGGGGACGAATGGGTAGTTCGGATCTAATCAGGTAGACTGGACTAAGTCTCCTACCTTGTCGGGAACGAGACTAGCTACCCTAGGTGGTTAAAAGCCGACCAAGACTATACCTCCAACACATGTTCCTCTAATCTCTTGCTCGACGTACGAGTTATGAATGAAAAAATGAACGTAATAAAAAGATTGGTTTGAGGCGGACCCATTCCAAAAGAACTCAAGAGAGGCATGATCATACTGTATTTTCCTTTTTCTTTATTGGGCCTTTAGGCTCACGTTTTACTTGTGGTGTAGGAAATAGTCAAGAAATGGTAATGCCAAGAACATTGGAGGATGCATTTCCGGTGGAGTCTGCTGATTATCCAGATGAATTGCGACCTGAGTAAGATTATGGCTTGAGAGAAGGAAGAAAGAAATGGCTCTTTTAAAATAAATTGAGAATGATACTGTTTTGTAAAAACTATTAACTCTTACTCTATTTGTTGAATTGTGTTTTAGGTAGTAGTTATGTTTCTATCTTCCTTTATATTTGAGCTTTAATGAATGCATTTAATATTTTTGCTTTACTCTGATTCACTCATATTCTATTAGATTTTCATATTAAATTTGAGTTTTTAGTTTTACCCGTTTTAAGTAAATAAAAACGAAAATTTTTACAAAAAAATCTAAATAGAAAGGTTAAGAAAGTACGGTTTTTGATGCGGGGCGTCACAGAATCTGTAGAAATTAACAGAGAGAATGAAATGAATTTTTATGCAGATAAAGTATTTTTATACCTAGTTTCCCAGGTAGTTTAGGTTTAATTGTAATATTTTCTTAATATTAAACTAGACTTTAAATTAGGTTGTTTACACTTGGTGAATACATGGTGAGTAGATAGTTGGCCTTAAACGATATTCCCTGCATGAATTAGAATAAATTGAAATTTTATTAGATTATATTAAATGGCAAAAATTAGAAGTATGAGTGTATTATATATGTATAGAAAATTAGATTAATTACAAGATAAAATAGTTAATTAATATAATTCCTAAGTTTATATTCAAGTGGTGGATACCATAGAATAGTGCTTATATTGTTAAAGACTAAGTTATAAATAATGCGTTAAGGATAGAGAAATAAATGTATGATATTATAGTGTAATAGAAACATGTTTAATATTAGTGTTATAGTTGAAGTATAGTTATTATTTTTTAGTTGCTTGTAATATTGCTTGCGATACATGAACTGCTGTGTGTGACATTTATGTAGACATGTTAGTAGGATTGCACGTAATGCATTGCATGAGCTAATAATGAAAATAATAAATGATGTTTTCCTACGTGGATTTGGAAATTGAAGAGGTTGCTCACACGTAAAAAAACAGTTCGTTTGAGTAAGTCCAGCCCATGGCCCTCGATGTGGCTTTATCAAAACCTATTCTATACATAGACAACTATAACGCAAAATATGTCAACATCGTTTTTCTGTATGAAAACGTCATCAGTGAAAAGGGATGGTCACTCAAGGACCCATCCGTCACTCATTATAAAAAGGTGGTATGATCTCTCGGATGTGCCAAAGGGCTGTAGCCACTGCTGATACAATCCAAAGATCCAGCGCATACCCGAGTCAATGATGAACCAGTCAACGACAGTACAACTCACGTAACCACCCAACACAAGTCACAGAAAGGTGGCTATCAGCCAATAGCAACACCTCATGAGGCAGGAAGGAATAACAATGACGGCGATCCAATGTGTAACATCCCGATTATTCTTACAATTTAAAATTCATGATTTTGAAAACTTTTTCTTTTTTTAAAATCACAGCGGAAAACTTTTTAGTTGAAAACTAGCTTAAATGAGAAGTACATAAATAAACTCTTTTTAGTTAAACTATTTATTACTTAAAACATATCATACTGTAAAGTTTTAAAACATTTACAACAGCAGAAGACTTGTATTTACAATACTAAAAGAATTAAACACAATTTGAAAACCTTCTTAATAAAACGAAATACTATAACAAGAGTTCACTTTCTTCAAAAAAGTTATTGCCAATAATTACATTTTTTCTTTAAATCTTTTACCCTAACTAGCCGCTAAGTCCACAACGTACAAATGCCACATCAACTGCTTCAATCCTTGATCCCTTGCATAGCTTCATCATAGGACCTGACTATGAGCCTAACGCTTAGTAAGTGTTATAAAAGTAAAACATGCTCATGCAATGCTATTTAAACCCCTACAATTTTCTATTTTATTTATCTGTCTTTTACTATTGAGTTTCCTATATCTCTCTTTTGTGTCGTTTATGTTTATTTACATTTGGGGTGAGAGCAACCTCTTCAGTCTCTGAATTCACCCAAACGAGTTCACCTCAGGTAAGCAGCTATGGCATCAACCAAAAGCTTTGCTAGCCATTGTACACATCAATACACAACAATCAGTTTTGACATCAATCGAGAACGCACTAGCAGCCATGCGCATCAATGCTAATAGCCGCACTTACCATTAGCCAGTCTGTTTCGACATCAATCAAGAACAAACTAATAAACTCAAACTATTATCTCTGTATGTTTTTACTTAATTGTCTTTTACTATTATTTATTCTGTGACTCGTTCCCACGTGAGAGCAACCTCTTAAGTCTCCGAACTCATGTAAAAACTAACCATTTATGTATATGTTTATTCGTAATTCAGTTACGTTTGTATTTTCATGTGCACTAAGAACAATTCTACAAGTATACAATTCTATCTATCGTGTCTATTATCGTAACCATAAAATGTGCACCATTTCCTAGTTAAAGAACTAAACTTTGTAGTATCGATATACACCTATAGACGGGAGATGAATACAGTGTATTTACTTTTTCGTGCAATATTTCAATTCTTTAAATCCCTAAGTGATTTATCGAATACGATTAAATATGCAATCACATTAAATGTGTAAATTAAAGAGTAAGGGATAGAGAGAGTGCACAGAATATTTGTTTACGCGGTTCGACAAACTATCCTACGTCCGCACTCCAAGTTCCACTTGGAGATACACTACGCAATTGGCTTATGGGTGCTAATAAAACCGTTTACAAGTTTACTATTAAACGAGGCGTCACTCTTGACTAATTCTAAGATCGTCAACCTTTGACTATTGCGGGGTGTCACCCTTAAATTGACTATTGCGGGCGTCACCAATGATTGAACTTACGGGCGTTCAATCGAGCCTATCAGTGTTTCGGGTTGTCACCCTCGTGTGATGAATTCTTAAGGAATCACCATTTACAATTTAGCAAAAAATAATGAATTGGCAATCAAAGCGCATTCTATCTAATCCGAATTCTCCCAAATATAACTCGCAAGTTTATGTGTTGGAGAGAATTGGATCTACAATAATAGCTCACAATGGGTAATATTCGAGTATTGATTTTGGCAGGGCTTCGCCTCGAATATCCGATCGTTGTGGAAAGTTTGGAATGAACAATTATTTATAGGTTGTGCACTTTTAGATCATCCACGGCCTGTTTCGGATGTCCGCATGTAGCCGTTGGAAAAATGCCCGTTGAGAAAATATAGTCATTGCACAAAGCTGGGCATTTTCGGACGCAGTTTCTCGTCCGCACTATCGTCTGCATGTCGTCCGCATGACCAAAATGATATTCTCCAAAAAGCTTTCAGCAGCATCCTCATTCATCCTTGCTTGTCTGTGTTTCGTCCGAACCTCACCTTCGGACGCGAAATCGCATCCGCATGTCGATAATTTCTTGTCCGAATTGCACAACATTTTGTACAGATTCAAAATGGACGTGTTCCTTCTACGTCTGCAGTGGTCCGCATTCGTCCGCGAAATCACACTTCAGTTGGGGATGCAAAGTCTCGTCCTCATCTTGTCTTGGAGTCTGCAACTATGGGAAGGTTTAGACGCCACATCACATCCAAACCCGTCTGCATGTCGTTCGAATGTACACAGTCCAGTTTGGGACGAATTTCCTATTCCGCATGCTGTCCCAGCTCACTCCATTTTGACCCCTGAACTATACTAAGTTCTTAAATGATGTGCTACACTATATGGATTCAAGTAAACATGTTAGCTCATTAATAATACCAATTTTTAGGGTATTTCCAATAAACACGGATATAAAAATTATGATAAAATGATAAGAATAATATCCGGAAAATACAAACTATAACTTAAAATACAACTTATTGATTTATTAAATTAATCAACATTTTAGTCATCATCAAAATACAACTTAGCCTAACAAAAAGGTTAACAATCTCCCCTTTTTTATAATGACAAAATCCAATAAGTTATCTACCCTAAAATTAAGCATTTGTATATAAATATTGCATATTTGATTTCTCCAATTAAGTTATGCAATTTATCAAGCAATAAAATCCATACAACATGCTATTTTATGCTATTTAACTCCCCCTAAAATATATTACAACTCAGACATCAATGTCCCCCTTTTTGTCATAATAAAAAAAGATTGCTAGGGGAGGGGAGTCCTAAAACAACCAAGAATTAAAAAAATCTCAAAAGAAATCATTAAAATTATTCAAGATATAATTCAATTACTCTTAGAGCAATTGTCAACAAGTTAAAACTATCTCCCCCTTTAGCATTATCAATATGAGTATAATGAGGGAATTAGCATTAGAATCCAAAGAATAATTTCAAGAAAATCGAACACTTAAAGCATAAAGAAAATTTCGCCCCCTTAATTAAAGAGTCTTGCAAATAAGCAACCCATTGAGGGAAATAGACATTCAATTTCAAATGTATTATCCCCTATTCCAGGAAATATATAACAAAGATCAACAATGGAGGAATATCTAGCAAGCAAAAAACCAAGTTGTGGAAAAGAATTAAGAGACCAATTTAAAAACCCCACAAAAAAACATTCAATGCAAGATTCATGTGATTGAGAATAAGATACCAATTGTAAGAAATAGAATCCAAAATAAGTTAAACAAATGAAACGAATTTCTATTTTCCGTCAAGTGATGGCATTTAGCATAAACATATGGGAGAATAATATGAATTTAAAATCCAATTCATAGACACCAAAAAAAATGGGATTCATGAAATAAATACCAATTGTAGGAAATAGAATCCACTTAAAAACCAAGAATTGTAAACAAAATTTCAATTTCTACAAGTGATACCAATTTAAGAGTTAAGAAATTAACAAAAGATAACAATTGATAATTCACAATTTGATACAAAATAAGTTTTTCAAAGATTAATATCAATTGTAAATCGAATGTTAAGATCAAATCATGTTTGTCAAGTAGATACCAATAGAAGATGCACAATTAAGAGATTTAACGAAGGATACCAAGTGAAATCCAAAATTTAAGTGTATGAGAAATACCACATTTTTGCACCAAAATAAAAAAACTTATCTCTCCCCACTATTTGTCACAATAAAAAGGAATAGACGGAGGAGTAGACACCCAACAAAATATAAAACTCCCTCTTTGTGATTGAAGAACAATGATTTAAAAAAAATTGGCATGGTTATGTTTGTTTTTAGACTCCCCCATAATGCCAAAATCATCCTGTAAACACAATTCACAGTAATCCAAACCATCCAAATGATTTCAATCATTCAAGAAGCATATATGTCAAGATGGAAAGAAAAAGAAATATCCACATCATTGAGAATAGAAACATTGAAACGACGTTACAATTCCAAACTAGAATTACAACCAACCATACTTAGAGCTTACAATCATGTTTTTGTTCATAAAAATTGAACTCCTTAAGTAAAAAAGGTTACAAAACATCTAATCTTAAGCACTAGTCTCTGCATCGGAATCTCTTCATTGTCCAAATTATGAGGAGGTGGAGCGGATGACGACGGGACGTCACGAGGTGCTGCAGGGGAGGAAATGCTGCTAGACCAGAGGCTACGTGATATCTCATCCAAGTGCCTATCGACGGAATCAAATCAAGATAAAAGTTGAAGCATGTAACCATCAATGCGTGCTATATCAGCGTGGGAAGCACATTGTGCATGAGAGGAGGAAGAACCAGCCTCATGATGAAATGATGGACCGGGTTTCATAGACGAAAGAGACAACATAGGCATAGAAGGCTCAGGAGGTGGATGCTCAGGAGAAGCAAGAGGTGCAATGGCGGGTTGTACAATCCAATCGCCATTGGGATGGATCATGAATCCCATATGACCAAGTGTTTGTAGAGAATAGATATCCATATTTTGGATATCCATTTTCTTGGAAGAGACAGAATCAGAATTTCCAACATTCGAAAAAGATTGGAGAGAAGAATATTGAATGGAAGGGATTGATTGAGGCTATCTGCCACCTCAGCCATTTGATAAGCTATGATATACCCTAAATTGAAGGGGGAATTGTTGTAAATATGATAAAGTATGAATAAGTCCATATAACTAACATGGTTGTGATAACCAGCACGGGGAAGAATATTGTATTGGATGGTGTGATGGATGACTCGAGCGCGAATAGTCAGATCCTTGGATTTAGGTCTCAATTTGAAGTTATTGATTGGATCTCTAAGGATTTGATGCAAGAACTCTTTCACAATTTCCATGTTATGGAAACTAGGAGCAACATGACCATTAAAATAAGATTTGCACATAATACCCATTTCACACTCGAGAAAAACATTTATCATGTGAGAGGTGATTTCAGTTTCCCTCCCATAGAGAAAGCTTTTGAGAACTAAAGGATTTTCAGAGTAATGAGCATTTTCATAAAACATGCGAACTGAATTTTCCGTGTAAGGACCATCTAAAGAGAATAGTCTATGCAATCCTAAGCTAGAGTAAACTTCTTCTAGGTCAAGAGTACGTAAACGATCGAAATCAATTTTTCGAGAGAGAATCAAGGTCCTTTCCTTGAATTCTTCCTAGCATCGTCTCTTATATTCATCATTCGAAAATAAACGAGAACGATACACTTGGGGTGTATTAGGATTTTCAGAAGATTGAGTACCAACATGCTTTCTAGCTGGACGACTTGCCATAGAAAAGGATACGATGAAAAACTATTGACAGTCTTAAGGAAAATTCTAGAGAAACGAAGAGGATTAGAGTTATACCAAAGAGAAGCTCGAGGATAGATGGAAAATGACGGAGGAAGGTTGAAAAGACGCGGCGGGATGTTGCCTGGCTCGCTGGAGAAATCAGGAGAGCTATGCGGATGAAACAGATTAGGGCATGGACGATCCTGAATATGTTTTAAAACGCGATTCGGACTCATGCGGACGTGATTGTTGTGTCTGGTATCGTCGGCACTTGCCAAAAAAATGAAGTGGTAAGAATTTTGCAGTGCATGAGGACGATAGGGGATGGAAGAGTGGCGTCCACATAGTCCAAACCAGGACTGAGGTTGAAGAATTGAGTCTCCAAACATTTATCTACCTTAAATTGACTTAAAAAATATATCAAACAAATCATTCTCATACGAAATTATTCTTTCAAAAACAATTCCTCCCCATTTTGAAAGAGTCTATCCCTAAGGCAAACAATGGAGGAAATAAGGCAATTAAATTCAATTTGTGGTAAAAGGAGAGAATATCAAAAGGATACAACCACAATCAAGGCAAAAAAAAAAAATCTTATTCCCCCTTTAGATCAAAAGATCAAGTCATTTGGGGAAATAAGGATACTAAAAAAAAAAAAATCTTACAATATAATGCCAATTGAAACAAAAAATTTGAAACCAAAAAAAATATGAAAAACCAATTTCAAAGTTTAAAACAAATTTCTCTTCCATTTGATGATAAACAATTTATAGTCATAGTGGAAGTACAATCATCAAGGTCAAAAAGCAATTGTATTTTTCTCCCCCTAAATCCATTAACACTATTCAATCTATGGGGAATTTGTTCAACTTATTAGAGTAAAAAAAAATATTGTGCAAGAATTTTGCAGTGCATGAGGACGATAGGGGATGGAAGAGTGGCGTCTACAGTGTCCAAATCAGGACTGAGGTTGAAGAATTGAGTCTCCAAACATTTATCTACCTTAAATTGACTTAAAAAATATATCAAACAAATCATTCCCATATGAAATTATTCTTCTAAAAACAATTCCTCCCCCATTTTGAAAGAGTCTATCCATAAGGCAAACAATAGAGGAAATAAGGCAATTAAATTCAATTTGTGGTAAAAGGAGATAATATCAAAAGGATACAACCACAATCAAGGCAAAAAAAATCTTCTTGCCCCTTTAGATCAAAAGATCAAGTCATTTGGGGAAATAAGGATACCAAAAAAAATTCTTACAATATAATGCCAATTGAAACAAAAAATTTGAAACCAAAAAAAATATGAAAAACCAATTTCAAAGTCAAATTTCTCTTCCATTTGATGATAAACAACAAACTCAGAAAATACATAAACACAGTAAACCTTCTCGGTCATGCAAATTCTCTTCCTCACGAAACTCACATGATCTCCCTCAAACTTCTTCTTTCATAAACTCAAGAAACCTTCACTGTTTCCCCCTTTTTTCACCGTAGCACCTTCTTCTCATCACAAAACCCACGATATTTTGCATACAAAAATCACAACAGTACTCCTTTCACACAACTTTCTATCTATTATTATCCATCATCGGGTCATCTTAGATGGTTTGGAGAAATTGAATTAAATTTGGATGTGGTCGGGTTTGTGTTGTTTTGTCTGGTCTGGTCTAGTTTGGTTCAGCATGACTGGTTTTGTTCAGTTCAGTTCAGCTGATCCGCTCCAGTTTGGTTCAATAGGTTTGGTCCAGTTCAATTCACTCCAACTTAAAACTGGTTTTCTTCTTCCTAGTTTCTCATTCTTCTTCTTGTTTGTGAAAGAGACAAAGAATTGAGAGAGGGAGATCCTTCCTCCCATCGAACGCCATTCATCGTCGTTGGTGGGACATAAGCTTCACATACTGGAAGGAAACTCGGTTGTCGGTGGAAGAGGTTCGTCACGCTAGAGAGTTCAACCGTCAATTTGGTGGAGGAGGTTCTCTGCTAGGGCTCGGTCGAGGAGGATTTTTCTTCGCCGAACAAAGAGTGATGGAGTGGTCAGAGGTTGAGGAAATGGAGAGACTGTAACGACCCAGTTTTTTGATTCCTTTTAAAATTCACTAAAATTCAAAACTTTTTATTAAAACATTTCTAAGATAATATCAGAGTGCGAAACCAGATCGTTAAAACCATTTTCGTTAAAACATAGAGGAAGCTATTGGAAATTCTTATGAAAACATAACGAGTTTATTAAACCTTTGCGGAAGCGTAAAAAAATCGGTTAAGGAAGAAATACTAAAAAATTAAATACTGTGTTTGAGAATGAAAATCGAATAATTAAATACAATTGAATTACAATCGTTTTCTCTTCTACTTGATTTAGTCTGGCCAGCCACTAGTCTCACGAGTGAAAATCTCTCATCCCTGCGTTATTATCTGTTTGTTGTTTGTACCTACACCACAAGTAAACTGTAAGCCCAAAGGCTTAGTAAGGAAAAGGGTTTATGCAATATGATATGCCTCTCTTTAGTCCTTTTGGAATGGGGGTCACCCAAACCAATCTTTTCATTACGTTCGTGTAGAATTGATATAC
>CM039485.1:10839468-10893450 GCA_022433065.1 Begonia loranthoides
AACCATGAGCAATATGAGGGAGAGGGAGAGGGGGGGGGGGGGGGGGGGGGGATGAATATAGCGTTTCTAATATTTTCGTGCGATATTTTAATCTCTAATAACCCTATGTGATTTAATGCATATAATTAAATATCGATAACAAATATATGCAATAATGTAAAGAGTAAGCGTTAGAGAAGTGCACACAATATTTGTTTACACGGTTCGGCAAACTCGCCTACGTCTGCGCTCCAAGTTCCACTTAGAGATACACTAAGCAATTGGCTTAAGGATGCCAATAAAACCATTTACAAATTGACTATTAAACGGGGCGTCACCCTTGACTAATTATAAGGTTGTTAACCTTTGACTCTTACGGGGCGTCACCCTAAATTTGACTATTGCGGGGCGTCACCCAATGATTGAACTTACGGACGTTCAATCGAGCTTATATGTGTTTCGGGTTGTCACCTTCGTGTGATGAATTCTTAGGGAATCACCCTTTAAAATTTAGCGCAAATATAAAATATGGAAATTAAAGCGCAATATAACTAATCCGAATTCTCTCAAATATAACTCGCAAGTTTATGTGTTGTGGAGAATTGGATTTCCAATAATAGCTCACAGTGATTAGAATCGCATATTAAATTCGGCAGGGCTTCACCACGATTTTCGGTTCATTCTGGAGAGCTTGGAGTGATCTCATATTTATAGGCTTTGCACTTTCGGACGTGGTTTCTCGTCCGCGGTCGTCCGCATGTGACCATTGAAATCTGTTCATTGAAAATATAGCCGTTGTGCAGAAATTTGGACTTTAGGACGCAGAGCGTCTCATCCGCAGTCATCCGCAATCATCTGCAACCTCACTATTTAGCAGTTTAGGACGCAGATTGTCATCCTCACTCACAGATCCGCATCCGCACCTTCACTGTTCAGCAGTTTAGGACGCAGATCCGCATCCGCACCCCGTGTCTGCACTCATCCGAATTGCACCCTGAAAATTACAGATTCAAAGCGGACGCGACTGAGATCGTCCGCACTCATCTGCATGCGTCCACAATGTCCCGAAATATTACAGATTCAAAGCAGACGTGGGTCATCTTCGTCCGCAACCGTCCGCATAGGTCCGAAATACCACAGAGCAGATTAGGACGCAATCTCATCCCCAGTTTACTCCAAAATAAACCCTAAACTATATTGAGTCCTAAAATGATATGCCACACTACATGGACTCAAATAAACATGTTAGCACATTAATAATACCCAATTAGAGGGTATTTTCAATAATCACGGATATAAATATTATGATAAAACGATCTGAATAATATCCGAAAAACATAAAATACAACTTATGGATTTATTAATTAACCAACAATTTAGTTATCATCAAAATAAAACTTTGCCTTACAAAAAGGCTAACAATCTCCCCCTTTTTTATGATGACAAAATCCAATATGTTGTTTACCCTAAAACTAAGTATTTGCATATAGATATTGCATATTAGATTTTTCCAATTTAGTTATGCAACTTATCAACCTATTAATTTCATGCAACATGCTACTAAACTCTTTCTCTCCCTAAAATATACTTACAATTTAAACAAATTTCTCCTCCTAACATATATCACAACTTACATCATTATCCCCCCTTTTGTCATAATCAAAAAGTAATTCTAGGGGAGGGGAGTCCTAAACATCAAAAGAAATTTATTTCAAAATAAAATCATCAAAATATACAAGATATAATTGAATTACTCCTAGAGCAATTATCAACAAGTTAAAGAATATCTTTTCCCCTTTAACATTATCAATATAAGTAGAATGAGGGAACTAGCAAAAAAAAATCCAAGAACAAATTCAACATAGTTCAACAATTAAATCTACTAAAACAAAGTTCACCCCCTTAATCAAAGAGTTAATCCACAAATCAAACAAAGGAGGGAACTAAGTAGGGGTGGGCAAATCGGTTTTCGGTTCCGGTTCCGGACCTCTTGGAACCGACCATTCGGTCATTGGTTCCAAGAGTACGGAACCAGAACCGGAACCGCATGGTACCAGACCCGGAACCAGAACCATTCTCGGTTCTGGTTCGATTCTGGTTCCTACTAACATTCTCAAAACTGTAAAAGAGAGCACCAAAACAAGTAGAAAAAAAAAACAGAGATGAGAGTCCATTTGAAAACTGGAAAAGAGAATAACAAAACAAGTAGAGAGAAAATCGTCTCAGCAAATCAAATTGTCTGATTGATTGGAACTACTTTCAGTAACTTTGCAAGATCATAAGACTTGAAGTTTTTCCTGTAACATAAACTCTGAAGGCTGCTTTTCCATCCTGAAAGATCATATAACATATCATGCTCAATGATTGAAAAGCTCTTCAAAACTATTGTCAGCTACAAAACTACAAACCAAATGAAAAAACAAATGAATTTTAAAAATTGTTATAAAAACATTGTTTTCATAAATTAGTTTCCAGAAGCATCCCCCAAGAAGTGCATACCCCAATCTCACATAAGTAAAAGGATTTCCATATTTTCGTGGAAAGCTCATAGATTGAAAGACTGCATAGTTTCTATAATATGTTCCTAGGAAAATACCTTCGTTCGCCAAACAGAAGCAGCACAACAATGGCGATCAAAAATATGCCAGATTATGATTTTTTCCAGAACAAAATAAAAAACAGGCACAACAATTTTTGCCAGATTATGACTTACGGTGTTGAATCTAGACAACAGATCATGATCAAGACAACAGATTATGATAAAGACACCCAAAATCGCAAACCCTAAATCCAACGATTCAGAATCGCAAAAACTCTAAATCCAAATATTTTTAACATACGTACCCTCGGAATGACAAGAATCAAGGAGAATCAGCCGATCTTCTTCACAGATTTCACCTTCACAGCCCGCAGATTCGTCTTCAGGAAATAAGTTTCTTGATTCCGAGCTCCAAGTTCCAGCTGCGATTGTGAGATCATCTGGATGTCTTGTCCCTGTTTTTAAAGTAATTCGGTTCTCGGTTCCATAAACCAAGAATCGAGAACCGAACCAAAATTTGGACCCCAAAACCAGAACCGAACCAATTTAAAATATAGGAACCGAGAACCAGAACCGAGCTGCGGTTCCGGGTCGGTTCTCGGTTCTGGTCGGTTCTTGCCCACCCCTAGAACTAAGCGTTCACATTTAAATCTAAATTGTGGTTAAAAAAAAACTAATGAAGAACCCACAATAAAGACATGCAATAGAAGAGTTCATGTGGTTAAGATAAAGATACCAATTGAAACTAACCACAATTACAAAGATTTCTAACAAGAACTATTCTCCCTCTTTGTCATTAAACATATAAACTCATTTGAGGGATTCAAACATTAAAGTTCAATGAGTGGTCAAAGATAAGATACCAATTTAAGCAACCACAATCACAATTCAATCAAAAATAACATCCCTTGTTGTCATTAAGCATACATACACATTTGAGGGAATTATGCATTTAACTCCAAATACAATATCAATGAGTGGCTAAATACAATATACCAAATTGAAACCAACCACATTCAAATAACATCGATTCAAGAAACATTGTCCCCCTTTTTTTTTGTCATTACGCATAGAACCTTATTTGCGGGAAAACTCTTAGCATTAGATTTCAATTCATAGATACCGAAAAAAATAGGGATTCAAGAGATAAGATATCAAATGTAGGACATAGAATCTACTTCAATTCAACATATCAAATCAAGTTTCTCTTTAAAGTAAATGAACTCCAATGAAGATAAGAGAATGATAAGCAAAATTTCAAAATCTAGAAGTGATACCATTTGAAGAGTTAAGAAATTAACAATGGATGTCAATTGATAATTCACAATTTGAAGCAAAACAAGTTTTTCTAAGACTAATATCAATTGTAAATCCAAAGTTAAAATCAAATCAATTTTTTCAAGAATGATGCCAATTGTAAGTTCAAAATGAAATCTAAAACAAATTTCTATGAGAGATACTAAAATTTATAATTAATTTTTCAATTTCTAAAAATGATATCAATTGAAGAAATAAGAAATTTAACACGGGATACCAATAAAAGATTCACAATTAAGAACAACCACATTTTTCAACCATTAATATCAATTGTATATCCCAAGTGAAATCTAAAATTTAAGTGTATGATAAAAAATATCAATCAATAAAAAATTGATTAATTATAAATCAATTGGGGATATAGCCCATTTTTAAAGTATTTGCTCTCCCCCTTAGAGCAACAATAAAAACAACTTCATAACTTTCTCCCCCTATAAATTTATTAACTAGCAAATAGGAGAGAATCCAAAAACTCAAGAGAACCATCCAAGTTTAATTAGAAATATATCAATTGAAAAACAATCTAGGGATGAATTCACATTTTGTAAGCACAAACAAAATTTTACTCCCCCTATCATTTTGCACATAACCAAGTAGTTTGGGGAATGCTAATGATACCAACGTGAAAAGCCTTAAACGATATACCAATTTTAGAGAAAAACGATTTCATTGATACAAAAAACAATATAGTTTAAAATGATACCAATTAAAGAAAAAACAAGTCCAATGATAACAACTTTTTTTTTGAAGCAATAGAGAAATTGATGATACCAATTGAAGAAATGAAATCCAATTTCAAAGATACTAATTGATATAATCTATCTTTCAAATATATTCAAGTTAAGAAACATTCCTCTCCCCCTAAATCATTGCATACAATCAATACATTGGGGATGGAAATTCAAGATAGATATCCATTGTAGAAGTTTAAAACAAAACAATTATTAATACCAATTTAGAGAGTTCAAACCAATGGTCATTATTGCTATCAAGTGAAAATCAACTACAAAAGTTATTTCCCCTTTTTAAATCAAGAAATCAAAAACATTTTGGGAATAAAGGGAACCACATTAAAATCTTTAGAATATAATAGCAATTGAAAAACAAAATTTTCCTCCGTTTGATGATAAACAAATTTTGAGTCAATTCAATTTTAATCAAAAATAGAAAGGCAAATTAAGTCAATTTTCAAATCTAATCTATTCACTTTAATTCAAATTAAAACACAAACAAATTTAATTTCTCCCCCATAAATCAATTATTAAAATAAAATCTATGGAGACTTTCAAAGTTTAAGTCAAGAGTGGAAGCCAACTTAGCAAAATTAAAATATTTGTATTTTTCTCTCCCGATATCAATAGTTAATTTTAGTTCAAGTGAGAAATACACAAGTCAAAAATTGAGTATCCAACAATCTAAGCAATTCAATATATTCAAAGTAGAGTTCACTTGTTGGAATACAAATTTCAAACTCAAAAATATCAATTGAAGATTTACATCCAATTCAAAGCAATATTTGCAATCTAGAGATCAAATTGTTGAAATACAATCTTCAATCATCAAAATGAAAACATCATGAATCATGCTCCAAGAAATCACAATCCATTAAGTGAATAGAGATTCATTCTTATGATGTCAAAAATCTAAGCTATTAATGAATTCACAATTAAGATATATCGTCAAAAACAAACCCAATAGATGACTAATCAATTTTAAGATTGAGGATACTATTGGAGTTTTCATGTTTATCTATATAAAATCAACATTTGAAAACAAATTAATAATTTTGATATAAAATTACTTTTCTCCCTCTTAGTATTAATCAATTTAAAAACAAGAGAGAATTATCAAAGTGTGGCTTAGCGGAAGCAAAATCTATCTAAGACTATAATTGAAATCAATATTTCAAAACAAGTCAATGATTTCAATACAATTCTATTTTCTCCCCCTATTTCGTTATTCAAATTGAATTCAAGGGAGAAATCAACAAAACATCATTATTAACAAATTTTCTACTCTTCTCCCCTTATATCAAGCTAATTTCAATTCATAGGGGAAGTACATTCTCAAAAAGATAAAGCAATTTATTCCAAACAATCATCCAACTTAGCATCCAACAATCCAATGTTTGTATTAGTATGTTCAATTTAGAGACTAAGTTATTGGAATACAAACCATCAAAATATAGATTGAAGAAATAAAGACATCTCAATTCCTAGATATCAAATGAAGAAGTAACCAAATTTATAACCTATGATATCTATCCATTCACTCCAAAAACAAAATCAATTTGTCTCAATGCAATCCTAAATCAACAAAATTAAACATCCAACACTCTTTCAAAGATATGCAATTTAGAATCCAATTGTTGGAACCATTCATCAAAATACTAATTGAATAAATAAAACATATTTCAACCTATATATACAAAAAGATTAAGCTAACAATTAATCCAAGAAAATGTTCCACTAATGAAAGTTAAATCAACTCAAGAATCAAAAACAATTTAATCCAATTCAACTCATAATCAAAATCCATAGTATTGATTCCAAAAGGAATTTCAACCAATTAAAGTCTAAATAATAATCCAAATCAAATTTCACAACCAATTTTAATCAAAACAAAAAGAGTTGTGTACCTCCAAGATAATTTCCATCTTTAAAGCATTGGAGGCATTCTTGAGGTTTCTCCCCTTGTGTTGGATATTCAAGTATCCAATTCCATTTCAAGCTCCTTGGGAGAACCTCCAACCTACAACAAAAATTATTTTGCAAATTTTGGTACCCAAGCCATTTTGGGTCCATTTGTTATAAGTTTGGTTCTTTTTGGAACCCATACAAATTTAGAATTTAAATTGGATTTAGAATTTAAATTAGACTTAGATTTAAAATTCACATTCAAAGAATAAGCAACTTTAGAATTAAAATTTGATTTCACATTAGTATTCAATTTTAAAGGACAACAAAATGTTTTATGTCCCACACAATTGCAAGAATTACATATAGATGACTTAACAAATAAATTAGTGTAATTCTTTTTCTTTGCAAAGGGTTCATATCCAATACCGGCTTTATCAAAAGTGACCCTTTGTGAATTTAAGAGCATATTTAAATTTTTGCTCCCATTTGTGAATAAGTACAATAGAGTTCAAATCATTATTCTTTGTTTTCAATTCACAAATATCAACCTCAAGCGATTCAATTTTAGCCTTAGCATCAAAAATAGATTTAGATTTAGTATCCAAAAGGCTAATCACATTTTCATGTAATTTGATATAAATACTCAATTCATCATTCAACAATTTCAAATCACAAATTTTATGCTCATGAGATTTAATAGTGGTAGTCAACTCACAATTCTTAGTATTTAATGCACTAATTTCATTTTCGTGTGAGTTAATAGTAGACTTTAAACCATTATTCAATAAACTCAAATTGCTACATTTATGCACAAGAGTTTTAAGAGAAGCATTAGAATTTTCAATCAAGCTCTTCAATTCTACAATTTGATCATCAAGAGATTTATTCAAAATAACTTGCTTTTTGATCAAATTGTTTTTCTCATTTTTCAAAACTTTATATTTATCCTTGAGCACATTAAAATTATCTAGCAATTCATTAAATGCATCATTATCATGAACCGAATAGGAATTGTTAGGAGAGTTTGTTACCTCAATTTTTTTATTGGCCATGAAGCATGTATTGACCACTTTCTCATCTTTTTCGAAAGATGAGCTTTCTTCGTTTTCAAGCCTTTGAATTGTGCCTACATGTGTTAACTAAAGAGATTTCCATATATCGAAAGCATTAACACAAGACTGAACTTTATCAAATTCATGCTTACTTAAGGCACTATAAAAAATATTCATTACTTTGGCATTTAAATTTCAATTGAGCTTATCTATATCATTGAAATCACAACATGGTCTAGGAAGAGTTATTCCTTTTTCAATGATTCTCCATAACTTATAATCAATGGATTGTATAAATACTTTCATTCTATACTTCCAAATCAAATAATTATAATCATCAAAGTGTGGAGGTGTAGATGTGCATTGTCCTAATTCGTACATGTTGGAATCCATAATGTGCATATATATATATATATATTCAAATCAATGATATTCAAAAAATTATAGCAATGTGCACAATCAATAAAATATCACACAAAAATTTAAATACCCGCTTTGATACCAATTGTAGGATCGATATACGCCTATAGAAGGTGGGTGAATATAGTGTTTCTAATATTTTTGTGCGATATTTTAATCTCTAATAACCCTAAGTGATTTAATGCATATAATTGAAATATCGATAACAAATATATGCAATAATGTAAAGAGTAAGGGTTAGAGAAGTGCACACAATATTTGTTTATGCGGTTCGGCAAACTCGCCTACGTCCGCGCTCCAAGTTCCACTTGGAGATACACTAAGCAATTGGCTTACGGGTGCCAAGGGTGATGCCCTTGACTAATTATAAGGTTGTTAACCTTTGACTCTTACGGGGCGTCACCCTAAATTTGATTATTGTGGGGCGTCACCTAATGGTTGAACTTACGAACGTTCAATAGAGCCTATATGTGTTTCGGGTTGTCACCCTCGTATGATAAATTCTTAGGGAATCACCTTTACAATTTAGCGCACATATAAAATATGGAAATTAAAGCGCAATCTAACTAATCTGAATTCTCCCGAATATAACTCGCAAGTTTATGTGTTGGGGAGAATTGGATTTACAATAATAGCTCATAGTGATTAGAATCGCATATTAAATTCGGCAGGGCTTCGCCAAGATTCTCGGTTCGTTGTGGAGAGCTTGGAGTGATCTCATATTTATAGGCTTTGCACTTTTGGACGTGGTTTCTCGTCCGCGGTCGTCCACATGTGACCGTTGAAATCTGTCCGTTGAAAATATAGCCGTTGTGCAGAAATTTGGATTTTATGACGCAGAGCGTCTCATCCGCCGTCATCCACAGTCATCCGCAACCTCACTGTTCAGCAATTTAGGACGCAGATTCTCATCCTCACTCGCAGATCCGCATCCGCACCTTCACTGTTCAGCAGTTTATGACGCAAATCTGCATCCGCACTCATCCGAGTTGCACCCTAAAAATTACAGATTCAAAGCGGACGCGACTGAGATCGTCTGCACTCATCCGCATGCGTTCGCAATGTCCCGAAAATGTCCAGGAATATTACAGATTCAAAGCGGACGTGGGTCATCTTCATCCGCAACCGTCCGCACACGTCCGAAAGACCACAGAGCAGATTAGGACGCAATTTCTCTTCTGCAATCTCGTCCCCACTTCACTCCAAAATAAACTCAGAACTATATTGAGTTCTAAATTGATATGTCACATTACATGGACTCAAATAAACATGTTAGCACATTAATAATACCCAATTAGAGGGTATTTCCAATAATCACGAATATAAATATTATGATAAAACGTTACGAATAATATCTGAAAAATACAAAATACAACACAAAATACAACTTATTGATTTATTAAATTAACCAACAATTTAATCATCATCAAAATAAAACTTAGCCCAATAAAAAGGCTAATAGTTCATTCGTTCATTCGTTCTTTACTCGTACGTTGAGCTGGAGATTGGAGATTTTCCTTTGGATTGAATAGTTGGTCGGATCTAACCTTTTACTTGCAACTAAATCCCTCTATCGACGAGATAGGGGGCTTTGCCTAGTCACAGACTAGACTCGCTATCCAAAGCTGCCCCCAACTCCCTTTTTCTTCTTTTTCATCATTTTTATCGTTTTCTTCATTTTACCTCATATAATGCATGTGTGAGTACCACCACCAAGATGGTACTCCCTATTGGTTTCTATTAACATGATGCATGACCATACATTCTCAACCTAGCATGATGCATGATGCATTATATCGTAAAATTATAATTATTGAATTACGCATATAAAGGAAAGTAATTGACAATTGCATTGAAATAAAAGCAAGCGGTAATTGAAATTGCGCATAGAATGAATAGTGATAATTGAAAGCACACAACATAGGACAATTATAATTAAAAGCACATAACAAAAAACAAGTATAATATCGAATTCAAACAGCAAATGAACAATAAACAAAACAGGCTCAGACACCTAGTAAGATTAAACTAAACATGTTCACAATTAATAATTTAAATAGAAACATACTTTAGACAATAAATAACTGAAAACAGAATACGTGCTTATAACTTCAAAATTCTTATTTTAGTCGATTAAGCATGCTTTTATTCTAATTAATTAAACATATTATAATTAATCATCTAGCTTATTATCCTAGTTAATTACATGATCAAGAAGGAATTACAAACATTATCCTAAATGATTTAAACATGCTCTTATTCTAGTTAGTTAACTAAACTTGATAATAATTATTCTAATTAATTACTCTAGTTATAATCACTTTAGTTAATTAACATACTCAAGAAAGTAATTAACAACTATTAATTAAACAACTAGTTAAACATGCTCAGATTGATTTTTTAACGACTAGTTAATTAATTAAACTAGTTAATTATACATGCTCAAGTCAAATCTAGCGAAGTTAATTAACATGCTTAGGTAATAATTACAATTTGGATTCTAATTAATTGTGGTTAATTAGTCGATTAAACATGGCATACATTGGTTAATTAACATGCTAGTTAGTTAATTAAACGTTAATTAGCTAATTACACCTTAGTTCACATGCTTAGATTAATTAAATTGTTTACATGCTTAGACTAACCAAATTGGTTGACATGCTCAATTGATTAACATACTCAGATTCTAGTTAACTAACAATTAAACAGAATCAACTTATAATGATATATCGCAGGTATTGATACAGTTCAGAGTAAGGGTTGTTGTTACAATTATCATTTATTAAACATGTCAGGATAAGGAAGTAAAACGAACCAATGACGGCGGAACAATAATGAAGGAAATAACGACTTATAAGTAATAACTAAACAGCAAGTAAACATCCCGAAACAGAATAAAACTCTTATCTCATTTCCAGACTTCACATAACCATTTACCATTCTCGCATTTCGCATTTATCACAATCATCACTATTAATTGCAGGAATCATTTGCAGTAAAGAAAGTATTTGCAGGAAATTAACAGTAGTATATATACAATTTCAGGAAACTAACAAACAAAGGAAATATCTACAGAGTATGAACAAAGGCAATCTACACAATATCAACAAGGAAGTCAACTCCACTCACGCACACTACTTGTGGGTAGGGCCACCACTGGCCAAGACACACCCAAATCCTTACCTTGAAGCTTTATCGAGCATTAGCACCAAATCTTTATCCTTTATTTCTTTCTGATACCTTCACAATTCGAAACATTTATCATTAACAACTTCTCATCAAACCCTATACACCTTAACACTAAACACTTCCAATATTTTGAGTCCCGCTGAGAACAAAATCCCAAACCATCAGCCGAACTCATATCCGTAGCAACACTAAATCTAACATATTCATGTTTCACAGATTATCCAACAGACCACAAAACAATCTATACATAACAAACCTTTTCCAGTGCATAACTTCACTTTACAGACATCCAAAATAAACACCCACAGTTTAAATAAACATAACCAAAATGAACATTCATAGTCACAGGGCATGCATTCGACAATGGCATCCACAAATAGAGAATAATCCTTTAACAACAAGGAGCATTTATCCATAAGAAACACTACATAAAGCCTAAAATCCTTAAAAATCCATGTGAACATCCTTTATTTATTTATCCTTAGCATCCAAAATCAATCACAAGTAAAGAACCGACATCCATTATAGGACAAAGAGCAAGTATCCAAAATCCATAAAACAGAGAAGAAGTGTGCATTACCTGAGGGATCACGAGGGCCCAAGAAGAGAACTGGCATCCACTCCTTTCTCTATAAATTTCTCTCGGCCAGAGCTCTCCTCCAGAGAACATTACCCTCACTTCTCTGTCTCTCCCTCTGTCTAAATCTCTCTCTCGGCATAGCTCTCACTCACTGCCCCTTCTTCCAACAAATTACTCGACAACATCCTTGTCCAACTTTATGGAGTGTTCCCCACGCCCCTTCATTTCATTCAGCTTTTCAGAGGCTGTCGTGCCTTGCTTTCTCCTCTAATTTGCCAACCGAGTGCAATGACATTTGGAAAGGAGGGTGGAAGGTGGTCTGGAGACCACGATTCAACTCGAGCCGGGTCAAACTAGATCCCTTCAAAACCGAGTCGGAGCACCCGAATCGAAGCTCTACCCGCAATCTAACTCGACGCCGAAAATCACTGTACGCCGCCGCCAATCCATCCAAACTACAAAACGCAAGGAGAGGATGGACTTACCTTGTCTTGACGCCTGAAATCGCAGCAGCGGGAGCTCCAATTCGTCCCGCAGGCTTCAGTTAATTTCCGTGCCCTAGCTCTGCTGCTCGGACGCTTCACCGACGCCCACCCCCCATGGTTCCGCTCGCACCGCGCTTGCTGGGAACGTCACCTCGTCGCTGCACAGGAACCCGCCGGCAAAAGCTCTCCTATCGCCCGTCGCTCTCTCCTTCTGGTTCTCCTCTCTCTTGTCTCTGTTCTCGCAATCCTCACACACACAGAATGGCCATAGGCCATTATGTGTATTTACACGCTGGACCGGTTAAAAATGAACCGGTTCAGCCAATCCCCAAACCACTTCTTCCCCTTTTAATTTTCCTTCTCTATTATTTATCTCTAACCATTATAATTAAATTACCATTTATATTAATTACCTAAATCTCCATTTTAACATTTATATCAATTACCTAAATCTCTATTTTATTTATTTTTAATTCTTTAAATTACAATCTTACGAATACGTCCTTGGTAATACCCTGATAATTATCCAATTAATAAAATATCCCGAATTACCTTCCAATTATCTTTATTAAATTCCGATATAAAAAGTCGGAGTATTACAGAGACTTCTAGAGGTGAGTTTTTCTCTTCTCAGTGACCTTTTATTTATAGAGGATAATTTCAACTGAAACTTCATTCGAATTTTAGTCTGTTTCAGATTCCCCTCAACAGCTTGAAGCTATAGAATTATGAAAATCTCTTTCAGCTCGAATTCTTCACTGAGCTAGAGAGATTTTTGTGTTGTTTCATCATATTAGGGTTTGACTTACATGGAAAAATTGGTTATGATTTGGGGAAAAAACCGATTCTGATTCAAAATATGAAAAATAATTTACTAGGATAACATTCTAATTCAAAATTCAAAATTAATTAAATTCTAATATGTTACACTTGCATTGTAAAATCACTGGGTAAGAAACATATAAAAACTTTACACCGAAGGCAAATCTAGTCCTCGCGAATATTAGTATTCATTATATCCTTTCCATAAAGAAAATATAAACCTCACAGCTAACTTAAAGAAAGAAAAGCACTCAAATTTAACTTGGTTTAGTTTGATTGCCACACATAATATTTGATTTAGTTTGGGATGAGTAATTTTTGAACTGATATAATTATTCTAGTTTGAAGAATTGTACTAGTATTACGTTCATGCATAACTTCCATACCAAGGTTAGCATTGTTAATAATTTCAGTCCAAGTATTAATTACATGAATCTGGTTGAAATTGAAAACCAATCCATCCAAGGAAACAACCCTAGAGTATAATCAAATGAATGAAAAGAAAATGAGCAAAGTGGCTCACCAATTCACTTGGTTAAATAACATATCTCAATTGTGCTCATTGGCTCAATGAGCCAAACTTTCTTAATTTGATTAAGTTAGAGTTGCTTGTTCCATACCTCTTAGTAGGGGTGTTAAAAACCGATCCAGAACCAATAAATCAAATCAAATCAAACCAAACATATTGGTTTAGTTCAGTTTTGGTCGGTTTTCAAAGCCTACTGAATTGATATTCGATTCTAAAAGTTAGAAACTGATAAAATTCAGTTCGATTTCTGTTTGTCATATGCAAAATTAAAATTAACGTAACTGAACTGAATTATCATTAGATTTGAAAAACATAATCCATTTTTGGTGTAAATAAATTAAAATTTTTGATATTTTATTTTTGTAGCATTTAATATAATTAATCATGTCTAACTGTTAATTTTATTATTGTTAATAAGGAATGAAATTAAGGTTAATTGGAGATCATGATAACAATTTTCAATTATATCTAATTAGTTGATTTGAGAATTTAATTTATTATAATTTGAAAATTATTGAATTTCATTTATAAAATTTCTATGAGAGTTTTCTTTAATTTTATTCTTTATTTTGAATCATAACCAAAACTAAACTAAAACCAAACCAAGATTTCAGGGTCAGCTCTTGCACAAAAGAAATTTAGTTTTGGTTTCAAAGTTACCAAAACCGATCTCTACCAATTCAATTTGGTTAGATTACAAAATCAAACCGAACCAAACCACAAACACTCCTACTTCTGAGTTTACTATATAATTGGTTATTGTGTAAATAGACATTTTATGTTGATTAGACTTTATGTTCTACACTATCTTATTGCTTTTACATGTTGTGGAGTCATATTCGAACTCCTATTAATTTGTTCTACAATTGATTTAAGACAAAAATACAATAATAACTCATATTTTTCTTCAAATATATTTTCGTTACTTTGCCGTTTTTTAGTTTGTTCTTTACATCTTCTTTAAAATTTTAGAATAGCTCATTATCATTGGGCCAACAAAAGGAAAGACCTACATTCAGAGAAGTCAAAGCCGGACCAATTCCAATTACTGGGGTGGGCAAATTCGGCTAGACCCACTAGTATGCCCAACTCCCAAGATTTGGTTTGGGTTGGACTGTTTTGCGAGTATTAGGAATCGACCACGATTCAGTGACTCCTAAAACTGTAGGTCATAATTCAGTTCACAATTTCTGAAGTCAAAACCCGTCACAACTGTAGGTTTAACCCGACCCTAAACCCAAATTACTCAGCCCGAAACTTGAATTACTTGGCCCAACCCACTATTTGTAGTTCATTAACAAAAATAATTTAGGATATGTGACGTGGGCCCCAAAATGGAGGATCAATCCGACTAATTACTCTTTAACAAATAAATTTAGAAAATAAAAAGAAGTCAAATTTTAGTATATTGTAAAAGTGAATGGGCCCACAAACATCCGCTTGTTGCGCAAACTTTCCAGCTGGTGGACGGACCCACTCCAAATCAAAGTGGGTGAAGGCAGAATAATGGGTCCCAGTATATCACGTGGCCACGTCTGCACTTGATCCGGGAAGCCCAACAGAGTGAAGCCAACAATCTGCGTGTTTGGTTTATTAAATTTAACTTATATTTGAATAAAACAAAACAATTACATTTATGCCATTTTGTCACCTTTTTTTGAAAAATATTGTTTAAAGAGAGATGTAATATTCGTACATCGTTGATTGTTCCTATTAAGGTGATCTCCATTAAGCTACCAACATAAAATAATTATTAGAGGTAATCATTTTGGCTACTTTGTGTCTATGCTCATGCTCGAAGATACTATACAAAAAAACATACTAGCCCCTTATGCTAATTAAGCTTTTAGGTCATGATCAAACGCAAAAGTTGTTCTAATTTCAAGTTATTGAGAGATCTTCAACTTTACAATGATAATTGATGGTGTATGATCTATTTTATTCCCAATTCTGTATTGGACGCTCATGATGGATATAAATTGCTATCACAAAATTTTGCCATGCAGCGATTCAAAATTTTTATTTTACATATTCTTGCTATGAATATGTCATCTCATTCAAATGTTTAACATATTTCATGCGTTATGCTCCCAAACTAAAAAACGGTGGAATTCATCTATTGTGGTCTACCTAAAAAATTTTGGTTTGTACCTCACAAAAGAAAATTTTAATTATGTTCCAATAAACAAATATGGTAGGTTGAAGAAGTTATTTACCATTATAGGGGTGACCATCAATTGAACTGAACCACAGATTGACCTCGAACTATAGGGGTTCAGTCCGATTCCTACCTTCATAGGAATTGGATTTGTTTTACATGGAGTGCAACCGCAAGTAACGGTTCAGTTCATAGTTTTTAGGTTCAAAAACCATGAAAAATTAAATTGAACCTACACCCGACTTTGATTAAAACCCAACCTAAAAACTAGAAAAATAGCACATATAAGATCAATATTAGTCTAAGAGGAAGGGGAGAGTGAATTAAACTAATTAATTTTTTCATGTGATTATATATATTCTTTTCACTAGATATGCAATAAAAAAAAACATAAAAGTAAAAAGATAAAGAAAGAGATTGCAAACATATTTAGTAACACGGTTCGGACAACCTTGACTACGTTCGTGCTTTAAGACTCCCCATTGAAAATTCATTTCACTAGAGCCTCTCCGGTTATATTCGATTGAGCTTCTGGACGTCAATTAAGTTTTTACAACAACTATTACGTGGCGGTACCCTTCAATTGTCTCTTAAGAACAAAATGTAAAATAATAAAATCAAAACCTAATTCTCACAAATGTATACTCTCAATTTAGGAAGGAGAGGAATAGATTGAGCATTCAAAGATATAAGAGATATTGATAAATGAAATTTGCAGTACTTGGATATGATTTTTCTCTTCTTTTTTTTTCTTCAATTCATAGGTGCTTATATTTATAAAAACTACCAAGTGGTCGACCACCCAATTAAACTGGTCAACCGCTTCCTAATCGTTGGATGTTATCGTTATACATCTGATCAACAACCGTTTGCCAGGTCTACCACACCAATCGACCTATGTTTTCTTTAGTTGATTGCTTCAACATATGTCAGGAAAACAATTCAGTTCGATCCAATTTTCGGTTGACCACTTCCTTCACCTTGGTCGACTCCTCCATCGTATTGAAAATAGAGACTGCTCTCTGTAATATTTTCCGTCGACTACCCTTCGTCCTAGTTTAGTGATATCTCTAGTTTGGGATACTTGAACAATCTGTAATTTCCCAGGTCAACTGCTTTTTTTCTATGGTCAACCGCTACATTGTGTTTTGCACACTTTAAAGTCTTTAAGTCCCAAACATCAAACGATTAACTATATGGACATATACAAAACATGATAATAAATACAAATACCCTTATTAAAAGATGTTTTCAATTAAGATCAAACATATAATGAATTCAATAAATAAAACAACTTATAGAAAATTAAACCAAATATTATCAAAACAATTAAGTTTAATATCTCATAAGCTAACAACCTAGTACAAAATCAACCAACAAAACAAACAATATTTTAAAAAATATATTTTCTTTAAAAAATTAGAACCAAATCATAAAACTAGATTGGTTCCAGAAGCTAATGGTCCTAAGCCATTGCTAAAGATTGGGAACCAGTAGGTCACAATTTGGTATGGTTTTACGATCGAACCGAACCGAACCGAACCAAACTGCTTGTGCCCAACCTTAAATCATTATATAGATCCAAATATTTTTCTCTACGCATGTTTTTTGAAAAATCCAGAAATCATGTTGGAATTCTATTTATGGAATTGAAAACAAGTTTGCAACGAAAAATTCAGTGCATCTATTTTATTTAGATCTAGTCAATAATTCATTTAGTTCATCAATCTTCTAGTGTGATAGTGTATTTGTTGTTTTTTTTAACACAAAATTTTAAGTTTATTATCGATGTTTTCAAAATAATAATTAGAAGAATAAATTTTGAACTTACATCAAAGAAATGTGAATCAAGAGATAATCTTTTTAGACAATATAATAATTTAGTTTATTTGAAATTAATTTCATTTCATTTATGAATATTGTCATTATATTACGACATGTGCATGTCATTTCATGTAATTTTTTATTTTAATAATTTATAATTTATCATAAATATTTATATTGTCATTATATTACGACATGTGCATGTCATTTCATGTAATTTTTTATTTTAATAATTTATAATTTATCATAAATATTTTACTAACATATTTTTGTAATGACTCAAGAGGGTAATTTAGGCATTCTGGCCAAATTAAATTTCACGCTAGAGAGAAATGCTTGGACATAAACGTCACTGACAATGGCTTCACCCGAAAATCCTAACCCCTACTCTCCTCAGCCCCACCTTTCCACTGTCTCTCTCTCGTTTCTCTCCCAATCAAAGCAGTGCAAGACCTGACCCGTGGCTTTTCTCACTCTCTAAAAACCCACTTTTGGGAATTTTGAAGCATTCGATCGACCTCACTCTCGAGGAAATGAAGGATTTTAGAGGGGGCTTGCTTCCTTGTTCAATGACCGATCTTCTCCTTTCGATCTGTTACTGAAAGTGACCGGTGAGTTTAATGGTTAATCATTTTCCCTTTTTTTTTGTCCTTCATCTGAAGACAAATATTGTTTGATTTTTGCGGCATTGATCTTCTGCTGGTTGCTACACCGCACGGGGTTTATGCTTATTCTGTGAACTATTGGAGCTGTTTTCTTTTTTTTTTTTTCAGTTAGTTATTTGCACATTTTCTACTTTAGGTATTTATCTCAGCCAATTTAGATATTTTTTATGCTGATGATGTCAAATGATTGATATACGGTCGTGTTGGATTTTCCCCATTCCCTTCGGCTTAGATGCATGAAATGATTTTTTTTTTCCGAATTGATTTGAGCATTCATGAACGTCAAAGAGAATGACAACTGTTTTGCACAGTTGCTTGTCATTGACAAATTGGCCTGCTCTTGTTTCTATCAGTTCCTGCTTCGTGAAAGGCTATTGATGAACCCTTTAAATTAGATGGTTTGATTTGTAAAAATACCCTTATGCATGATTTATGTCGAGTTACTCATATGATTTTTGGAACAGGTAGAATTTTAAGTTCTCAGAAATATGCTGAAACATATAGTGAAATGAGCCAAATTGAAGTATCTATGACGAGGGCTCCTCTTGTTCCTCTCGCGACTCTAATAGGGCGGGAGCTTAGGAAAGAAAAGGCCGAGAAACCTTTTGTAAAGTTTGGACAGGCTGCTTTGGCAAAGAAAGGAGAGGATTACTTTCTCATAAAACCCAATTGCCAGCGGATTCCTGAAAACCCATCTTCATCATTTTCCGTCTTTGCGGTATTGTTTTATTCTGTAAATTTTACTTTTGCACTATCTCAAAAGATGTTAATAACACAAGGAGATTCAGATCATAGGAAGTTAAAATCTTTTTCGGTTGATAGTTTGGGTCTTATACATTTGAGAGTAATGGAGAAATATTCATTTGGTACCACAGTATAAAATATCAATTGCAATTTCAATTCACTAGATTTTCGATGGGCACAATGGAATATCAGCCGCTATCTTTGCAAAGGAGCATTTATTGGGCAATGTCTTGAGTGCAATTCCTCAAGGGATCAGTCGAGACGAATGGCTTCAAGCCCTTCCTCGGGCTCTGGTTTCCGGATTTGTAAAAACAGACATTGAGTTTCAGCAGAAAGGTAGGTACTTTATTTTCTTTTTAGTCATCAAATTCATTCATTTTTCATGTTTTTTCTTTGTATGCTCAATGCTTTTTGCATTCTTATGTATTCTAAAACTTATGACAGGTGAGACTTCAGGGACTACTGTCACATTTGTTGTGATTGATGGATGGACAGTTACAGTTGCATCTGTAGGAGATTCTCGGTGCATATTGGACACTCAGGGAGGTGTGGTTTCTCTGCTGACTGTAGATCACAGGCTTGAGGAGAATGAGGAAGAGAGGGAGCGAGTCACTGCCAGTGGGGGTGAGGTAGGAAGGCTCAATGTTTTTGGAGGAAATGAGGTATGTTCTCCTATTTTTACTTCTAATAATTGTGTTGGAAGCAGATCAAATCTATCTGTCTGCCGGTAGTTCTCATCTGATTCCGATCAGAACATAATTCATAGGTTGGGCCTCTTCGCTGCTGGCCAGGTGGACTATGTCTTTCTAGATCCATCGGTGACACAGATGTGGGAGAATTTATTGTTCCAATTCCGCATGTTAAGCAAGTGAAGGTGAGTATTTGCTTCTTTTCGATGGAAGTTGCATTTTCCCAGAATTTACCCTAATTTTTCTTCTGATGATTGATTCAACCGCTTATAAAAATGATATACTGCTTATGGGGTCAAATCAATACGTTCTGAGAATAAAAATGGAATATTAATCTCATCGATCTTGTGCTAGTAAGAGTATTTGGATTTCTTTTTCATTGGTATTTTGAATTCCATCTGTTTTTTTTCCTTTATTCAGCTTTCAACGGCTGGAGGAAGACTGTTAATAGCTTCTGACGGCATCTGGGACGCATTATCGTCTGATATGGCTGCCAAATCTTGTCGTGGTTTACCCGTTGAGCTTGCTGCTAAGTTGGTCGTGAAGGTGAAATCTTATGAGAGTTTTGGTATATTTTCAGGAAGATTTTCTCTCATGATCTCTCAGCTCACTATTTAATTTTGTCTGGTGTGTAGGAGGCTCTGCGGTCGAGGGGCCTGAAGGATGATACCACATGTTTAGTTGTTGATATAATCCCTTCAGATCAACCTGTGCCTCTACCAACTCCAAGTAGGAAACAAAATATGATAACTTCACTTATTTTTGGGAGGAAATCACATAACTTTTCAAACAAAGCTGGGAGTAATAAGCTTTCTGCTGTTGGAGTTGTGGAGGAATTATTTGAAGAGGGCTCTGCAGTACTTGCTGAGAGGTATTTCTTTGAAATTTCAATTCTTTTCTGAAACTGAGGAATATGAGTAGATGCTATTTGTTTTTCTTCATCCATAGGCCT
Organism: Begonia loranthoides; assembly: GCA_022433065.1. NCBI lineage: Eukaryota > Viridiplantae > Streptophyta > Magnoliopsida > Cucurbitales > Begoniaceae > Begonia > Begonia loranthoides. The sequence continues at coordinate 10,860,052 of CM039485.1, forward strand.
AATTGGAACTCTTCTCCCTGATGAATGCAGGTTGGGCAAGGATTTTCATTCGGACCCAAATTCTGGGATCGTCAAATGTGCAGTATGCCAAGTGAATCAACCCCTAAATGAAACTTTATCGGGGAATTCCGACCCTTTGTTTTCAGCATCATTGAAGGCGTGGGAGGGCCCTATCCTCTGTCCAAACTGTCGGAAAAAGAAAGATGCAATGGAAGGGAAAAGACCAAGCAAACCCATGATAACCTCGTAATTACTTGCCCGGTAACATACTATGTTGATATGTTTTTCCATTCACTCTTTGATCATGCTTGTGGGGGGGGGGGGTTTTTAATGGTGATAAACGCGTGTAAGAAATGAGGTTAATATACAGAGCTAACTAATCAAATGTTCTGGAAACTGTTAGAAGATCATATTAATTCTTTAGGTGTCTATAATTGAAGACTACATACTGATACTTTCTAACTCTTAATCGACTAGTTCAGATGATGTTGTTCCAAGAAGTTTTAGTTTTGTGGGTTCCTAGAAGTTCATGTAATGTTTCGGCAGTAATTGTGGTGAGCCATTTGTGCTGTGGTGTAGCAATGAACACGGCCATTAATGGCTTAGGCTTCTGAATCATGTTTTTGTCAGTTCTAGATCAAGATTGTTTCTGTCAATGACAACTAGTGTTTTAGACAGAGTTTCAACAAAAGATTAAGAAGAAACGTAGGATGGGAGTCGGATCTTCCCTGCAATTTATGAAGCAATCATGGGTGTGTAAGGGAAAAACTTTCACACGCACAACATATTTGATTCAGCATCACCACATCGACGAACACTACTTTCTTGCCCTGTATTTCTTTTTTTAACGGCACAGTGAGTTCTGTCATCGTTTAACTCTAAACATAAACTGAAGCACTGCAGCAAATAAGCTGTGAAATGGGTCTAATAATTAGATTCTCAATTATGATTATACCACAAAAAACATATTTTCTGCAGAGCAGAGCAGCGTGACTGCCTATTGATGCATTGTGAGACAGTAATTCGATGCCACTGGAGCAGGGCCGTGGCAAATCCATAGCACTTATTCGACCATACACTCTCCCTTGACCAATTGTATTGAAGCTACTTAAATTTATCACGTGTGCTGCATTTGAGTGTTCAAGTAGATACAAATCCTCACGACACTCGATCAATGGATGAACTCTCTCTCTCTGCCTCCCTCCCTCTCACTCACCCACCCTCCCTAGGCAAACCATAGAAAAAGAGATTGCAAGTCACTCAACAATTGCAAAGTGTTTTTTTGACTAAAGGATTAGAAAGATGTTTGAAAACCGCACTTTATTCATCTAATGAGGTGTTTGATTCTATTTCATGATGGGGAAGAAAGAGGGACAATTTATGTAACGTCTAAAAAATTTGCACAAATAATTTTATATGTAATGTGGTATTTTAGAATTTAAATGAAATAATTATTTTCAAAATTGAAGAATTATAGTGAATGATTAAATTTGGGATTTTTTAAGTTACGGTATCAGAAAAGCTAGAGTGAAAGATTATATTTTTATAAAAATATAAAATTTATTAAATAAATTAAAGAATTAGGAAAATTGGTGCAAAAAGAAAATAAAAAGCATAAGGTAAGAATGTCTATGGAAGAATTATTGATTAAGTAACAAAAGCTGGACATGAAAAAAATAGGAAAGAATATTGCGTAAAGTGTCAGCATAAGTGTGCATGCAAATCGCAACAACATTAGTGTTTGCAAAAGTGTGTTGTCCATGAGGGAATTGTATACACGACAGATAGTTATTAGCGATAATGTGAAAAAGTTCGCGTACATGGAAAGGAATGTGTTCGCAAATGGATGACATCGTATTATGATAAGGAACGTATCCGTGGAAGAGAATGCATATACAGTGGATAAGTAAATGGAAGAAAACATCATTGTTTGGATTCAAATTGTAACATTCCAATTCGGTTTTACATTTCCATATGTCCATTTTACAATTTTATAAAAATTTTTATCATTTTAAAACCCGTTCAAGATACTTAAAGGAAAACATCAGAGTAAATATATGTGGAAACATTAAACTGTTTTTCAAACAATATTATTTAAAACATTTGAAAATCATAATATAAAGTCTTTAAACAATTTAAATACTTTTATTCTTTCGTGAGCCATAACCCCTGAGGTCGATCCGCATATGGTAACACAAGCTTGCTTCGCATCACACTTCTTTCACGTTCACTTCACTTGGATCACAATCAATACCTACACCACAAGAGAAATTATGAACCTTTTGTCCAGTAAGAGATATAAATGAAATGTAGATGCAATGCTTATGACAACTCTATATGCATATGTCTATTAGACCCGCACATTGGGTGAGAGCAACCTCTTTAGTATCCGAATTCACCACACAGATTCGTTTCCACGTGAGAGCAACCTCTTCAGTATCCGAACTCACGTAAAACGAATCTGTTTACGTTTATGTTTATTCACATTTGAGTGAGAGCAACCTCTTCAGTCTCCGAACTCACCTACCGGTTGGGTGAGAGCAACCTCTTTAGTATCCGAACCTGCCCGAATGAGTTTATTTCCACATTTATTCATATTTGGGTGAGAGCAACCTCTTCAGTATCTAAACTCACCTGCTCGTTGGGTGAGAGGAATCTTTTCAATATCCGAACTCACCTGCACGAGTTGTTTTCCACGTTAGAGCAACATCTTCAGTATCCGAACTCAAGTAGAAAACACACATTTACTTAATTAAGTTCATTATTATCCCATGCAATGCATGATATGCAACCCTACTAACATGCCTATATGAATGTCACACAACAGTTCTTATATCACAAGCAATAATACAATTAATTTACAAACAATGAGTATGAATCATGCATCAACTATAATTTAACACTAATCATGCTTTTACTAACATAATATCATTTATCCTAACAGTGATACAACACAATTTTTCCTTTATCTTTCTCGTGTTATCATCAACAAATTATAGTTTCATTTCAAACAAGATCAACTTCTTAAATTATATTTATTTAACACTGAAGACACTAAGATACGGCAACAACCAAACTTCCTATGCACATATAAACAACTACCGAAGGGAAACATGTTCTTATGCAATTGTAATATTCCTCACCAGCACATCAACCAACAATATTTTTATTTATCCTATGAGCATAATATTCATAAGAAAATATCATAGAACCTATTTGTAATTTTTGTAACCATGCAGAGAATATTATAAGGAGTATTTTGCCACTAGAGGACACCTATTCTTTTTGTTAAACTACAACGGGTTAGTGCATTAAGGGTAAATAGGTTTATCGACAGTTTTCATCGTGAGAAACAGGTTCATAAACGGGGAAGGTAACCAACAAAGGCATATTTAGGTAATTATCCTTGCAGAGAATAATTACAATTCAAGCAATCTAACAAACATGCAGAACTCATATTTATGTGATTGACTTCGATCTATTAACATCAATACTATTGGCAACCCAAACAATAGAGAAGCCATGAACGAATCAACCATTATCAGGGGCTAGGGAATCGTAGAAAACTATTCAAAAATATCATGGAGAGAAGAATAATCATGATCAATAATCTATCACAGAAGCAATACTTCAGAGAACAACAATTCCATGCTGCAAACAACCATACTCCTGTGATGTAGATCTTTACATACAAAACACATACATAATCCCATACTTTCCTTCTGGTTTAAACCTCTTTTCCACTCAGCAACAACCTCTCCTCTCAGTCGAAGCTTTCCTCCACAGAACACAGAACCAGAAAAAAAAAACAGAGAGTTATCGAGAGAGAGTTTAGAAAACACAAACAACCATCCCCCTATTCTTCCCTTTTGACCTTCTAAATACACATTGGACCAATCAAAAGATGTTGAGGAGGTGCAACGTATTGGTTTCCAGCAACTCCTCCAGCTTCCAAGCATCGATTATACGTTTTCAGATGGATAGTCGACACACTGAATGATCGATTCAATGCCCACGATAGACCACCAGCTTCCATTGATCAGCAGCAAATTCAAATTCCAAATTTACTGGTCGATCAATGTCCATGATGATTGGCCACCAAACTCGACCGCCATATAGTCTGAGAATTTATCACATAAATCATTCGACCACAGCCTATATTAATCCATTTATTTTCCTAATAATTATAAAGAACCACATCTCTATAAATCCAATACATTTCAAGGTATTAAACATTATCTTTCATAATAATATCAACTATAAAGTATGACAGTTTCTCAATGACCAAAACATTACTTTTTTCTTAATCTAAGATTTACACGCAGCTGAGTACTCTGGGTATAACAAAAGTACACTGAAAATGAATATCTACATAAAGGAGCGCATCTGCGGTGGATAAGTAAAATGAGTAACATGTCGTCATTGAATGGAAATATCCGCGGAATGATGTATCTGTGGAAATGTTGGTGTCCGCAGAAGTGTTGGTGTTTTGCAGGAGTGATATCCATTAAAGAATAAATGTACGTGGTAATAGCGATTGATAGATGATTTATGAGGGATTCACGGTATTAGGATTCGTGGAAACGTTGGTGTACGTGGGAGTGTTTGTGTTCGTGAACGTAAATGTAAAATGCAAACATGGAAAATTGTTATTGGAGGAGAAAGACAAGTGGATGTCCATAGTGGAAGCTCACATGTTTGCTATAACAATTGGACATATTTAAAATATGATTTTTCACGAAATTCACGAGCTACAATTTGATTTCGAACTGATAAGAAAATGATAATAACAAGATGCATTATTGGTAGGATTTTTTGCCATGGGATTTACAAATTATCAGTTTATAAATACAAAGAATTGAAGCAAAACCTTAATCAGCCTTGAGCTACAAAGCTTGGTTGTTACTCTCTTAAGCTCTATGAAAGTATATCTTTTATGGTTAGGACTTTGTATTTTAGAAGGGCGATAATGATGATGAAATAGTTGGAGTTGTTTTTAAGCCTTTGAAACATAATAGTTGATAAAATTCCATCTTTTTCTATTAACTTGATTCTTTTCTTTTTAATTTCAAGGGAATCAATAAGTTGAAACAAAAGTTGGATATTATAGACTCCACAAAGGACTCCAAGTAAGTGATGCTTGCTTGTGTTTGACCTTTGGCCTACATCACAAAATACTAAGTTATTTATACTTATGATAATTGCGCTATTTATGATATCTAATGGCCGTTGATTGAGGATGTGTTTCTACTTTGATATGTTAACGTTGACCAAAGATATGTTTCTAATTTGTTTATGTAAACGTTAACCGATGATGTGTTTATGTTTTTTTCATAATAATGTTGATTGAGGATGTGTTTATACTTTGTTCATGAGACATTGATAACAAATATGCTTACTATTTGTTGCTTATAGTTTACGTTTGAGATATTGATAGATGATATGTTTATTATTGCTGTTTCATTAATTATGTTGATACGTTGATTGATGATATGTTATTGTATTATGTTCATGTATGTCAGACTGTTATTATGTGTCATATGTATGTCTCATGCATTATGAAAAATATTTTTTTAGTATTGAAAGAGAATTTCATGCATATGTTTGTATGTAAGAAAGAATGAAACAAAAACGAACATACGTAAAGAAGAAATTGAAGAGTTGAGGACAGGTTGTCCCAAAGGTTGGACCTGTGGGGTATAAGCCTATTAGTGATGAATTTGAAGGGCTTCTCCAAAGGTCTTGAGGTTGTTGTGCATTGATGTATGTGACAGCTAACAAAGGTCCCCTGATGTTGGGACTGTCTCGTCAAAGGTCGCAAGACGTAAGTGGTGCGTGCGACCCATAATCATGTCTACTCTTCCCCTAGACAAAACAATGAAAGAAAAGAATGAAAGAATGAAAGAAAGAAAGACTGAAAATGACAATATATGTTTTTACGTAAAACTGCATCTCATGCTTATGATATATTTATGCATCTCTTATTGAGCGTTAGACTCATATATGAACTTTGTGATTGTTAGAGTTCGATTGTGACCCAGATTCTAGTTTGGCCAGGTTGGGCCCATATCCAATATTAGAGTTTCCTATTACTTGTATGATTAGGGGTTCTTGTTTCAGTATGACTAGGATTTCCTGTTTATGCTATAAATATAAGCTTGAGTCACAAAACTCATTGTACTTTGATTTCTGATTAGTGAATTGCTTCTTTGCCCATGGTATTTCCCCATAAGGGTTTTCCACGAAACTTTTTGTGTCATTACTTCCACAGTTTTCTTTTTTGTTGCGCGTTCGATTTTCAACAATTGGTATTAGAGCTTGGTTGAAGTTCTCTATACCAATTTTTAACAATTGGTATTAGAGCGAAGTTAAGAGTTATAGTACTAAGATTGAATGAATTTTAGGGTTTACAATTTTTTTGTGAAAAATTGTAATTGAGAAAAAGAATTGAAAAAAAAAAAAACAAAACAAAAGAAAAGCAGTTCCCAAAGAGAAGAAGCCATTTGCCCAACTTGCCCGCCGTCTGTTTCCCATCTTCTGTCGCCAGTTTCTGCCTTTCGTCACCAAGGAACAAAAGCAGCGAAGAAGAAATTCCTCTTTGCCTCACTCGTCGATCGATCTATTCAGAGAAGAAGAGGCTCATTGCTATCGTTCTTTGTCGTGTCATTCTTCCTCAGAATATAGAGGAAAAAGATGTCGCATCGCTCGACTACCAACCACCGTCGCACAATGCTAACCGTTTTCGACCTCCATCCGTGAAGGGAGTCTCCAGCGTTGGTTTCAATCTCTTGTCTGACCACTACCCTCGTCGCCATTCAACTCATCTCTTTTGCAACTCCTCCCATCTACGAAGTCAAGCCTAATTTCCAGAAAAAAGGGGGACATCTCAATTACTAGGATTTGTTCTGGTTTGTGATCGTTGGAAATATTGGATTTTTTGGAGCGAATTTTCTTTTTATGGGTAAGATATTGCATAGAAATTTTTCAGAGAGAAGAGATCAAAGTTTTTGGGGCAGATATTTTGGATTTAGATATTTGGGATAAATTCAAAAAATTCTAGGGGAGATGGGTTCACTAAAATTTGATATTCTGTTGTTGGATCAGAATACAAGATTTTAGCTATGGCAAGTGAAGATGCGAGATGTGCTCGCACAGATGGATTTAGATGACGCGTTATTAGGGCTCGATAAAATGCCCACGTCATGGAGTGAAGAGGAGAAACTTCGAAAGGATTGAAAATGCCTATCTTTGATACATCTGCATTTGTCAAATCAGATTTTATAGGATGTTTTGAACGAGAAATCTACCGCTAAGTTATGGTTAAGATTAGAGCAGTTGTGTATGAGGAAAACCTTGACTAGTAAGTTGCATTTGAAGCAAAGACTTTATTCTCATCAGTTGATCGAAGAAGGTTCTATTGAAGAACATTTGGCTGCATTCAAAGAGTTAGTTTCATATTTGGAGACTATGAGATGCAAGTACGACGAGGAGGATTTAGAGTTGATTTTACTATGCTCGTTACCTGCTTCATATGGTACTTTAAGAGATACAATTTTATATAATAGAGAAAGTCTAACTCTGAAAGATGTTTATGGTTTTTTGTTATCAAAGGAAAATATGAAGTAGATTGTTGTTGGATCTGAGTCTCGAGGTGAGGGACTCGTTGTTCGGGGTAAAACAAGAGAGGCAAACAAGAAAGATAGTGATAATGTTTAGAATTTGAAGGGTAGATCAAAGTTAAGGAACCGTGATAGAATATGTTACTTTTGTAAAAAAAAAGGGCACATTAAAGCTGAGTGTCATAAATTGCAGAATGAAATAAAGGGAGCTGTTGATAAGGGAAAACAACCGATGACGTCTGGTGAAGTTGTTGTCGTAGAAGAAGAAGACTATAGTGATGGAGATGTTCTAATTGTGTTAGAGGGAAACTCAAAGCGAAACAAGGATTAGATTCTGGATTCAGCTTGTTCGTTTCATATGTGTTACGATCGGGATTAGTTTTCGACATATAAGACCGTTTCAAGAGGTTCTGTGTTAATGGAAAATAACACACCTTGCTAGATAGCTGATATTGATATCATCAGAATCATAATGTTTGATGGAGTTGTGAGGACATTGGGTAATGTGTGATATGGTTTGATTTAAAGAAGAATCTGATCTCGTTAAGTACTCTGGATTTGAAAGGGTATAAGTTCACTACTGTAGGTGTAGGTATAGAGATTAGTAGGGGTGCTTTCACAAGTTAAAGGGACACAGAAGCTCTGTAAATTTATATGTGTACAATGACAGGTAATCAGACCACAAAGTTTGTGAATTCACCTTCTAAAGGTTTTTAGGAGAAGACTCAGAAGAAGTAATGTTCTCAGGTGAAGTTCAAGTTGGGTTGTAAATCTACATCAGAGCCGATACGTGAGCCTATTACAGATGTTCAGCGTGATGCAGTCACCACATCGTCATCACATCGTCACCAGTTTTAGTTTTACGTCAAAGTAGTATCATCAAAGGTAAAACCAAGAGGAAGGGTAAAGCTCCACAGCAATATAGTGAAACTACTTTAGTGAGTTATGCATTGAGTGTGTTTGAGGGTATTGATTCCAGTGGGAAGTCTTCAACATATTCACATGTAGTTCGTTGTGACGTGTTTGATAATTCGGTGGTACTTTGGAGGAGATGTGATTTCTTCTCGAGTGTGTCTCTTATGTTTAAGTAGGGTTTAAACTTGATTAGTAACAGATATTGAGTTGACCCATTAGGGGCCTATGTGGAAGATGAAGTTATTTTTTGTTGGAGTTTTGGGGATTTGTTTGCCTTGCATTGGAATTTCTTTGAAGATGGAAATTGTTAGAGTTCAATATTCTGGATTCGTTTTGGGGTGGGTCGTTAAGCCTGCATTGGATCTCTCATGTAGAATTCGTGTCAATGTGGAGATTGTTAGAGTTCGGTTGTGACCCGAATTCTAGTTGGGCTAGGTTAAGCCCATATCCAATATTAGGGTTTCCTATTTCCTGTATGATTAGAGTTTCCTATTTCAGTATGACTAGGATTTCCTGTTTATGCTATAAGTATAAGCTGGAGTCGCAAAGCTCATTGTACCTTGATTTTTGATTAGTGAATTTCTCCTATGCCCGTGATTTTTCCCCATAAGGGTTTTCTACGTAAATCTTGGTGTCTATGCTTCAACAATTTTCTTTTTCCATTTCGTGTTTGATTTTCAACAGTGATGTATGTTAGAATGATTTTACTAAGGAGCTTGAAGATGTGAACAGATGATAGTTGCGATTGAAAATGTATTTTCATGAGCGAGACTATGGCGTTGTGGAAGCAAAATTGACTCATGAGTGATGATTTGAGTAAAACATATTAGATAAGAAATACTTTATAGTTTAATTTGCTTTTAAATGTTTGAAGTCAAGTTCAAATATTTTAAGAATATTTAAGTTTATTTTATATTGGATTATTCTATGTTCAAATTTTAAATGAGATTTCTTTTGAGACTTCTGCTATATGATTTTAAAGACATGAATTTTAAATGATTTTTTTTAAAAAAAAAAAGAAAAAAATGACAAAAAAGAAGGGAATTTACTCTATGAAGCATTATAATTTAGTTGTTAGTTTAAGTTGAAAATCTGATGAGATTAATAGGGCATATCAATAGCAAATGCAAGTGGATGCAATGGCTATGGTTTCCTATGTCATACCAATTTGGTGTAGCGAGAGTTTTGGTATCGTTGAAAATGCACTGACTTATTAAGGGTAATAAAAGGGCATTGGATTATACACACAACTTCTTCTCTCACATAACCCTTCAAATTTAGCACCATTATAAATATGTCCTTCTAGGATTTGTTCTTCTTCAATGCCACCTTCTTTTACGAAATTGATTGTTTGTCTGTTTGGACAATTATTAGATAGCTGGCCTAATTTATTGCAATGGAAGCATTTGCCTAGATTAGGGCAAGAATTAGAATCATTATGACTTTGACATGGTTGAGGATTTTGACTTTTAGTGTTAGTTTAAGCAGGCGCTAAATTCCTAGTTTTATTGTCGATATTGCCCATAGTTGTCCTTCCCTTCCGCATAAGTAAACTCTCTCGAGTTTGTCATTGAAAATTATTTGAAGCACATGTGGTTGATTTATTAATTTGAATTCTGACCTTCATTGCTGAATTAATTGCCTCTGTCATAGTCCAAATGTTCCTAAATTAATTGCTAGTCAATTTTTAATAATCAGTTTTTAAACCTCTACTATAATGAGCTATTAATTGATTTTTAGTTTTAGATAAAGTCACTTAAACATTCAATCGATAAAACTCCCTATGTATAGTCAGTCTTTTACAGTATGATTGCATTGTTGACAAATTTGGTATTGTTAATATAAGAATTACTCATAATAAGGACGAAGAAATCACCTTTGTAACAAACTTTATCTTGGGCTAAGTTCTGACACGTAATTTTCTCTGTCAATGGCAATTAGATTGAAGTTGTATAAGCCATGTGTTTAACCTGATTTTTTTTCGCAATATCTAAATAGTCAAAAAATTTCCCAAAAACATGGACCCAATCAAGAAAATCTTAAGCATTTAGCCTACCGTCAAAACTCAATAAATCTATCTTCATTTTGAATTAGTGAGTATTTGGTTTGTGATTAGAAACTTAGTTAATATGAAAATCATCTCATTCATTAGATGAACAAGATTGGCATAATGGTAGAAAAACATCATGACCTTTGAGATTTTGAACTGTTTTGTCTGAAACCATAGCTTTCTTGTCAGAAAACTCATCGTCAGAGTTAAACTTGACTCTATTACTATCTAGAAACCACCCTTGTTGGATGTCGACGATATAGAGATGGTCGATAAAAGGTGGATTTCAACACTCGTATGTGTGATGTTAGATATTTGACAATTATTTAGTGGGCTTCTATATTTAATTATATAATTATATGTCAATAACTATCATCAAGCTAAACCGTACTAAGTGATCTAGTAAAGATTAGTTTTAACATTTAATTAAAGTAAGAGGTTAATTATATAGATTCCAATAATTAGATTTAAGTTTGATGATGACCCAAACTAAACCTAGACCACTAGATATAAACTCAGGGTTATGGTCCTTAAGTTAAATGGTCAATTGTTTTCCGTTCTCTCAACATCTCATCCATTGAATAATAGAAAGATTAAGGTTAAAGATCTCTCTAAAAAAAAGTCATTCTGACTTAGATGATCAAAGACATTTGGGCCTAACTATTTACAAAAACTAATAACAAAGGTAATTTCACGGATCTAAGTACATTTTGCAACTATTTCATTTAGGAGATTCTAACGTGATGCATACATTTTTGGGTTAATAGAATTCAATTTATATGATACTGTCACATTTTCCATGTGGGCAATGTTAGCTTAAGTGTCGTTACACTTATTTATTTTAATGATGATTGTATTGATTGTAATTATAAGTTGTTTATTGATTTTTTTTCTTAATTATTTAATCATTATATTTATATTGATATTAATTGAAAATACCCTTAATTAGGGTATTAATATTGTACTAACATATTTACCTAAGTCCTTGTAGTTAATATGTATGATATTGGGACATAGAAATATCAAGGATGACAAATAAGAGGCAAGAGGCCGAGTAAATAGGAGTGGAGGCCGACCAATAATAGCTTGGACGAAGGAACTGGTCGACTAAGTGATTGACCGCAACATTTATAGATTGCTCATTAGGTTTTGCGGTCGAGAAAGTGGTCGAATAGCGAAGATTTGATCGACTGATTTTAAAGACAGTTTGCCTCTCAGATTTGAAGTCGGAAAAGTGGTCCAGCAGGAGTTGCAGTGATCGACCGAAACCTAGATTAATGAAGAAAGTGGTTGACCAGAGGATCGACCGATCTGGCCTGCAAAGTTCAATGACTCTTTTTCAACGGCTGAATGCAGTCAACCAAAAAAGAAATGGTCGACTGATTTCTTAGTGTCTATAAATATAAGACATTTCGAGACTCAATGTAATGAATCAGGAATTGAGGCAAAGCTCTGCCAATTTTTATACTAAATTCCAAACCATTTGTTGAACTTGTAACCTAACTCTCCTCATCCCTAAATTTGAGTTTTACATTTGTGAGAGTTAGGATTTAGATTGTAACTTTCATTTTCTGCATTGTACTCAAACGAAAAGGGTGACGCCCTACGAATTAGTCAAGTGAAAGGTGATGCCCTGTCAATTGGTCGAGTAAAGGGCGACGCGCTGTGAGGAGTCAATTGTAATGGTTTGTTTGACACCTGTGAAGTCAAACATCGCCAATCGGGGAGATTAGGCAATTAAGGAACTCCAAGTGAAAAACATGGAGCGTGAACATAAGCCGAGATTACTGAACCGCATAGACAACACCGATATCAACTTTCTATCCCTATCTCTTTATATTTGTTATTGTTTTATTTTATATTTGTGATAAATCACCTAGGGTTAGAAAAATATATTTCACACGAAAAAGTTTAGTGTCACCTAATTCACACCCCCTCTCCCAACAGGCAAGCAACAATCGTAATAGGCAATATACTTGTGAAAATATAGATTTACTATTTGATATGAATTTATTATCAATATTTGATTATTTTACTGAGAGCACAACTTACAAATTGATTTTTTTGTCTAAATGAATAAATTTCAATATTGCATTAGGTATTTTGTGATTAGACACAATATTAAATTTATTAAGTGTTGTACTATATGCATTTGAACAGTGAGCCTATTGATTTTCTTTGTTATTTGATACAATTGACTTCAGTTCTTATTAAGTGTTGTACTATATGCATTTGAACAGTGAGCCTATTGATTTTCTTTGTTATTTGATACAATTGACTTCAGTTCTTACCAACGTGAATTCCACTTCAATGTTGAATGGAACAAATTACAAGAGTTGGAATGAGAACATTATGATTGTTCACAGTTGCATGGATATGGATCTTGCAATTCGAACTTAACGACATTCAAATCTTATGAAAATAAGTTCTTATGAGGGAAAGAATGTAATATCTGGTAATTTTATACTATTTTATTGATAAAAAAATGTTTATATTGATTTCTGGGTTGGATTGGACAATTAATAATTCGAAGTTATAAAAATAAAAGATATTGAGAATTTGAAAAAGAAAAGAAAGTGAATTAGAATGTTGTTACGGGCGTCTAGGACTAAGTACAAACGTACACGTCCACTAAGGGTACGGGTTCGTCAAAATATCGGAGCCTGTGGAAAGATTAGTGTTAGTAGGCATTTGATTTTGAGGGGACACATGGTTGCGGATCTATTGTTACGCATAATACTAAGCGTAGAGCGAATATCCGCAATGGATATCTTAGTGGACGTGTACGTTTCTGTGATTGCGCGGATGTCTGGAGTTTAAGTCATTCTTGGAAGAGGACATTCAAACTTTTGTTTTTGTCACGTGGAATGCTTGTGCAGAAATGAGTATGAGGCTGATATTTGTAGCGGATATCCGTAGGTGATGTGTAGGCATCTACAAATGTATGCGTATCTACAGCAAACATCTGACATTGGATTGGTCTTTGGGAATAATTAACGGTTAACAGGATGATTATGGTCCATCAATAAAACTAGAAACACCATGATTACATCTATGATCTTGATCCTAGGTAGATTAAAGTTTCTAGAGAGGAAGGAGGGCATGAACCCACAACTAATGACTCATTACTTGAGTTATCACCTCCTTTCATTCTCTCTTCACACTTAAAAGGATAGGTGAACTGATGAAGGCTCTCATCTTTCTTATTGAAGAACAAACGGGTTGGCAAATTTTCTATCTCTTTGAAGGTAAGTCAAACTCTCATTTAATGCTGATAGAATTTTGATGAGAATAGTTGGTTGATAATATGGAGGTTGAGATATGAGGTTTTATGAAACTGGTGTTAACAGATTGAAGTTTGAGATTTTGAAATTTGGCCTCTAGATTCGTTTCTATGATGAAAAATGCATGGAAGGGTGATTAAAGCACATTAGACGTGATGCATGTAAGGAATTTCTACAAGTATACATGTTTAAGCAACCATTTTAAAAATTGGTTGCAGTGGATAAAAAAATTTGCACATGCTTGGATTCATGGTAATATCAAATCTTCTAAGGTTCCAATTTCAAAATTGTTTTGTTATGATATAATAGACATGTGTATGGATCTATAAGCTATGTAATTTAAGAAATTTGATAAGTTATGAATTTTGGAAGCAAGAGATTGACTTATACTATTTAAAGCGTATTTTCAAACAAATTTTCTACGTTGTTGGAACTCTCTTGAATGATTACAAGTTTTGGAAATCGGGGATTGAGGCTAGTTTACTAGAAGTTATGCATGTTCTAAAGTACATGCTAATGTGAAGATTTATGTGTTATTTTAGGTTGACTAAAACAATGTAATACTTGATTAAGTTGCTATAACAATGTAAGATCTCTAGGTAAGTGAGGTTGTATGTATGTGGTTTTTGAGCCTACATTATAGAACGTTAGGACAAAGATGGTTAATGAAAATGGTTTTTTTTGCATGGATTTTTATTAAGAAAGACTGAAATGTAAATGAAAAATACATAATGGGTTGCTGTGAGAAGGGTTGATTTGGACTGTCTCATGAGGGAGCCAAATGATACTTACTCTCCTTGGAGCTTGAGTTAGATTGTCCAATGAGGTAGACCTAATGTTGCCTACTCCCTCCTAATGATTGGTCCAATGATTAAATGGTCAAGTGAAAAGAAAAAAGAAAAGAAAATATGACATTGTATGTTTTATAAATGAAATTTGCATAATGAATCATGTTCATATCATACATGCACCATTTATTGAGTATTAGGCTAATAGTTTGAATTCCATGATGTAGGTGAAGATGACAATGAGGATTTACATAAAAATGTACGTAACTACTGTGCATGTGGAGGACGTGTTTATGTGGATCCATGATTGGCTGTTACGGCTGAATCAATTGGTGGGGCACTGTTTGCCAAAGGAGTTTGGTAGGATGGAAATGTAATTTAGCAATGAGTTTTTAACTAGAAAAGTATGTTAATATATTAATCGATAAGTTTTGATAAAAGAAATGTAATCCTGGACATTATGCTCATCTGGGCTTACATGCCTATGTTATTTTGGGTATGGATCACATTTGCTTATATTATTTTAGCATGAATTAATTAATATGTTAAGGGTTCATAAAGTCTTCCGCTATGCTTAGCGGTTGCAAGAAGAATTTCATATATAAAGTATTTTCATATGTAATTCTGTAAGCATGTTAAAAAAAAAATTATAGTAAAAATCGGGTTGTCATAATTTTGGTATTAGAGCCACTGGGTTGGAATCGATTATGTAGACCATGTAACAAGTCAAACATCAATCTAGAAATACTTCCTTACTTCTAAGTGTACTTTAAGTTAATAATGGTTTAAATGTTATTTTAATTTTTGTATAAAATTCGTAGAACATAAAATAGAAAGAGGACAAAGAGAAGTGATTGATAAAGATGAGGCAATCAACCGATTAATGAACTTGGTCGAATGACAGTTTCAATATTTAGAAAGTTATATGACCAAAGATGAATAGGGAAGTTCTCAATTGATGAATTTAAGCTATAAAAGTTTCTGTTGGTTGAAACCCCCTAGCTTTGATGGACAATCTGTGGATCCTACTCATGTTGAGGAATAGGTGAGGACCTTAGAGGATATGTTCCACTATGCTAAGGTAAAAGAGAATGAAAGGGTGTTGTGCGCAATGTTTATGTTAATGCAAGATGCAAGATATTGGTGGCACACAATGAAAACAACAAACAATGTGAAAACAATGTAGTGGGAACAGTTTAAGGAACTGCTTTACAAAAAATATTTTAGTCAAACTACCCGAATAAATAAACTAGTGGAGTTTGTACAGTTATGTCAGATGGGAATGGTGTTGGACTGTGTTTGAAAGTTTGAAATGCTTTCCTAATTTGGGTTGCATCTTGTAAGCACTAACGAACACAAACGACATTAGTTTGTACAAGGCCTCAAGGTGGGAGTATATAGAGGAGTGAAAATATTTGGCACGCATGAAGTGTCGTATGCCGCATTCGTAAGTAGCAAAGGCTCTAGAAGTAGAAGAGATAGAAGCCCAATATGCAAGACAAAAAAAATCTACTTAAAGTATATCTAGGGAGGTTCCAACATAACAAAGAAAAAGATGGAAACTTAATGGCGAAAACTTAGACGTTTTGGGGGAGGAAGTCAGCAAGATAGAAGAAAGAGAGCTTGAGATGAATACTTGGTAGCAAGAATAGGTAGTAAGAAGCCCCAAGTTAATTCATGCCCTAATTGCAAAAAGAAGCATTTTGGTAAATGCAAGGCAGGGAGTGCTTGATTAGTGACAAAAGACTAGAAAGAAAATAACATTTGCAAGGGCCCAAACCTAATGGGCTAAAACCAATGGTCCATTAATGATATAAAAAACAATATAGTAATATAAATCTAGAATAAAAATTGTGCCAAAATGAAAGTATATTACAAGTAAAACTAAGATACTATTGAATATCTAACCTCACAGATAAACTCAAGAAATTATTAAAAAAAAAGAGAAAATAACACGCCTAGTTTATTTATGTATTGACAATTTAGAATTTCCAAACTAAAACCTGAAATGGGGGAGTTATTTGGAGTGAGTCGACCAAACTCCATAGGGGTAGAGTTTTACATTTAGTGTAAAAGTATAAAAGATTATGTGAGCATTCCATGAATAAAATATTTAAATACAACTAAGTAGAAAATGAACAGTAAAGCAAATGTCAAAAACTACTACTATAGTATGATACGTATGTAAAATAGGTCTATACTATCAATAGAAAAATCACAATAAAAATGGAGTCAATCACAGACTACGAGGATACCATACCATCGACAATAATAGAAATAAAAAAAAAATGACGATACTCAGGCAATCACAACAACCACAACGACCCTGATCAGGTTTAGGATTTTGCGAATAGAGACACAATACATATAACTGTCTTGTTACTTTATTTAAACAATATCACAAACATACACATCCTCTACTGGTAGAATGAGCTTATTGAAAACAGAACCCCCACATGGATCAATCAAATTTGGTTCACACGACCAAGATGGTCAAACAAAATGTTACCCATACACAAATTTAAATATGTCTAGTGAAAAAATATATAAAATACGAAAATCGACGAGGCATAAAAATGGACATATCATTTTATATGAGAACACGTCTCCAAATAAAAATTTCAAAAATGATGCAAATGCTGGACATAAAAATAAATTCCTACTTTAAACCGGGCCTTCCAAAGCCAAAGCCTAATAACGAAGAATTCAAGGAGTCCAATCTCCTTGTTAATCTTTTGGACCTAACAAAGTATATATAACTAAATAAATTCACTTTTCTAAACCGTTAGAAGTCTGTTGGAATCCATAACTGAGATAGG
Organism: Begonia loranthoides; assembly: GCA_022433065.1. Lineage (NCBI taxonomy): Eukaryota > Viridiplantae > Streptophyta > Magnoliopsida > Cucurbitales > Begoniaceae > Begonia > Begonia loranthoides. The sequence continues at coordinate 10,877,527 of CM039485.1, forward strand.
AATCAACTCAGGGAATTTACGAAATAATCCCATGAAAGATCCATCTTTAAAAGTTCGGACGACCTTGAAGATGTTCGATCGACTAGACTAGTCGTCCTAAAAAATAGTCTGGTTTATTGCAGACTAGGTCTGGTCAATTGCCGCTTGGTGTCGACACATTAGGTATTGATTCATTCAAAATCGGTTTTTGATCATAGTTGACTGTTGCAGCACAGAGACGCTTCATATTTTTGAAAAAAAAAATAACATCTTTTCTATAAAAAATATAATTTTTACCACAAAAGTTTTATATTTAGACAACTTATAATGATTCAAGACTTAATCCGTTTAAATTTTGAATTTTTCATGCTTTAACAAAATCCCAAAAACAAAATGATTAATTTTTTGTACCTAGGAAAACTCAACATTTTCCCTCTCCTGATTTCCTTCTTCACAACCCGATCAGATGGTAGATTAACCAACCTTCAATTCACGAATCAAAACTTCAATTATGAACCCCCCCAAGAACCTAAGTGAACATAATATCCAAAGAGAAAGACTTGGTTGTCTTACCTTGAAACCTTTAAACATAACCTAGTATTTTCCTGACTCAAAGGCAAAAATTTTGCTTTTCCTACTACTTCTCTTCCGGCGTGACCACTTTATTTGTAGAGAGAAATTCTTCCTGGCAAAAAAAGAGAATTTTCTTTATGAGAATGATAGGGAGGATACTAGAAAAGGGGGAAAAGAGACTCCCATGATTTGTAACTGCCCCATAATATTGGGGTGATTAAATCAAATTTAAAATTTAAATATTCTTACCTTCAATTTTGCTGTGGTTACAATATGTAAAGACCAGAATTTTTCTTACTTCAAAAATTGCGTTAAATTTAAAACCTTTTATTTTCTTTTATAAAACAGTGGAAAGTCTTTTAAATTGTGATGAGAGTTCTTTTCTAAAAATCGGACCGTTAAGAATCCTTTTTCTTAGACTCATTATGAAAATTGTTATAAGTTGTGGAAAGCTATAATTATAAAATCTTTTCTCAAAATGTAGCGGGAGCATAAATAATTCATTTAAGGAATACTAAACAAATTGTTATGTGTTAGTTATAAAATACTTTTCTCTTTTAATTTCTTTAGCCTAGCCAGCCACAAGATCCGTGCGTGCAAATCCTTCATCAACTGCTCTTTCACCTATTCTCGTGTATGTACCTACACCACAAGCAAACTGTGAGCCTAAGGTCTAGCAAGAAATAAGATATGCAATATGTGTATGCCTCTAACTCATTATCTCAGAATGAGATCCACCCAAACTGTTTTTTTACCCATAGTTACATATACTTCAACTCATACATTGAGTTGGGACATTGGAGGTTTCGTCGTAGGGAGAGTGGCCGCTAGTCGGCATCTAACCCTCTAGTGGACAGGCTTTCGTGACTCGACAAGGGAAGGATATAATCTCGAGTCTCTTGTTAGGGCATACAGGCTCTCGCATCCCACCGAGGGAAGGGTATAATCTCGAGTCTACCTGGTTACGATCCAAACCACCTCCCCACCTCCAATTCCCCTTACATTTATTTTATTTATCTTTTTCCTCTCACAAATGAATACCAACCCACACGTGGCATTCCTATTGGTTTCTATTAATATGATGCATGTTAATGTGGCACAACAATCACACTAATATTTAACTATCATACAACAGAATATAATATGCCTCCATGTAAAGAAGTCCAATCAGATTATCTAGATTTAACAAGAAAATAACAACTAAATGATTAGCAAAATAAAACGTGCTATCATGTTTCGGGTTTAACGAGAAAACAACAGCGAATAATAAAACGTGTTATCATGCTTTAGGTTTAATAGTACAACAACAACAAATAATTAGTGAAATAAAACGTGCTATCATGCTTTGGGTTTAACGGGAAAACAACAACGAATAATTAGTGAAATAAAACGTGCTATCACGCTTCTGGTTTAACGAGAAAACAACTACGAATAATTAGTAAAATAAAACGTGCTATCATGATTCAGGTTTAACAGGAAAACAACAGCGAATAGTTAGTGAAATAAAATGTGCTATCATGCTTCGATTTTTACAGAAAAATAACATCATTTAATATCCTAAACGTGCTTGGTAAATCACAAAAAACAACAATATATAAATTGGGAGTACGACAATGATGTGTGAGATACTAAGCATGCTTGACGGTGAATTAAAAGTGCATAATGAACGGGAGCATACAACCATTAGCGACCCATCCATCAGCAAAATAGTCAAAACAATGTATAATCGGGCACTATAATTGACAGTAGAAAAATTGAACAACGGACCTGCCAATCAACTCAAAAACCAAGTTGAAATCAACCATGAATCTGCAATTTTTAGAGCAACAAATAATCCATTACTATATTCCCTTCTGATGACCTATTATCTAGAACTAGTAGGAAATCCATGGTACAATGCAAATGAGTGTACTCGTCAGTTAAGGAAACACGGTAATCATTATTATTACGGAAGAAAATAGAAATAAGGTGAGTAGCTATCAAGGCATTATGCAGCAACTATATTAAACTAAGAGAGCAGCAGTCAACGAAGCACAACCAATTAAAATTCATGAAGCAGTGCATAAAATCAGACAACGAAGCTGTCAACAACCCTAAAAACCAAGCTGAAACCAACCATTGATTTATTATTTTTGGAGCAATAGAATAACGCCCAAGGAGCACCAATGAATGACTCATACTGAGAGACTAAATGTGCTGGATAGATTAGAAGAACAATGCTAATGCAACAGATTATTTCAGCACAATTCAACAGGGAGTAACCAATGTGATGCAACCCAAGATCCTATCAACCGAGCCCGAGCCTAGGGGCTCATTATCTATTTAACTAGTTTCTATTTTACAGGAAAACTATACTAAATGATATGGAAGAGGAGCTTGGACATGAAAACGAGAAAAGCACCAAGACATATGGTCACTTGGATTGACAATGCAAACCTCGGCTCGGCCACATCACCCGTGGTCATTTTGAAGATCGAAGCTCCTAAGCTAAGTTGGACCTTTTGAAAAATGTTCTTTTTATATTTTAGCAAGTTAGTTAAATTTATGTTTTGAGAAACTAATGAATTATTGGATGTATTTTGGTTAGACTTAGATTGATTAAAATGTTGGATTTTTTTGAATTACTCGGCTAGCATGTTAGCCGAGTATTCATGAGTGTTTTTTTTTTTGTAGAAGGACAAACTTGTAATTTTTCGTTAGGTCAGCCTTAAGGGAGTACTTAATCTCCTTAAGGGTGACCTAATCTTCAGTTTACAACCCTAGCTTTACTGTGCAAAATCCTGTTGGAGATTTTCTCTCAACCTTCACTTGGTGCTTGGATTTGTGTCACCCACAGATTCCTTCACCAAAGCTCCTCCTCTCTCCGTTTCTTGCTTGATCTTGGAGAGCAGGTTCTAGCTAGTTCTTCTAGCATTTCTTTAGGGAAATGTTAGTGGCGTGTGGAGTTATAAGACCGAGCAAAAGCCAAGAAGGAGTGACCTTTCTTTGAGAGGTCCAAACTAGTCACACATCTCAGGCGTTTGAGGTGATGCAGACCTTGTTAGTATTCTGTTTTTCTTTTCTATTTTTCGATTGTGTATGTAACATCCCGTATAAAAATTTTCTTTTTCTTTAAAACTATTGTAAAACCATTTCGTAATAAATTCAGAGTCATAAATTTACAACGGAAGTCTTTTACAATTAAATAGCATAAACCCATTGTTTAACCAAACATTTAAATAAAATCATTAACTTAAAACATTTATTTGAAGTCATAAAATATTTAAAAGCTTTTAAAACATTTATTCAATTCCGTGTGCCATAATCACAGGTCAATGTCGCCAACAACACAAACATCCACACAGCAACACTCCATTAGCTACGTCCATTAACAGCTTTATCCATTAATTTGCTCCTTACCTACTTCAACGGTACTTAACTATGAGCCTAATGCTCAGTACATGATATAAAAGTAAAACATAGAATTTACATACAATTTCTATAGCATCGTATAAGGTTTTCTGTTTCGTTTCTCTTTTACTGTTCATATCTTTTATCGTTATTTTGTTTAATTATGTACTGGGTGTATCTAACCGTTCCACACAATCATTCATTTACTGTTTATACGCCGGGCGTATAAAACCGGTCCACAAGAACAACTATTTACGTATCTTACTCTTTAATTATGTTGTCTTACATTGTTTCAATCTTTTACTGTTTATATGTCGGGCGTATCAAACCGGTCCATATAAACATCAGTGTCAGGCGTATCTAACCACTCCACAGTCGTTTTCTTTGGTTTCTGTGCCGGGCGTATCTAACCGGTCCACAAAAACAACCTAATTACATTTATTAGGATTTGGAGTCTTAACATTGTTGTCCACATACAATCATATCTAACGCGTTCCTTAGTCGTATCCTTAAACGTGATCCGTCCTATACAAGGAACTGAACTTAATTCTAATAAACATGCAAACAAATAACATACAATTCCATATAATAACATAACTTATCCATTTAATAAACGATATCAAACAAAACCCTAATTTCCCGAGATGTAGGTCCTTTCAGACAAAACACATGCAATAGCACGTATCTAAGGTGTTTAGCTTTAATAAGTTAACGCTTTAAGATTCTTCACAAAAAGCCTAGTTATTAACAACATGAAATAATCAATAAATATTCCCCAATAAATAACCCTAACTCCTAGCAGTTCATAACCCAACATATCTCCTTAATTTAATCACGTACTCCAACAACAATAAACCTTAATCCAATAATTATTCCAACCTTATCCTTCAACTCTTTACAACCATTCAATCCATTAATCAATTAATATATCCAATTACTTTTCCTCATATTCTACATAATAAATCCAATTATTTTCCAGACAATATTCTTCAGCAATAATCCAACTTATTCATGCCAATATACTTCACATGTTACAACTAACAATCTAAACCAATAATCATATATTGCCAATAATATGTTCATTCATATGCAGTGACCAATTTTCATCCAACTAATAAAGCCCATAGCACCAACCAATTTAATATTTACTTAATCTAACAATCCCAAATCCACGGCTACACAATTATGACCATTATTCAATATTCAAAAACTAAAGAATACATACCTTCAGAAGCTACTTCACAACTTTGCTTTGCTGTATAATCTCTCACAAGCTTACTTCTCGCTGTCCGCATCCAAGGAATAACCTCTACCCAAACCATGCAACTCCATGGTTATCACACAGAACACTGCATAATTCTTAACACTCAAACCTTACAAACCTCTTCGTAAAAACTTGGCAGTATAATAGTATCATCACCTCTCTCTCACACATAAAACTACCAGAACTTGAACCTTCGAAGCCTCACAATCTCCTCTCAATTTGGCAGAGTAACGACACTTTTCTGCTCCCTCCAACCCTGCTCTCTGCCTTCACTATTTATAGACAATTTAACCAACGTTCCATCATTAATCTACCAAAGACAGAAGGTCAATAGTTTGGACATAATCCATCAATGACCATCAACACTTCATTTTCTAAACACGCAAACGTCAACCCATTTCATCTTCAGATGAGTTCAATGCTGTATACAACGATGCATTGTCATTAACAAGTGACCCTTGACGTCCAAATGCGTATAACATCAATCCCTTGAGTTCCCAGACGTTCAGACAACGCCATACGTTCGTTATCATCTCCATATCACTCTACATAAATGGAGGTCAATCAATTATTTATGAAGGGCGATCGACCACCAATCCATCAAATGTCCGCCAACACTTTTATTCAAATATGCGGTCGATGACATCGGTAGATCTCCTCTCCAGACGATCGTCTGGCATTAATCATTTAGAAAATTATCTTTTAATACGCCGGTCGATCGACGTTTGCCGATCGAGCGTTGTCTCTCAGCAAGTGATTTCGACTTAAACTCCAGATAATTCCTTAGTGTGACCCAATTCTATACCAAATATATATATAAATGATTATCCTTAATCATTTAAATTCACTTTTCCTATTATCTAAACCTTCAACATATATTATATACTTCACCATTCCATCATTATATGTCCTTCATTAAATCCAATATGTCCTAAAGTATTATAAATCTTATACTTTTAACTAGCTCTAAACCTTTACAATAACCAAATAGGTCCAAGTATATTTCCTCTTAATATTCCCAACTGATTATCAATCCAATTGATATCGTCCAAAATAACTTCACGTATCATCACACAATATTCCAATTGACTTTAGTCTTTCTCATAATCTAACTATAAACCTAATGGAGTATCATAATTCACTTATTAAAAATGCATTTCTCTTGACCAATATATTTACTTGTCCAACTTAGTCCCTAATATCCTCAAAATTATCACTCAAGCTACGCTTTCAGCTCAACAAAGATTTGGGATATTACAGTATATTTATTTGGGATTCTGGATTTTGGTTATTTTCTGGAAGCTATTGAAGTGCTTGAGTTTTGTTGAGGTTTGGAATCGAAATGAGGATTTTGTGCCACTAATTTTGAAGATAGCAGAATCTATTTTTATTGATCAATATCCAAGCAGCGTTTTTGACAATTTCATAACTCTATCTTCATAATGAATTTAGTTGTACATTTTTCTGGAGACTTCAACCTTTGTGTATTGGAGGTCGCCACAAAATTTGATGTGAATTGGATTTCTGAATTGGAAGTTATTGACACTTTAATTTGGGTGACTGAAAACTGTTTTACTTGGTAAACTTCTGGGCAGATTATTATTGAGTGTATATCTCCGTGTGTATTATGATTTTGAGTGTGCAATTTTAAGGTCCCATATTTCCATATGTTATCTAAGTCTCCTCCAAAATTGGGATTATTGGCTCTATGAATTGAGAGTTGACGTCGTTTCATTTGGAATTGTCGGATTAAACCTAGCAGATTGCTATCCTTGCCAGCTCATTGTTTTGATCATAGCTCTGTTTGTGCTACGAGTTGGAGTGTGATTTTTGGAGGGCCACTGTTTCTTTGTGTCCTCTAATTTCCCTCCAAAATTGAGATCAATTGGCTATATACGTTGGGAGTTGTTATCATTTCATTGAGAGTGGACAGATTGTTGCCCTAGCCGATTGAACCAAAAGTTAAATTGCCTCCTCACATTTTGGGGCACATCACTATGCAAAAGAGTAGACAAGGTCCAAGTAGTCAATGAAATTCAGTGGAGAATAAGGTTCCACAAAACAAACTATTCAAGAAGCAATCCAAGGACACAATGCATCAATTAGAAGTCTATAATTGAGCAATCCATCACCAATTACTATCTTAAATTCAACAGATGTCAATATGATCAATTCATAGCTATTTGCATTAGTAAACAACTAGGGAATTCCAGTAGAGATATTATCAAACAATCTAGGGCCTCCACTGGCCAACGACTCAACTCAATTTCTTACCTCACAAGGGATGCCTATACAGCATATGGTTTTGCACAAGACGAACTCCACACAGCAACCCATGGTCTTCCCTTAAATCTAAACCAACAGTGGCTTCAACCTCACTCACACCACGCACACTGCTTGAAGAGAAGTGAAATCCCACCGCAAAAGACAGTACCTCCAGAAGGTGACAATCGCGCATACCTACATCTCACCTCATATAGACAAAAGGAGCAAAGCATCTGAGAAGATTTGCCAGGTGAGAGGACAATCACCAACATCAAGGGAGGGTGGTCCAGAGAGAGAAGACCACAGTCGAAAGCTTCCTATCTTCTTAGGGGAGGAGGAGAAATATCGGGAGAAAAGTGAGAAAAGAGAGAGAGAGTGTGTCTGACAGAAGTAGGATATCTCGCTATAAATTGGTTTTTCAGTTAAGGAAGGCGTTCAAAATCCTCGACCGCATATCGATAGAAAAATCAATGAATTCAACATATTCAAATCCTTCTCGTCTGCAACTTGACAATTAGTTGACCGCAGTGCGACCAAAAAATAAAAAAAATCGATAGATTCAAATCCTTTACATTCGTAACTTGACCCAAAATGCAAGGAGTCACCTAAAATGGAATTCGGTCGAGACACTTGTCCTAGCTTCGACCGCAGGTCGATTGAAATTCCACAAATTCGACCCAGAAGGCATTTTGGTCGAATTCTTTGACCCCAACTTCGACCTCAACTCGACCGAATGTGTAAAATACCAAATCTGTAACCATCTTTAACTTTATAATTTTCCAAAATATTTCTTCCCTCATTTATGCCACATCAAGCCCGAAATTAACAATTACAGAACATATTTTCCATTATAAATTTAATTATCCAATATAATACTATTTCCAATTTAATCCTAATTATCCTCCAATAAATTTCCTTAAATTATAATCTATCGGTTACGTCCTTGGTAATACCCCGATAAATATCTGACTAATCTGAATACCCCCAATTAATTTTCAATTTATCTTTATTAAATTATGATATAAAAAGTCAGGGTATTACACAATATTCTCTCCCACTTAAAGAATTTGGTCTTTGAAATTTAGAACAACTTTAAAAGTTCTATTGAACAAGTGGGGTATTTTATCATTATTTTAGACTTAACCAAGTAGCTTCTTTGTCACTATAGTTCTTTAATTGATCTCGAACAAAGAGACTCTTACGGTCACACAAAACTTTGATTTCATGGCCCAATATTCTTTCAAGCTCCACATCATAAGATACATCCTCTTGAATAGGCACATCGGTCCAGGAGATAACATATGACAAATTAAAAACTTGATTCGCAAACATTGAAACATAGAGGACGTGATGAACATAACCATGTTGTGCTTTTAATTTCAACCAAGAAACCACTAAACCATTTCGTTCTAAAATGTGAATAGGGGTTCAACATAACAAGAGATAAACTTGCATTTCACACCAAAATGACCAATCCCCATACCTGGATCGAACTTTTAGAAACATAAAATTATTAGCTTTGAACTCTACCTCACTCCTCAGGACATTTGCCTAACCTTTTGGACATCCCAAATGGTTCTCAACATATCTTTTAATAAAATATGAACTCTTTCAATAATAACTTGAATTAAATACGATCAAAGAGGTTAACTTACTTTCAAAGTTTAGCCTAAAATAAGGAAGATCAGCATAGACTTTTATAAAGGTCCTCACAATTTGATACACTAATACTAATAAAAAACAATTATTACATACAAATTCCATTTGGACGATTCTTCAAATTATCACCAAAATTTAGAGCACTTGACCTCATCATGTTCTCATGAGTATAGATTGACTTCTCAGACTATCTATTTGTTTGAAAGTGATGTTTCACACACAAATTCAACTTAGTGCCCAAACTTTCAATAGGGTTTCTAAAATTGTTAAGTAAACTTTGGAGTTCTTGTTGAAAACTTTAATAGAAGAAACATCATGAAGTTAAAGGAAATTGTTCATATAAAGCCCATTCAGCTTTGACAGAGAATAACTCATTTTTACAAGCATGAAGCATGTAGGACTTAATTAATCATTCAATGATCTACCAAAACAATAAATCTCTGTACGACTATTTGGTAATATGGACAATAAATTCATAGTAGTCCTATTCCATTTATACTCTAGAACAGATAAAAATAGTAAAAATCTAGCAGTCTCAAATGCCCAGCCATAACAGCTGATAGGTCCAAAATATATCCACATTTTATATTTCAACTTTTTCCATGCAAATATACCAACATTGACATATACACCATTATACACCTTTGAATTACTAGAATGAAATGTTCAATGGCAACTTATACTTTTTAACTAAAATGTTTTGTTTTAAATTCAAACCCTATTCTTTACCATCATGCCCTTGCATAACAAAAGTCTATCAACACTTACCACTCAGTCGTCATGATTAAATACTTCCTTAAGTTCATCAACAAGGTTCCATATTTTCTTAACACATTGTAGAGGAGTGGAAGTGTTGTCCTTAAATTATATTCACAAACTATCAAACCATTGAGTAACGCCTTGCAACTGTTGGTAAATGTCATGATAATGATGTCTAGGTACAAATCTTTTTCTCATCACAACCTTCAAATTCTCCCACGAATCAATGGGTCTTTCTCCATATCTTCTCTTTCATAAAACAAGTTGATACTACCAAATAATAGCATATTCAGTAAATCCAATCGTAGCTAACTTCACTTTTTTGAACTCAGAATAGTTAGGACGTTCAAATACCAATTCTGTATTTGTATCCCATTCCAAATATGCTTCTAAATCAATTTTACCTTGAAAAGATGAATCTTCACATTAATGTTTTCCAAATCTCTGTATCTAACTCCTCTACCCCTATTATCATGAGAAATTCTTCTTAGATTAACATTTGAAACATGATTCACATCATATAGCTTGTAATCATATTAGTCTTGGTACTCATACCTCTGTGAATTTCTTTCCATTTGTTGAAAAATTGGACCTTTATGTGGTTGCTCCCTTTGCGAACTAGATTCTGCTTTATCTATTTTCTCGTTCATCTTATCAAACCTCATATCCATTTGATTAAACTTTTGTTCCAATGATTTAATAAAGAATTTGAAATCCATCCTTTCTTGAGGATCCTCAGATGAACTTCTAGATCTTTTTTTAAACATGTTTACAAACCTTTAAGAAAAAAAGAGAAAAGAATTAGAAGACCTCCCAAAATACTCCCTCACGTGTTTCTCTCTACTTGATGGCACTCGTACTCTTGTTTACTCAAATTTTTACTTTTACCTTCTTATGAGCTCACAATCTCTTGCCTTTTTCCACTCTCTAATTTTCTCTTTGAATTCTTTATTGATCTCAATACAACTAAATCCATATTTTCTTGCAACAATTCCAACTAAACAAAATTTTTTTGCAAAGAATGAAAAACAGTTAAAAGGATAGAATAAAGGATAGTAGAATTTTGAAAACAAAGAACTTGACAAGATGTAGTAAGGAAATAGAACAATCAAATATAAAAAGAGGAAAGAGAAAGAAATTTTACTTGCCTAAAATATAAAAAATAACATTATAATACTGCAATGAAATATTATAATGAAAGAGAAGAAAAATTATTTTTCTTATAAAATAAAAGATGCTTATAATACAAAAATATTGAAACTTAAATAAACTTTTTTTTTCGACAAGTGAATTTTTTTGAAACAAAAATCAAAGACACAACTTATACCAACTTTTTTCTTTTTTCTTTTTTATAAATCAAAGAATATGGAAACCTGTAAAATTTTTTTTTTTGATAATTTTATGAAGAAAATAGAAAAAAAAAATGATTTAGAGTCGTGCTCTGATACCAAATGATATGAACCAACCAAGAATTGTGAGATTCAATGAAAATAAGAAGGATTGTTCTAAATAAGTTTAGAAAATAATAGCGGACCTTGACTTTTTATCTATAAAGAGATAAGAATCAAAGGTATAATTTTGGTGAAAATAGAAAAACCTTGACATGTTATGTAACATCCCGTAACTTTTTTCGTATAAAAATTTTCTTTTCTTTAAAAACCATTTCATACTAAAATGCCAGACTAATGAACAGCAGAAGTCTTAATCGTATAAAACATATAGCGGAAGTCTTTTACAGTTAAATACCATAAACTCATTGTGTAAATAAAAACATTAACTTAAAACATTTGTTTGAAGTCATAAAACACTTAAAAGCCTTTAAAACATTTATTTCATTCCCATGAGCCATAACCACAGGTCAATGTCGCCAACAGCACAAACGCCCACACAACAATACTCAATCAGCTACGTCCTTTAACAACTTTATCCATTCATCAGCTCCTTACCTACATCAACGAGATCTAACTATGAGCCTAACGCTCAATACGTGATATAAATGAAAAACATCAAATTTACATTTAATTTCTAAAGCATTGCATATGGTTTTCTGTTTTGTTTCTCTATTACTGTTCATGTCTTTTATTGTCTTTTCATTTGTTTATGTGCTGAGCGTATCCAACCGGACCACATAAATATCTGTTTACCGTTTCTTTCTTTTACTGTTATTCCATTTGTTTATGTTCTGGGCATATCAAACCAGTTCACACAAACATCCGTTTACTATTTTCGTCTTTTACTGTTTATATGTCACATGTATGAAACCAGACCATACAAATATCCGTTTATTTTTTGTCTTTTATTGTTCATATACCAGGCATATCAAAACGGACCATACAAACATCTGTGCCAGGCATAACTAATCGAACCACAGTTGATTTCTGTGCCGGGCATAACTAACCAGACCACAGTCATTTATCTTTGGTTTTTGTGCCCGGCATATCTAACTGGTTCACAAAACAGCTATTTACGTATCTTACTATTTCATTCTGTTTTCTCATATTGTTTCAGCCTTTTACTATTTATGCGCCGTGCGTATCGAACCGGACCACATAAACATCTGTGCCAGGCATGACAAACTGTACCACAATTATTACTTATCTGTGGTTCCTGTGTCGGACGTAACTAACCGGTCCACAAAAACAACTAATTACGTTAATTCCATTTTCGTATACTTTGATTTTTGTGTCAGGCGAACTAATCGAACCACAGCTGTTTACGTATATTCTATTTTTATGTACATTAGGATTCCAAGTCTTAATGTTGCTGTGCACATTCAATTTTATCTAACGTGTTCCTTGATCGTATCCTTAAAACGTGATCCGTCCTAACTAAGGTACTAAATTTAAATCTAATAACATACAATTCATAATAATCAATAACACAAATAGTAAACACCCCATAATTCCCGTGATGTAGGCCCTTTCGGTTAAAGCACATGCAGTACCACGTACCTGAAGTCCTTAGCTTTAATGACTTATCACTTAGAGTTGTCCTTTTTCTCAAAACCTATTCAGATCATATACATATTTACTTATTAGATCTCTAAAACAAATCATCTATTTATCGGGTTACATATCCTCAACACCTCAAGGATAACCAAGACAATCATAGGACATGTTTATTCCATCCCACAATTTCCAAAAGTATTATTATCTTACAACTCACCTCAACAACTAATACCACATGATAATAACCAACTTCATGAATAACACCTTAATACATCAATTCTAGCTATTAAACATGCAGTGGCATAAACCATTTCTAACTAATAGTCAACCCTAATCCATAATATACCCATTATCACTTAAACTTCAAGCATAACAATTACTATCCAAATTCCAGCATTCCCTTATCCAATAATAATCAATAGAGAGAGTACACATGAATAAATCCCCAACAAAACGTGAGTGAAGTTGCTTACCATATCCAAGAATTGGAATCCGAAGAGAACTCCTCTTCACACTGCAGCACCTCACTGTTGCTTATCACTTTCATAGCTTCCATAAAACTCAACATTCTTTTCAAAATCTCTTTCCTTCTTCAAGAAACATCACAGTTTACTAGAACTTAACCCTCACAAAACCAAAACTCCAGGGTTCACCATCTCACATCCTGAACCATCTCCCTTTTTCTCAAGAATTTGGCAGAGTAACACTAACATTTCCATCTCTCTCAACTCACGTCTCCCTCTCTTCTATTTATATAAATCTCTAGTAACTCCTTCATAAATGGCCGAGAGAAGACAGAAAGCCAAAGGTTGCAGCCCATCAATGTTCATTAACGCGTATAACGTCAGTCCTTTCATCTTCAAGCATTCCAAGCGACATTCCTTTTGTCTTCCCTATGGTTAAAACTCTTCAGATTACTCATAAATGTTGGCCGTCGTTTGTATTCTCCAGTAGCCGATCAACCATCCTTCACTCGATCGACCACTGCATTTCATTTTTTCTGAATGGCAGACGATCACGGTGGATGATCTCCCCATGCCAAACAACTGCCACAAACAACCGCAATGTTTTCCTTCAGAAAACACCCATCATCACACCAGTCGATCAACGCCAGTTGATCTCCCCATGCCGAACGACCACAACGATCGACCGCATTTCATTCCATCTTTAGAATTATGTTTTATTCACGTTATTCCTTAACGTGACACACATGAATATATATATTATTTATTCTTTTATAAATACAAGTTGATTTGATCATAAGCAACTGCACTTTTCCATACCCATATTCAATACCCATTTTTGTTTACAGGTTGATCACACCAGTTGATCTCAATCAACCACAATGATCAACCACCCCTTCAAACAATCATCTGCCATACTCTTCTCCAAATATACATATTCTAAACAATATATATATATATATATATATATATATATATATATATATATATTTATATAGCACTTCTTCTCCTATATATATACCTATATCCTTAATAAATCACTCTTCCAAACTATTCAAACTTAGATTTCCAAATATATTTTACTTGACTAATGTCTTAAATTACCCAAGTTAATTCCAATACATTCTATATCTTTAACCTTATTATTAACTAGCTCCCATCCCTTACAATATTCAAATACGTCCAAATATATTTTCTCTTACTACCTCCACTGACTATCAAGCCAATTGATATAGGCTAATATAACTTTAAGTATCTCTAATTGACTTCAATCCTTCTCATAATCTAACTATGAACCTAACGGGGTATCATAACTCACTTATTCCAACTATGTTTCTCTTTACCAATATTTTTACATGTCCAACTCAGTTCTTATCATCCCCAAAATTATCATTTAACCTATTTCTTCAGCTCAACGAAGATTCGGGATATTAGATGTTTTCTATAAAGAGATAAGAACTAAAGGGATAAGAAAAATTGTAGATGCCACACTCAAGAAAGAAGAGAAGATTATGAGTGATAAGTCTAGATTGAATGCAACAAAAAACTCTTGATGAATTCACAAAAACGTTCTTTAAAAAACCAAAGAGAAACTTCTCACTATAAAAATCAATAATCTACCTCCCTAATAAAATAAATATGCCCATTACTTATAGGCTCAAAAAGATATCTAATCTGGTTCAAAAGCATTCAACCACCATATTTTTGAAATTTGAATTGGATAAGAATCGTTGAATTTGAATTGGATAAGTTTGTTGAATCTAGGAAGAATTCGAAATGCCATTTGAATGACAAAATAATCGTCAAACATTGTGATCTTGGTGTCTCCACAAAGCTTAGAATGTCTACTTTAATTTGTATGAAAGTCACGTGTCCATTTGAAATATTTATCCATGTGAAATCACATAATTAATTCTCATGCACAACAAACCTATGCTCAATCTCAATTGCTCTTATTAAATTGCTAATTCTTGGTCTTTTCTTAATCAATCTGACACTTGAGCTTTTGTCCTTGTAATTGGCTCATTTAGAATAAGTAATGAATGCTTAATAGAAACTCCTTCATTCACATCAATTTACGCTTGTCAAACTCATTATACTCAAAAGACAATTATGGAATTTTATTCTATTTTTTTAGTTGGAACATGAGGTCCATTTTCAATTATATTCCACAAATCATAATCCAAAAATTGAATATAAATTCTCATCCTAGAATTCCAATAAACATAATCGTTATCATCAAAATATGGAGGTCTAGAAATGAATTGCCCTTCAACATGCATATTAAAAGTCATAATAATTTATCACAAATTTTACTAAATTAGCACACCAAAAAGCTATAAATCTACTTTGGTACCAATTGAAATGATCATAATAGTCCAAATTAGAGGGGGGTCCAAGAGTGATAGAAAGAGAGAGTAATTCTCCAAGTAGAGTAATACCCTAAGAGAGAGAAACACCCCAACAGAGTATACCACAAGAGAATAATACATTTTAGAGAGTGTAAAACCACAAGAGATAGGGTATTAGTTTCTTTCTCTATCACTCTCTCTCTCTCTCTTGGGGTATTACCCACAAGAGAGTAATAGTAACCCAAGAGAGAATAGTAATACCCCAAGATTAA
>CM039485.1:10893738-11010504 GCA_022433065.1 Begonia loranthoides
CCCCAATTACTTTCCAATTTATCCTTTTTAAATTTTGATATAAAAAGTCGGGGTATTACAGTATAAATTCTATTGTTAACTATCTTTTCAATAACATGCAAGCATACAATCACAAAATATGTGCAATAAAATAAAGAGTTAAGGGATAGAGAATTGATACCAATTTGGTAACGTGGTTAAGTCAACCTTGCCTACCTTCACGTTTCAAGGCTCCCTCTTAAAGATTCCTTAATCTATAACCTCCCCGATTATATTTAATTGAGCTTTACGGGCATCAATCAAGTCTTACATAATTATTTTGGATGTCACCCTTTTCTCTTGACTGTTACAGGGCGTTAACCTAGATGCAGTGGATTACAATTGAGGAATTGAAATATTACAATTTAGAAGTCTAACTCTCAAAGATATAAAATCTCAACTGAAAAGATAGTGAGAGTTAGGGCTATGTACTTATTTGGTAAGGAGGAATCTCGTGTGAATTTGGTAGCACTTTGTTATGAATTCTCTTCTCTTCTACTTTGCAATTTAGAGTGACTTCTATTTATAAGAATTTCTTAGCCGATCGACCACCCTCTTGTCCGGTCAACCACTTCTCTACCGTTGGAATGTTATGTGTAACAACCCAATTTTCCTTTCTTAAAACTTGTCCTTTTAAAAGCGTTTACTGCTTTGGAAATCGCATGCAATTAAAACTTTTTTGTAGCGGAAGACTTTTTATTCATAAAACCCTTTTTAAATGATAATTAAAATTCTTTTCTTAAAAATATTTTATAAAACGCAACGGAAGACTTTTGAATAAAACTAAACAATTTAAATACTTTACAAACCATTTCTCTTTAACCTTTTAGCCTAGCCAGCCACAAGATTCTCGCATGCAAATCCTTCATCAACTGTTCCTTAACCTGTTCTCGCATATACCTACATCACAAGACTTAAACTATGAGCTAAAGGCTCAGTAAGGGACATTAAATAAAATATGCAGTATGCAACATGCCATGCTCTTTTTATAAAACATTTCCTCGTTTAATTTCTTTTTCTTTTTTACTTTTATTTCTTTTGTTTTTGTATCCGGCTTGTCCTACCGGTCCACAAAACGTTTATTTAGTTCTTTGATCTTGATAGGCATTAGAGATGTCAAAACTTGACGAGGTGGAGTGGCCAACTCTAGATCCCATATCTTGTCACACCTATTTACATTTATTCACATTTCATATTAGTTTTCCTTTTTTTTTTTTAAATCATGCTTAAAGCCATTTTCGTAACATTTTGAAAAGCCATGATGCGTGCAATGCTTATGAATGTTTACAGTTCTATATTTTCAATTAAATCCTCAAAACATGATAAGTGTCAAAATCCTATAATTCTCAAAGCATGATAAATATTATATATACAAACCCTAATTTTCCTTTTCCTTATACATTCTCAACATGCAAAAAAAAAAAAAAAAACAAGAACTAATTCCCATCACTAGAGGATCAATCCTTACAATATCTCTCAACACAGTAAATTACATCATAGAGATTAAAATCAATTGATTGAGCCTAAATAATCATAATAAAACAGCAGATGAATAACTCATTTAATAGAATAAAACTTCACAATATCCATCCAGAAAGCATCATTAACCTAACAGCGCAGAGACAATCATTGGGCATATTTCACAACCAACAATAATAACAAAAGTTATTAACCCAACATTTACGGCCTCCTTACCTGAAGCATACTTGAGAAGGACCACTGAACTCCTTCTCCATCTTCTGCTTTCTTCTTCTTCTTAGATTTCGTCTTAGCCAACATTCTTTCTCTCTCCTTTTCACAAACTTTCTCTCAGCTTTCCATTTCTCCAAAGACAACTTTCTTTTCTGTCTTCTCTTTTATATCTTCTTTCCTTGCTTCTCTCTATTTCTCTCGGTTTATTTCCTTTCACCAGAGGCTTCCTTTCCTCTTTTTTCTCTTTTTTTCACCCAAGAGCATTCTCCTTTCTCTTTCATTTCTCAGCCTTTCTTTCTTTAACTGAAGCTCTCCTAAGAAGCTTCACACATCCCCAATATATCTCACATAACTCTTAATCCACAATGCTTGTAAAGGAGGACACGTGGAGAAATCACAATAATCATTGCCTTGGGATTACACATTTTCTCCACGGGCCGGAAAATCAAGTGGTACCGATCTATCCTATGATTGACCAGTCCAACAACGCACAACTTCCACGGCCATTTAACATTTCTACACGATTTATCATGCCTGACCGGTCGATCCTATGATCGACTGGTCCAACATCAAATTCACATGTATCACAAGATTGACCTGTCCCACGTTTTCCAATTCCCTGAATGCCATTGCCATATATGGCCTCTTAATCCCTTTCTTTTCTTCACTAATTTAACAATAATCCACCAATTATTCTAACCAATAATCTTATAATAATTCTTCAATCCTCAGTCCAATAATCGGCACTAATTATACCAAATTTATTATATTTATTAAACTTATTTTTGGGTTATTATAATCCATAATAAAATCATCCCAAATCTTCCAAAAATTCATAATTATGATTATCCTTAGTTTAAGGTTAATTCTAGGTATTATAATCCTCTCTCCTTAATTAAACTTTACCCTAAAAGTTTGCTCAACGTACCCCTCATGCAATTCCCTTTCTTAAACCCAAAACAACTCTTTTCATTCACCTTAATTTCGTCAAAGTATAACTTTATCTCTACTCAATCACCAATGTTAACTATGAAAACTTAAAACCAATATTATAGCATTAAATCTCTAATTAACAGTTATAAATCAAAACTTTCTTTCAATCTACCCGATTAATATCCCCCTTCAGTACTATAACCATAAATTAACACAGTATCACTGCAATAATTGCGCAACCAAGATTTACTATAACATTCAAATGCTTGCCCAATAACATCCACAGCTTAACAAATCCTTTACTTGCATCTTCCAAGACAGAAAATACTCTTGGTGCAACCGTTTTCTTTAACTCATTCATAGAATATTCATTCTCCAATTTATAACAGAATCTTGATTTTTCAACTAGGAAACCACCACCTCATCATAGCACAGAAATTTTGAATCCAAATTTAGAGGCAGTGCACTATTTAGCAATTTATACAGATTCCAAATTCATGTTTAATGAAATTTATTGACTCAATTTCCAACTCCCAAGCTTAAACAGTCTCCAAATCCAAATATCTGTAGAAAACAAGGTAACGTCTAAATCTTAGAGGCAAGAATTCACTCATCCATGCATCCACACCATCTACATACCATTATATCCAAGGAGAAAATTCACATAAACAGTACTTATACTAGATCTTTAATGTCTTTATACACCAAAATATTTGCATCTAGTCCTATTTTACTCGTCACGTCCCTATAGATTCACTCTTCATCTGCATCCTCCATGATAGAAAATATGCTTTCTGTGCTCCTTAAGCAATATCAGACACCTTTGACAAGATGACCACTTTCATCACAATTAAAACATTGCCTTTGAGCCAGCAAAACATTTTCCAAAATGATTTCCTTTAAATCTTTGACACTACTTAGCTCTTGAAGTTGCAGCATTTTCTCTTTGAAACGATGTGTTTCCTTGAATACATCTCTCATTTTCTTGTGACCCATCTTCAATACTATTTCAGTTTGATGAAGTTGAGTAAACTCCATCATCTTTCTAGTCCTGGTGGTATAATAGAAATATTTTTCATAGGAGATTTCCTTAAACTTCTCCCATTGCATAGTCCTTACATCGTGCATTGTCTGCATTGAATCCCACCAAATCGAACATCCTTTGCCAACATGAACTCGACACACGTAAGTTCCTCTTGTTCTTTAACCTTGGCATACCCATACACACTTCCCACCATTCGAATCCATTCTTTCTTGCTTGCTGGATCAGAAGTATCTTCTTTACTCCTTGCGTCTAAACCTTCCGTACCCTAAATCTTTGGGAATCGTCAGTTGTTGATTTCCCTGTTCTTCTAATTCTCTACTTTGTTCCATACATTTAAATCTGGCGCTCCAATACCTCTGTTAGCCTATTGATCATCTTATCTTTTGGATCTCTGTGGCGTCATGTTTCCCTCACCATTTTGTTCTCATTCAACCAACATAGTTTATTAAAACTTCAATCATTAGCAAAACAAAACTTAATCCCAATCATTAGATTAATCTTTTCGACAAAGTTCATCAACGGAAAAATGACATGGAGGAATAACTATATTCACCGAGTACAATTAATCTTCAACCTTACAACCAAATAACCATTAATGTCCAGCAAATAGTAACCCAAATGTAGAACTGAAGTCTCAAACCAAATCCATAACAATGCCTATTAGTTCGTACCTGAGATAAGGAACTAAAACCCAAACCAATAGAGACTAGCCTTCATCAACAACCAATTAGCTATATTAATCAGAGCAATACACAAAGATGGAAAACAAGACTACCAAACACACATATTATATAGTCTCATTTTCTAAACCCACTCCTATGACTTAAGCATACACTTCATTAATAGAACATATAACTTAACGTAGCACAAAAGATACTTACAGTCAATAAAGTATTTCCATGTCGAAGCTTGTGCTGGTAGGCAGTCTAAAAAATCATTTTTAAAACACGGGGTGCTTTGATACCAATCTGTAATGACTCAGTTTTCCTAACACCTTTATAAATCTCTATCTTAAGTCCTTGTACAAAGTGATGTACCTTATGCTCATTATTGCTCACTAGATGCGAGGAAAACCATGACAATGCTTCAAACTTGTGAATGTACTTCATAACTATGCCTTCCTGTCGAAGCTGGGTAAATTCTACCAACTTACTTGTCCTTGTAGTGCGGTTAAAATACTTGTCATAGAAAATCTTCTTGAACTTTTACCCCTTTGGAAATCGCGTGAAATTAAAACTTTTTTGTAGCGGAAGACTTTTCATTCATTAAACCCTTTAAAGTCGATAACTAAAATTTTTTTCTTAAAAACCTTTTATAAAAATATAGCGGAAGACTTTATAAGAAAACAAAACATTTGAGAATACAATACTAAACCTTTACAAAGCTTGTAATAAAAACCTTGTTACATATTCCTTTTTCCTTAAATCCTTTAGCCTAGCCAGCCACCAAGCCTATAACGCACAAATGCTCATTCAACTGCTCCTAGCCTTGATACCATGCATACCTACATCACAAGGCTTAAACTATGAGTCTAAGGCTCAGTAAGAGATATAAAATAAAATATGCAGTATGCAACATGCCATGCTCTTCTTATAAAACATTTCCTCATTTAGTTTCTTTTTCCTTTCTTTTGTTTTTGTGTCGAGCTTTTCCTATTGGTCCACAAAAACGTTTATTTAGGTTTTTTTTGTTTGTGTGTCGGGCTTTTCCTACTGGTCCACAAAAACGTCTATTTAGTTCCTTGATCTTGACAGGTGTTATAGATGTCAAAACTTGATGAGGTAGAATGACCAACTCTAGATCCCACATCTTGTCACACTTATTTACGTTTATTCACATTTCATATCCTTTTCCCTTTTTTTTTTGGTCAAAATCATGCTTAAAACCATTTTCGTAACATTTTGGAAAACCATGATGCGTGCAATGCTCATGAATGCATACAGTTCTATATCCTCAATTAAATCCTCAAAACATGATCAGTGTCAAAATCCTATAATTCTCAAAGCATGATCCATATCAAATCCTTAACTTAAAAGAACTTAAATCTAATAAACATGTCATTAAAACAACAAGCAACACACAATAATACACCCTCGAACAATAGCATGATCAATAACTTAACCTAATCTAGTAAACACAATCAGCATACAATTCCTAACTCTTGCGATGTAGGCCTTTTGGCAAAACACAAGCAATATCACTTACCTCGCGTTCTTAAAACGTGTAATAACTTAATACACTTCTTCCTTCTTCTTAATATCTTCAAAACCATAACATTTAATCATCAATATATACATCAACCCTCCCATATTCTCAAACCTATAGCTTAATATAAACAGAAAATAACACCCATTAATATCCAGTGAGCAGAAAGCAACTTCAATCTTCAAATAGTGAACATTCCTCTGTCTAAAAATAAATAATATGCCAACAATAGAACTTAATATTTTGTTGACATCAAGCTTCATAGTACACGGTCCAACATAGCATCAAAACCCAGCAGCAATATTATATATACAAACACTGATTTTCCTTTTCCTTATACATTCTCAACATGTATCCAAAAATAGGGACTAATTCCCATCACTAGAGGATCAATCCTTACAATATCTCTCAACAAGGTAAACTACATCATAGAGATTAAAATCAATCGTCTGAGCCTCAATATTCATAATCAAACTGCAGATGAATAACCCATTTAACATAATAAAACTTCACAATATCCATCCAAGAAGAATTACTAACCTAAGAAAGCAGAGAGGATCAGTAGGCATATATCACAACCAATAATAATAAAAGAAGCTATTAACCAAGCATTTAAGATCTCCTTACCTAAAGCATACCCTAGAAGGACAACTGAATTCCTTCTCCATCTTCTACTTTCTTCTTCTTCTTCTCAGATTTCCTCTCAGCCATTACTCTTTCTCTCTCTTTTTGACAAACTTTCTCTCAGCTTTCCATTTCTCTAGAGACCCCTTTCTTTTCTCTCTTCATTTTTTTCTTCTTTCCATGCTTCTCTCTATTTCTCTCGGTCTATTTCCTTTCACTAGAGGCCTTATTTCCTCTTCTTTTCTCTATTTTTCACCCGAGACCATTCTCCCTTCTCTTTCCTTTCTTAGCCTTTCTTTCTTTAACAGAAGCTCCCCTAAGAAGTTTCACACATACTCAATATATCTCACTTAAACCTTACTCCACAATGCCATCTGTAAAAGAGGCCGCATGGAGAAATCACTGGGATTACACATTTTCTCCACAGGCCAAAAAATCAAGTGGAACCGGTCGATCTTATGATTGACCGATTTAACAGTGCACAACTTCCATGACCATTTACCGCTTCTGTATGATTTAACACAGATCAACCGGTCCAACGTCAAATTCATAGGTCGATCACATGATCGACCTGTCCCACGTCTTCTAATTCCCTGAATGCCACTGCCATATAATTGCCTCTTAATCCCTTTCTTTTCTTTACTAATTTAACAATAATCCACCAATTATTCTAACCAATAATCTTATAATAATTATTCAATCCTCACTCCACTAATCGACACTAATTATACCAAACTTATTATGTTTACTAAACTTATTTTTTGGGATATTATAATCCATAATAAAATCATCCCAAATCCTCCAAAAATTCACAATTATGATTATCCCTAGTTTAAGCTTAATTCCGGGTATGACATTACCGTTGTGAATTCTGTCGGTTTGGTTGCTTGCCTCTTTGTCTCCGATCGACCACTTCTATGTAGTCCGAAGTAGAGTATGCTCACTGTCCATTTTCTTGTCGACCTCATATCCAGTTCAGGCGACTGTGGAATACCCCAAGGTTTTTAGTTTTTTGTAAACATTGGATTCAGAAAAAATGTATTATGTTGGTGTTTTTATTATGAAGAATACAATGTTGAAGTGTGTTGAAATTATTAGGACATAATTATTTATTGTTAGGGAGATAAGGATTTAAAGTAAATTATGGTTTTAAAAATAAAATCAGACGTATATTTTGAAAAGAAGTTCGTCGTCGATCGCGGCGGTCGAATGGCCTCAACGTCGATCAACCGATGCGATCAACCGGTGAAATGGAAACTAAAAAATGGCCGTCATTCGTGAATAGTGGTCAATTGTCCAAGAGATAAATCGATCGACCGCCACCTATAAAATCGCCTGGAAACAATAATCAATCGCTAGAAACAAAAGAACTTCATCTCTTGGCACTTCAGATGATATCCAAATGTTTCCATCTTGACTTTTCACCATCGTTGGGAAGCTGAAGGAGTCATCAGAGGTTAATACATATAAAGCATGAGAGTTTGAAGTTTTTCCTCCTAGAAAAACTGGAGAGAACTGTCTGTTTGTTGTGGAGACTCTGTCAATGGTGGGGTGAAATGCTGCTGAAGGAAAAGAAGAGTTATGCAAGGGAAGGAATAATGCGTGTGCTTTGTTCGAAAGGACCTACATTGCAGGAATAGAACGTTTGTGTGCTTTGCTGTGTTATGCATCATTGTTTTCATTGTCCATTCTCTGGAAAGTTTATTTCTATGATAGAACTATTGCTAAGGATTATCTCTGCATGCTTTCTGTAAAATCACGTAGCCTTTTTCCTTATAAATTTTTCTTTTCTTTAAAATCATCGTAAAACCATTGCTTAGTAAAATACTAGAGTAATAAACCGCGGAAGTCTTAAACATAAAACATATAGCGGAAGTCTTTTACAATTAAATACCATAAACCCATACCATAAACCCATTATTTAACTAAACATTTAAATAAACACATTAACTTAAAACATTTATTTGAAGTCATAAAATACTTAAAAGCCTTTATAATATTTATTCCATTCCGTAAACCATAACCACAGGTCAATGTCGCCAACAGCATAAACATCCACACAACAACACTCCATCAGCTACGTACATCAACAACTATATCCATTCATCTGATCCTTACCTACATCAATGAGACTTAACTATGAGTCAAATGCTTAGTTTATGATATAAATGTAAAACATAGAATTTACATACAATTACTATAACATTGCATAAGGTTTTCTATTTCATTTTTCTTTTAATATTCATGTCTTATATCGTTATGTCATTTGCTTATATGTCGGGTGTATGAAACTGGACCATATAAACATCCGTTTACTGTTTATATGCCGGGCGTATCAAACTGGACCATATAAACATCTGTGTCGGGCATATCGAATCATACCACAGTTGACTTCTGTGCCAGACGTATCAAACCGGTCCACAGTCATTTACTTGATATATATGTTGGGCGTATCTAACCAATCCACAGTCAATTACTTGATATCTGTGCCAGGCGTATCTAACCCGTCCACAGTTGTTCACGTGCATTTCACTTTTGTGTACTTTACGATTTCATGTCTTAACGTTGTCGTGCACATACAATCCTGTCTAACGTATTTTTTAATCTCATCCTTAAAATGTGATCCGTCCTATCTAAGGAACTGAACTTAAATATAATAAAAATGCAAGCAAACAACATACGTTTCCATACAATAACATAACTTATGCATTTAGTAAACAAACATCAAACAAAACCCTAATTTCCCATGATGTAGGTCCTTTCGGACAAAGCACATACAATAGCACGTATCTGAGGTCCTTATCTTTAATGGTTTAACACTTTAAGTTTCCTTTACAAAACCTATCCATTATTAACACATAGCTATTAATAATTAATTTTCAATAATATCCCCTAGCTTCAACTAACATGCTTATATTTTCAATAATGGACAATTTCCTATTATGTCCAAACTATCAAAGAACCTTATTTTCCAACAAACACTTTATCCAATAATGACAACTCTTAATCCAATAATTACTTTCTCCAAATCCCAAATAATAAAACTCATTACCTTTACATTTAAACTTAACTAATATTTCCAATAATAATTCCAACCTTACCCTACAACTCATTACAACCAATAATACTACATGATAATAATTAACCTTATGCATAACACCTTAATCCAGTAATATTTTCTCCAATAACAATATCTTAATAATATGTTGTCATCATAATCAAGATCTATTTTAATAATGACATACAACAACCATCACAAATAATAATCCTTAATATAACATAAGTGAAGATTGCTTACCCGTATCCACGAATCGTAAATCGAAAAGAACCCACAGACTTTAAACCTCAGCCATCAACAGCAACACTTCACAGTCTACAAACTCAAACTCCCTTTGTCCAGTTTGTCAAACCTCACAATCTCACAATAATATCTCTTAGTTACATCTTCACTCAGCGAATCAACACCAATGAAATTCTAGAACACTCATTCAAACCCTCACAACCTCTCTTCACTTTGGCAGAGTAACCCTACACGTTCACTTACCCCATTTTGTTTCTGCACTTCACAAATATATAGGCAATTACCCAACATCTCTCCGTTTGAATATAGAAAGCCAAGGGGTGTATTTCATCAATGTCCAATAATTCTTCTTTTTAAACGTTCAGACACATTCAACATCATTCCAAGAGTTTCCAACGACCCTTACATGCTCCAACGTATAAAACGTCAACCTCTTCAGCTTCAGACGCAATTAACCTCGTCTCCTTTGATTCCCAGACATTCCAAACGATGGCTCGCTTCATCTCTCGTCAATTAAAACACTCCAGAATAATCATCATAAATGGCGGTTGATCACGCTGGCTGTTCTCTTCTCCAGGCTATCGACCTCCAATGATCATACAAAATTTGACAATCTGCACGTTGGTCAATTGATGTTGGTCGATCGTGCCTCACTGATCGACCGCTCCGATCAGCCGCAGATTCCAAATGAATGATATACGCATTTTCTCCAGATTATCTTTATTTATGTTATTTCCTTTAACGTAATATATGCATGTCTCCTATATATATATATATATTTATAACCCTAATCTATTGTCTTTCATGTATTTGAAATATCATCCATACCACTTCATCTTCACATTATCCTTTATTAAATCCACTATGTCCTAAAGTATTACAAATCTTATACTTTTAACTAGCTCTCAATCTTTAGAATATCCAAACACGTCCAAATATATTTTCTCTTACTATCTCTACTGACTATCAATCAAATTGATATCGTTCAAAATAACTTCACGTATCATCGCACAATCTCCAATTGACTTCAATCATTCTCATAATCTAACTATGAACCTAACGGGGTACCATAATTCACTTATTCCAAATGCATTTCTCTTGACCAATATCTTTATTTGTCCAACTTAGCTCCTAATATCCTAAAATTATCACTTAAGCTATACTTTTAGCTCAATGAAGATTTGAGATATTACACTTTCCTTGATGAATTCACTATAATAGTTATGCTTTGATGATAGAGCTTTGTTCGTATATGCTTCTTTTGATAGTTTGCTAAATGGTTATGATGAAAATAAATTAAAAGGTTGATGGACAGTGGGGAAGAAGAAGTGGGTTTGCATGTTGGAACTCTATGTAGAGTTTTTACTACTGTTATTCTTTATTATCATCAGTAGGTTGATATCCCTTGATGACTCCTGCTGTTCTTATGTTGTGACAACCCGATTTTTCATAACCTTTTAAAATATGTGAAATTTAAAACTTTTATAAGACAACTAAAATTCTTTATAATCAGAGTGCTAAAACTGAGTGTCAAAATCTATTCATTACATTTGTTATGAAAGATCGTTTATTAAAACATTAGCGGAAGCAAAAACAAACTATTTAAGAAATGTTAAGTAAATCATTATGTTTACAAACATTTTACTCGTCTTTAGCCTGACCAGCCACAAGCTCTGCCCGTGTAAACCGTTCATTGACTACTTTGTATTTTGTTCATTGTTCTTGTCGTCATACATGTATACCTACACCACAAGTAAACTATAAGCCCAAAAGGCTTAGTAAGGAAAGGGGAAAATGCATATGCGATGCCTCTCTTTAGTCCTTGTTGGAATGAGGGCCACCCAAATCAATCATTTCATTACGTTTCATTCATTCATTAATTACTCATACATCGAGTTGAAAGTTGAAGGAACACGTACTAGATGAAATAGTTTGATCGGCTTCTAAGCCTATGTGGGCTACATCCGAACTACCCATCTGCCCTTCAATCCCCCATTGCATCATTCATCATCGTTCATTGCATTCGTTCATTTCATTTTCCTCACTCATGCATGTGAGTACCACCTTGAGGGCACTCCCTACTTGTTTCTATTAACATGATGCAAGTTGACATAATATAAAAGAATTGATAATCAAACAATACAAGTAGCAAACAACGAATAGGAAGAATAATAATAATGGAAATCAATGAAAACAAGAATATTATAATTGAAACCAACATGGAAGTGAAGTGAAAACGACCTATGACATGTTTGATTCTACCAAACATACAATAAGGATATGACAAGAATAATAACCTAATAACATACGAGATATATAAATGAATTAAACATGCTTGACAGTATTACGAAAGCTTAGATGCAACTTAACAATTAAAGGAAACATACTCAACATACGACAATTGTAAACATGCTTAAATTATAATTACAAAGTATTAAGGTAAACTAATTACGCATGCTCACCTACACTAACCGAACCTAAACATGCTTAATAATTAACAAAGGGAAAGGTGCTTATTAACTAAACAGTAGAACATGCTTTTATTCCAATTAATTAAACATGCTTTTATTCAATTAGTTAAACTTACTACAATTAATGGTCTAATTAATTAAACAATGCAAAGAGTCATATTTAATTAGACATGCTCAGTTTAGTTAATTACGCTAAACATGCTCTATAATCATCATCTGAATTAATCTACACATGCTTGATTTACGGAAATGAAGCAAGTATAAACAACTACGAAGCTACCGCGATTAATATAATGAATTGTGTAGGAAATTATAGCAAGTGAATATAATTAATTGTACAAACAGAATTTATAGTCTTTATTCATTAATCATCGTACATGCATATCGTGTCATCCTTCATTTTGTCATTCTACCCTACGACTTAACGACATCATTCATCATTCATTCATTACATTTCTCTACAATAAACATTAGCAATAAGAGATACAAATTCTATTCCTAACAAGAACCAAGGAAAGCAATAAGCATTACAATGAATTTAAACAATGAACATCAAAGAAAGTGAATACAATTCACACAACTACTTGTGGTGTAGGGCCTCCACATGGCTACGACACACCCAATTCGTTACCTCAAAACTTTATTGCGCGTTAGCACTTACACTATCCTTCTTCCTCTTTTTGATACCTCACAGAGAAGGCTCAGCTGCAATTCACATAAGAGTTGTATCCCACATGACCATTTTGAAATCAACAGTTCACTCACACAATCTCTCGTACTTATACACAGATAGCACTTTGAAATGCTTAACAACTTATCCCATGATTCCAGCCCAAGAACTTGCTGAAGATCCAGTCGAAATCTTGCCAAAATCTCCAGGCCAGCTGGACAACGTGTAGATTGTCCCTTCACAATAGAACACAACACAATCGGGACCGGGATCACGATGAAACTCATCCAAGCAAACCAAAGGAACCATTGACAGTCTGGGTGCAGGGTCTGTCAACGCTACTTCATGTTCACCACCACCATTGCCCCCTACAATCCAGTCCATTCCAATCCCAATCACAAAAATTGACATACGAACCCTTAAATCAACCGAAAACTAACCTCTGACTGGCACATCTAGCACTGTTGCTCCCAAATCGGGATTTTATCACATTCATCTCGAGCCCAAGCTGCGCATATCCTTGAACATAGCCTAACGGTCACACGCCAGAGACATCCCATCGCCGCGAAGAGCTCACCCTCGCCGTCGCCGCGCTTGGAGTGCTCGGACAAGGCTGAAATTCCAGCTCAAAGGGTTGCTGGACGGAGTGTATGAACGCTGAAATCGTCCGTCTTTGCCATGGCCCAGTTGCTCATCCTCGTCGCCTGGAATCGTCTTCAACTCGCAGAGCTCCGATCGTCTCCCTCTCTAGCTGCTCTCTCTCCCTTCTCGCCTCCCCGTCTGTCTCTTTCCCTCGTCCCTGTCTCCCTCTCTCTATTTCTGTTCTACCATTGCGAAATGGCCAGAGGCCATGCGAAATCCTCTCCCCATTAACTGATTACTTGAGCCAGACCAAGCAACTCGAACCGGTTCAGTAGTGAACCAGTTCAGCTCTCCCTCCTCTCTTCACTTAATTTCCCTTTTAATTCCCCCCTTTTAATGCTAATTAATTTATATTAAAAATATATTTAAGTGTTAAATATTTGCATCGATTATTAACCGACCCAATTTCAAATTCCCGACTTATCCTAATTATCGTTAAAAGATTATTAGAGGTCCAATTTAAATTTCTTAATTCTATTTTCTAAGTTGATTTCTATCAATTAAACTTCCACTAAATTCTTTTAAAGTATAACTTAACAGTTGCGTTCTTGGTAATACCTCGATAATTATTCAATTTAAAAAGTCAGGGTGTTACATATGTCCTCTACATGTTGATAATGAGGGATAATCTACAGGTATTATGTCTTCAGTTTGGAAAACCAAATGGTAGGAGAAGGTCTGTAAGGAGTAAATCAGTGGTGTAGGTGTAGATTTATACATGAATAAAATGGTTTTCATAACTAACTTCCCTATTATTGGCTATTAAATTATAATATTATTTTGGAATAAATCTTGAACTTAAATATGTTTGTTTTTTGTTGTTGATAAACTGTCAATAGACATTTTGCTTAGGTTGATAACCCCAACATGAAGTAAAACAAATAGAAAATTAATTAGTTATGTTAGACTACGAATACTAATGTCTGGGTGCATAATATCAATATAGAAAATTTAGAATAATAACATGATAAAAGAATTCTTTAATAGTATGTGTCATAAATAAATTGTTAGTAGAAATACGTTTAGTGTTAAATTACAGTTGAAGCATGATTATACCCATTGTTTGTTAGTTGTTTGTAACATTGTTTATGATATATGAACTGCTGTGTGGCATTCATATAGGCATGTTAGTAGGTTATATACATAATGCATTGCATGGATTAATAATGAAGATAATAAACGGTGTTTCCTACATGGTTTTAGAAACTGAAGAGGTTGCTCACATGTAGAAAATAGCTCATTTGGGTAAGTTTGAAAACTGAAGAGGTTGCTCTTACTCAACGAGTGGTCAGTTCGAAAACTAAAGAGGTTGCTCTCACCCGAAAAGGTAAATGAATGTATATGTAAGTGGACTCGTTTTTAGTGAGTTCGAAAACTGAAGAGGTTGCTCTCACGTAAAAACAAATCCAAGTGGTGGGTTCAGAAATTGAAGAGGTTACTCTCACCCAGCTTATGGATATATCAAACTTATGCATGTAGAGTTGTCATAGAGGTTACACTTGCATTTCATTTTTATTCCTTACTGGGCAATAGACTCATTATTCCTCCTGTGATGTAGGTATGGATTGTGACCTAGTTGAGGTGACAATGGGAGAAGTGTGATGCGATACAAGCTTGTGTTACCATGTGCAAATCGACCTCAGGGGTAATGGCTCTAAAGAATAAAAGTTCTTTAAATGGCATAAAGACTTTATTATGGATTTAAGTATTTTAAGTGTGTTATTTCTGTAAGACAGTTAAATGTTTTTATTCCGCGTAACGCACTCTGATATTTTTCAACTAAGCATATTTTAAATGGGTTTTTAAAATGTTCAAAATTTTTACGAAAAATGCATAAATGGAAATAAGATGTTACAATTATGGTATCAGAGCATAACCGGATCTAAAGCGGTTCTGTAGACTGCTGGTAACACAAGATTGGTCGCGACATGCTTCTTTAACTTTTAGTGCCTCGTTACATTATTTTATTGCACTGTTAATATGAATTGTTCTGTTAGTATAAAATTGATGTGCTAGTATAAATTACTTGTAGTTTAAGTGCTTAATTTTACTAGTATTCGTGATATAAAATCTTGTATAATAAATAAATAAAATAAATACCCTTTTACCTAATAAATTTAAATACCTCCTAATATACATTCCCTACAATAGTTAGTTAACATTTCAAAAATGACTAATATCAATCAACAAATGATATTAATGTAGGATAATAGAATGACAAAGAGAACAAGAGAAAACGTTCAAACCAATATTGGGAACGATAATGATAGTAATGGAGATGCTAGATATGAGAATACTATTGGACAAGAACATATTGCTTCACATGATGGTAGAAATGATGTTCTGGACCGCTTGACAATGATCGTGGAACACCTTGCAGAAAGGGAAAATGGGAATGAGAATCAGCGTCAAATGGTGGTTCCAATAGAAGCTGGTTGGGAGAAGTTTAGGAGACCTAAACCTCTATGCTTTAATGGGAATATGGCTGATGCCGTAGGAGCTGAAGAATGGATTCGGTCACTGGAGGACATGTTCGAATACACAAGGATTAGGGAGATTGAAAATGTTTCTTGTGTTGCTTACTTGTTGACTCAAGATGCAAGGTTCTGGTGGGATACCATCAAAGTGGCACACGATGTTCAAGCCTTTACATGGGGTTAATTTAAAGAAATCTTCTATGAGAAATATTTCAGCCTGACTGTTTGATCGAAGAAGTTAATAGAGTTTGTTCAGTTGCGCCAAATTGGAACTGGTATCTGAATATGTAAGGAAGTTTGAAGCACTGTCTCAATTTGCGTCACACCAGGTGGCAAACGATGATCACAAGGTCCATCAGTTTTTCCATGGACTGAGAGTCGAGATTCTTAGGGGAGTCAATATTTTTGGTACGTAGGGCGTCCCTTATACGAAGATTGTTACTAAGGCATTAGAAGTTGAAGATACTGAGTAAATGGTGGCTTAACAGCGTGAGGTGAATAAAAAATAATGGAAGAATGCTCTTAATCAGTAACAAAAAAGTGGACCAATGGTGAACAAAATGACAAAAAGGCCTTTAGAATATGAAGTACAACAGATGAAGGATAGACGCCTATGAATGTGGCCAACACTTCCCCATCTAATGTGAGGACTCAACAGTCAAATTAATGTCCAAAGTGCAAGAAGAACCACTTTGGGGAATGCCGAATGGGAATTGGTTGATGTTTTAGATGTGGAGAGTTTGGGCATATTGCAAAATTTTGCTCAACTGTAGTCGGTGGATCTGGAGGTGTGGCACCAAGAGTCTTTTCTCTATATGGTGAGGAAGCACTGGAAGTACAAATGGATGAAATGGCGGGGGATGACCAACTTGCTATGGTGTCAGGTACGCCTTATTATTGAAGTTGTTGCTCAAATTCCTTGGAATGTTGGGTAGTTGGTAATGTTATTTCAATTTGGTGGTGTCAGGAACAATTTTTGTTAATAATATTGCGGCATATGTTTTATTCGATTTGGGTGCTACTCATTCTATTATTGCTAAGGAATTTAGAGCAAAGATAAATTGTTTCCTTGAATTAGAAGAGTGTAATTATCGTGTCCTCTTACCCTCTGGAGAATACTTGATTACCGATGGAATCTTTAGGGCTTATGCCATAAAAATAAACAACCAAATTTTCTATACTGACTTGATTATCATGGAGATGAAAGGGTATGATATCATTTTGGGTATTAATTGGTTATCCCAACACCAAGCGATAATTAATTGTAGAAAAAGAGAAGTATTGTTTTTCTCCCCTGATGGCAAACAACATATGTTTATTGGAGTCAAGGAGAAAGATAGATTGACTGTAATCTCTATACTTAAGGCAGACCAATTAATAAGAAATGGAGATGAAGGGTTTCTTGTTAATGTATTGGACATGACGGTTGTATCAAAAACAAATATGGAGGAAATTCTCATTGTTTAAGACTTTTCGGATCTTTCTCTGGACCAACTTCCTGGATTGCCTTCGGATCATGAAATCGAGTTTGTGATTGACCTTCACCTTGGAATGGAACCAATTTTGAAGAATCCCTACAGAATGGCCCCAACTGAATTGAGAGAATTAAAGGTCCAACTTGAGGAGTTAATTAATAATGGATTCATTCATCCCAGCTTTTCACCATGAGGAGCATCGATTTTATTTGTGAAGAAGAAGGATAGGTCGATGAGGATGTGCATCGATTATCATGAGTTAAATAAAGTAACCATCAAGAATCGATATACTCCACCAAGAATTGATGGTTTGTTCAATCAATTACAAGGAGCTTGTGTCTTTTCTAAAATAGACCTCCGATCTGGGTATTATCAGTTGAAAGTTAAACCTAATGGCATTCCTAAAACTGCGTTCAAGACGCGATATGGACACTATGAGTTTCTGGTTATGTCGTTTGGAATAACCAATGCACTAGCTGCATTTATGGACTTGATGAATTGGGTCTTTAGTGATTACTTGGATAAATTTATCATTGTATTTATCGATGACATACTGGTTTATTCGTGCTCTAAGGAGGAACATATGGAACATTTGAGGATTTCTTTGTCTATATTGGCAAGGCATAAGTTGTATGTGGAGTTCTCTAAATGCGAATTCTGGTCAAACAAAGTGAGTTTTCTCGGCCACGTAATTTTCAAGGAAGGTATTGAAGTGGACCCAGTAAATATTCAAGTGGTAGTTAGTTGGTTGCAACCAAGGAATGTGGGGGAAGTAAGAAGCTTTCTTGGATTGGTGGGATACTATAGGATATTTATAAGTGAATTGCACTACCCCTAACAACCTTAACGAAGAAAAATGCACAGTTTTGGTTGATAGACGAATGTGAGGAGAGTTTTCAAGAGCTGAAACGTTGTCTAACTTCAGCTCTTGTCTTGACCCTGCCTGTTGAACATGGTAATTTTTGTATCTACTGCAATGCTTCCAAGAATGGATTGGTCGCCATACTTATGCAGAATGGGAAGGTAGTTGCATATGCCTCTAGACAATTGAAACCGTATGAGGCAAATTATCCCACGCATGATATGGAACTTACTGCGGTCGTGTTTTCTCTTAAAATATGGAGACACTACCTGTATGGACGGCGATGTGATAGACCATAAAAGTTTAAAATACATCTTTACCCTGAAGGAATTGAATATGAGACAATGACGGTGGTTGGAATTTGTGAAGGATTATGACTTTGAAATTAAATACCACCCTGGAAAAACAAATGTGGTGGCTAATGCTCTTAGTAGGAAAATGGCAGTTATGAATATGGCATGTGAAGAAATGCTACCTGAACTCTACATGGATATTCAAAATTTGATTATGCAGTTGGTTACTACACAATTAATTACTCTTTTATCCACATTGACATTGAAGACTTCGATACTGGAAAGAATTAAAGAGGCTCAAATTGAAGATAAGAAGTGTGAAGATTTTAAACTGAACCCAACTCTTGAGAAATACCAGTACTATTCCATCTCCAGCGACGGGATCGTGAAATTTAAAGATTGATAGTATGTGCCCGGAAAGTCAGAGTACGATTAGCAATCTTAAGTGAAGCTCATTCCTCAAGTTTTTCTATCCATCCTGGTTGCAACAAGATGTATAAGGACCTCAAATCATATTACTACTGGCCAGGGATGAAATATGATATCGCACAATATGTTGCTTTGTGTCATATATGTCAACAGGTAAAAGCAAAACACCAAAGACCTGGGAGAATGTTACAACCAATGCCTATACCTGAATGGAAATGGGAGCATGTCACTATAGACTTCGTCTTGAGACTAACCAAGACTATAAGAGGACATGATGCAAAATGGGTGATTGTTGATAGGCTAACAAAGGTTTTTCACTTCCTACCTGTAGCAATGACTTATAAAATTGACCGATTTGCCAAGCTGTATGTTAAAGAGATTGTACACCTTCATGGGGTGCCTGTCACAATTGTGTCAGATCAAGATCCTAGGTTTATCTCCACGTTTTGAAAAAGTTTAAGCAAGGCTATGAGTATGAAGTTAAAGTTTAGCACAACTTTCCATCCACAAATTGACAGACAGAGCGAGCAAACGATTCAAATATTGGAGAGCATGTGTGTTAGAATGTCATGTTGGATGGGGAAGAATGCTTCCATAAGTAAAATTTTCCTACAACCATAGTGTAACATCCTAGTTATTCTTACAATTTAAAACTTATAATTTTTAAAACTTTTTCTTTTAAAAATCACAGTGGAAGACTTGAAAACTAGCTTAATTAAGAAGTGCATAAAATAACTATCTTTTTGTTAAGCCATTCATTACTTAAAACATGTCATACTGTAAAGCTTTAAAACATTTACAGCAGTGGAAGACCTGTATTTACAATACCAAAAGAATAAACACAATTTGGAAACCTTCTTGATAAAATGAAACACTATAACAAAGGTTCACATTTCTAAAAAATGTTATTACCAATCATTACATTTCTTCTTTAATCTTTTAGCCCAACTAGCCACCAAGCCCGCAACGTACAAATGCTTCATCAGTGCATCTATCCTCGAATCCATGCTTACCTACATCAATGGGACCAAGCTATGAGCCTAACACTCAGTAAGTGGTATATAAGTAAAATGTACTCATGCAATACTATTCAAACACATACAGTTTTTTGTTTTGTTTATCTGCCTTTTATTTCCTTTAAATATCTTTTTGAGTGAGAGCAACCTCTTCAGTTTCCAAACTTATTCACCCGTTGGATGAGAGAAACTTCTTCAGTTTCCGAACTCACCCAAATGAGTTATTTATAATTTTGGGTGAGAGTAACTTCTTCAGTTTCTGAACTCACCACCCATTGGATGAGAGCAACCTCTTCAATTTCTTAACTCACCCAAACAAGCTATTTACAATTTGGGGTGAGAGCAACCTCTTTAGTTTTTGAACTCACTCACCCATTGGATGAGAGCAACCTCTTCAGTTTCTGAACTCACCCACTTGTTGGATGAGACCAACCTCTTCAGTTTCCAAACTCATCAACTCAATAGATAAGAGCAACCTCTTCTGTCTCCGAACTTACCCAAACAAGTTGTTTATAATTTGAAGTGAGACCAACCTCTTCAGTTTTCGAACTCACCCACCCGTTGGATGAGAGCAACCTCTTCAATTTTTGAACTCACCCAACAAGCTTGTTTATTACGTTTAATTCGGTTACATTTGCATATCGTAGGAACAATGTGCAAGCATACAATCCTATCTATTGTGTCTGTTATCGTATCCTCAAAGTGTGCACAATTTCCTAACTAAAGAACTGAACTTAAGTCTAATAAACATACAACTCATACAAGCAATCATTCAACACTACATCTCCCAAACATAACATAACCTATACATCTAGTAAACAAGCATCAAATAAACACTCCCTAATTCCTGTGATGTAGTCCCTTTTGAACAAATCACATGCAATACCACTTACCTGGAGTCCTTAGATTTAAAGAGCTATTATTTAAATTGTCCTTCACGAAACCTATTCATAATTAACACACATACATATCAATTTCCAATAATATAGTCCCCACTAACAGAGTAAGTTTCCTAAGACTAACCCTTATAATATAAATATTAAGTCCATCTATCAATGTATAATTGTTAACATACGGTAATGAGCACTGAAAACCTATCCATACGTGTATATAAATATTCTAAGGAAAGTAATGTAAAACTCACTTCACAGGTTACTATCACTAATAGTTTATATCATTTATTATTGAGAGTATTAACAACCTCACTGAAGGAAACATCACAGGAGAGAAGAACTCATCCATACACTACAAACTTCAGACATAGAGTAAATTAACATAAACCCATTTCTTGCTCATCGAAGGCATGCTTATTATAGAGTATTTCCAAAGGAAAAGCAAACAGAATACCATGTTCTTTGTTGAACTAAAACACCAGAGAACAACCATAAAAACAACAACGTATATTTTCATCAAAACTACACTACAATATCCTACTCCCGTACAATTTTTATGAAAATATGAGTGAATAACACTTGCCTGAATAATTACAGAGAATAACCATAGCGACCATCTTCCTTTTCAGTTTCTTACTCACGGTCTCAGGTTTGCTTTAAACTCTCAAACCATCACAAACTCCAGAACTCTCAGAGACCCACGTCTCCAGAAGTACAAACTTCAGAACCCTCATAATCTTCTACTATCAAAACTACAGAGCTTCAGAAGCAATACCGTATAGAAGCATCTCACACACTCATGGTTTCCATCACTCTGCCATTTACACCCATAATATATCTCTCTCACTCACGTTAGTTCTCTCTCCAAATTTTGGCAGAGTAACCCTATAGCTTTTCCTTCTCCCCCCCATCATCGCTCCCTTCACTTCTATTTATGGCTATGAACATCAACTTTTCATCATCCAGCCGAAGGTAGAAGGCCACTAGACACAACCCTTTAGCATCCAGACGTTCGGACAACGAATCATTTGATATTCAGACTTCGGTTATCATCTTTCTATATGACTTTCATAAATGGAGGTCGATTGATTTTCTTCAATGACCGATCAACAACCAGTTAGTCAGTCGACCGCAGAATCCATTGTTTCCAGATTAGCGGATGATCACGGCGGACGATCACTGAAATTGGCAAATAGCTGACAGATCGTCTGCCAACCCATAATTTACCACATATTGATTAATCCTCACACCAATCAGTCATCTAATATATATTATTTCTTCTTTTATAATTACAAGTTGATTTGATCACAATCAACCGCAAGATCAACCTCCATTTCAATACCTATATTCAATACTCATATTTGCCAAAGGTTGATCACCCAGGTTGATCACGATCAACTTCAAATTCAATACCTATTTTCAATACCCATTTTTGGCTAGAGGTTGATCACCCACAACCTCTATACAACCTCCATTCAATTTGTCATCCGCCATCCATAATTCTTCCCCAATTATATATATATTCCAAACAATATATATATTACTTCTTCTTCAAACTTATATATAAATATCTATATCCTTAATGAATCACTCTTCCAAACTATTTAACCCTAAATTTCCAAATATGTTTTACTTGATTAATATATTAATTTACCCAAGTTAATTCCAATAAATCCTAAATCATCCCAAAATTATCACTTAAGCCTTGAACTTAGCTCTATGAGAATTCAGGATATTACCAATAAATTTCAAGCTACGACAGGAACGACACATTATGAGGCCTTGTATGGCAGGAAGTGTAGATCTCCTTTGCATTGGGATGAGATCGGTGAAGCAAAATTCTATAGACCTGATATGATGCGACAAACTAAGGAATCTATTGCGATTATTCGTCAAAGGATGTTGGCTGCTCAAAGTCGCTAGAAAAGTTACGCTGATAATCATCGTAGAGAACTGGAATTTGAGGAAGGAGATTTAGTGTTCCTTAAAATATCGCCAATTAAAAGAGTTATGCGATTTGGGAAGAAAGGAAAGTTGATTCCGCAATACGTTGGTCCTTTTCCTATTACAAAGAGGATTAAGAAAATAGCATATCAGTTGCTTTTGCCAGGTGTCATGGATGGAGTTCATAATGTATTCCATGTGTCTATGTTAAGGAAGTGCATGGGGAGTCCAATTCATGTGGAACCTGAAGAACATATAGTGATTCAACCAAATTTAAGTTACGAGGAAAGACCGTAAGGATTTTGGATTCAAGAATTAAGGAGCTAAGACACAAAAAGATTCCACTTGTTAAGGTGTTATGGCAGAATCATACGATTGATAGGGCTACTTGGGAGAGAAAAGAAGATATGGAAGCTAAATATCCAGAATTAATCTAGTAGCTGAAATTTTGAGGACAAATTTTTAATAAGGGGGGTGTATGTAATACCCTGAGGCATTTTGTAACACCCCGACTTTTTTTTCCAGAATTTAATAAATATAATTAGAGTATAATTTGAGGATTTTGGATTAAGTTGGATAATTATCGGGATAGTACCAATGACACAACCGGTAGGTTATAGTTTAAAAGAATTTATCGGGAGTTTAATTGATAGAAATCAATTTAGAAAATAAAATTAAAAAATTTAAATTGAACTTCTAATAATCTTTTAACGATAATTAGGATAAGTTAAGAGTTAGAAATTGGGTCGGTTAATATTCAATACGAATATTTAACACATAAATATATTTTAATATTAATTAATTAGGATTGAAATGGAGAAATTAAAAGAGAAATTAAGGGAAGAGAGGAAGGAGAGCTGAACCGGCTCAGCTAAGAACCGATTCAATGTATGTGGGTTTGGTTTAGAGATAATTAAAGGAGGGGAGAAAAGAAAAATTAGGTTAGTTTTAATTTTATGTTGAAGAAATGCGAGAGAGAGAGAGAGAGGCGAGAGAAGAGAGAGAGAGAGCCGAGAAAGGGAGAGCGATCAGGGGAAGTCGCGGCGATGAATCAACATTTAGCGACGGCGAGGAGCTCGATGCTAGCAGCGACTACGCGAGACGAGCTGGCGGACACTATCAATCGTTGGCGATGGTGGAACCGCGATGGTGAAGCTTCGATAGAGAGTAAAAGGGATGATGCGGGTGAGAGCGCGGGCTCAAGCGACGCTATCTGACGGCATGCATGATGTCCAGGCGAACGGCAGCTGTACGGGCTGTTGCAGCGGCTCGAGATCAGGACTCCATTGGCAGCAGTCTCCAGCATCGATTCGGGTTGCAGCCGGTAACCTGCAACTCGGGTGATCCGACCTGGATGCTGCGACTTGGTTTGACTGCTCTGGTTGGCTGGTCTTTGTCCTTCAAGTAACAGTTTTCTTCCTTAATATTGGACAATTTCAATAAAGTAATTGGATTGTTGGTTATGCTGTGACTTGGTTCCTGCTGATATTTTTTAGATGGCTGATGCTCTGTAATGGGTCTGTATCTCTGTGGGATTAAGCCTTGATGCAATCTGTTAATGAGTAGGTGTTTAAAATAGTTTCTGTTGATAGGTTGGGGTTGGACTTGATGATTGTTCTCGTGAGAGAAAATTGTTGTGGTCTGTCTTAATATGCAATGTTAGTTGATAATCTGAAACATATTATTGGACGTAGGAAAATGATAAATTGGAGTTCCGAATTAAGTAGTTAGATAATGAATATGGATGTGCTAGGTTGCGTGGAAACAAGCCTCGATAATTGGATTAATTTATGGGAATAAGCTATGTTTTGTTTTGGTGTCAATGAGTTCCTAGAAATTCTATGTAACTAAGGGTAGGAAAAATCATAAGTCATAATTATTAATGATGAATGTTACTAATTATGAAGGTATTGGAAAAGGAAAAAGGAAGATAACGGTTGAGCACCGATACGCGATAAAGACTTGAGGTAAGGAATTGGATGTGTCGTGGCCATATGGAGTCCCTACACCACAAGTAGTTGTGTGAATTGTATTGACTTTCTTTGATGTTCATTGTTTGAATTTATTGTAATGCTTATTGCTTTCCTTGGTTCTTGTTAGGAATAGAATTTGTATCTCTTATTGTAAGTGTTTATCATAGAGGAATGTGATGAATGAATGACGAATGAATGATGAATGATGACGTTAAGTCGTAGGATAAAGTGACGAAATGAAGGAAGACATGATATGCACGTATAATCAATTATGAATAGAGACTTTAAATTCTATTTTGTACAATTAGTTATATTCTCTTGCTGTAGTTTCTGTGCAATTCATAATATTATTCGTTGTAGTTTATTAACTGTTAATACGAGTTTCATTTCCATAAATCAAACATGTGTAGATAAGTAGAATAATAATTGTATGAGCATGTTTAGCTTAATTAACTAAACCAAACATGTCAAATTAAATAGAACTCTTTGCATACTTAATTAACTAGCACATTCAATTAGTTGAAATAAAAGCATGATCAATCAATTAGGATGAAACCTATCATTTGAGTCGTTTAAGTAATCCGAACATGTTTAGTTAGTTTATCAAGCACGTTTCCAGTATTTGTTTAAGGAGCATGTTTATATTCCATCTTATTAGAAAAGTATGTTTCCATGAATTAATTGCTAAGTATGTTTCAATAAATTATTTAGTCACAATGTTTTCATTATTAGTTTGTTTCAATTGATTAGCACGTTTAAATTGTAGTCGAGTATTAAGCATGTCATTGTTTTCTATCGTTCTTGAGCATGTTTCCTTTAATTATTAAGCTACATCTAAGCTTTTATGACATTGTTAAGCATGTTAATTCACTTAGATGCCTCGTAGTTAATAGTTTACTCGTCTTGCTATATTTTGAATGTTAGGTTCGGTAGAATCATGCATGTTATATGTTGTTTTCGATTCATTTCTGTGTTTGCTTTCAATTAATGTTATTCTTGCCATGCGTTGTTTACTATTCGTGCTATTCATTGTTTAATTATTGTTCTTCTATAATGTGTCATCATGCACTCATGATAATAGAAACAAGTAGGGAGTACCCTCGGGGTGGTACTCACATGCATGAGTGAGGAAAATGAAATGAACGAATGCAATGAACGATGATGAATGATGCA
The DNA here is from genome assembly GCA_022433065.1 of Begonia loranthoides. Taxonomy (NCBI): domain Eukaryota; kingdom Viridiplantae; phylum Streptophyta; class Magnoliopsida; order Cucurbitales; family Begoniaceae; genus Begonia; species Begonia loranthoides. Next base: position 10,919,875 of record CM039485.1, read on the forward strand.
ATGGGGGGTTGAAGGGCGGATGGGTAGTTTGGATCTAGCCCACATAGGGTTAGAAGTCGATCAAACTATTCCATCACATACATGTTCCTTCAACTTCGAACTCGATGTACGAGTAATGAACGAATGAATGAAACGTAATGATAAGATTGGCTTGGGGCGGACCCATTCCAAGTGAACTAAAGAGAGGCATTGCATATGCATTTTCCCCTTTTCCTGACTAAGTCTTTTAGACTTACAGTTTACTTGTGGTGTAGGTATACGTGTATGACAAGAAGAACGATGAACAAAATACAAAGCAGTTGTTGAAAGTTTACACAGCAGAGCTTGTGGCTGGTCAGGCTAAAGACGAGTAAAGTGTTTGTAAATGTAACGATTTACTTTTCTTAAATAGTTTGTTTTTGCTTCCGCTATGTTTTAAATAAATCATTTATGCTATGTTATGTTTTAATAAATGATTTTCATAACGAATGAATTGTGACGCTTGGTTTTGGCACTCTGATTATGAAGAGTTTTAATTGTCTTACAAAAGTTTTTAAATTGCAAGCATTTTTAAAAGCTTATGAAAAAAAAAGGGGTTGTCACACATTTAGTTTCGTGTAAACATTTGATTGAGAGAAAATGTAATATGTTGGTGTTTTTATTATGAAGAATAAAGTGTTGAAGTGTCTTGGAATTATTAGGACATAATTATTTATTATTAGGAAGATAAAGATTTAAAGTAAATTATGGATTTAAAAATAAAATTAGAGGAATAATGTGAGAAGAAGTCGACTGTTGATCGCGACGTTTGAATGGCCTCAATGTCGATCGACCGACACGATCAACTGGGGAAATGGAAGTTTAAAAATGGCGGTTGTTCAATGAATGGTGGTCAATCGTACAAGAGATAAATCGATCGACATCCACTTATAACGTCTCCTAGAAATGATAATCAATCACCAGAAATGGAAGAACTTTTGTCTCTTGGCGCTTCAGATGATATCCAAACGTTTCCTTCTTGACTTTTCACTTTCGTTGGGAACCTGAAGGAGTCATAAGAGGTTAATATATATAGAGCATGTGAGTCTGAAGTTTTTCCTTCTGGAAAAACTAGAGAGAATTGTCTGTGTGGTGTGGAGACTTTGTTAACGGTGGGGTGAAATGCTGCTGAAGGAAAAGAAGAGTTACACAAGGTAAGGAATAATGTGTGTGCTTTGTCCGAAAGGACCTACATTGTAGGAGTAAGATGTTTGTGTGCTTTGCTGTGTTATGAGTTGTTGTTTTCATTGTTCGTTCTCTGGAAAGTTTATTTCTGTGATAGAACTATTGCTAAGGATTATCTCTGCATGCTTTCACTAATGAGTTTACTGTAATAGTTATGCTTCAATGATAGACCTCTGTTCATATATGCTTCTTTCGATAGTTTGCTAAATGGTTATGATGAAAATGAATTAAAAGGTTGATGGACAGTGGGGAAGAAGAAGTGGGTTTGCATGTTGGTACTCTCTGTAAAGTTTTTACTACTATTATTCCTTATTATCATCAATAGGTTGATATCCTGTGATGACTCCTGCTGTTCTTATGTCCTCTGCATGTTGATAATGAGGGATAATCTGCTGTTGTTATGTCTTTAGTTTAGAAAACCAAATGGTAGGAGAAGGTTTGTAAGGAGTAAATCAATGGTGTAGGCATAGATTTATACATGGATAAAATGATTTTCAGAACTAACTTCCCTATTATTGCCTGTTAAATTATAATATTATTTTGGAATAAATTTGGAAGTTAAATAGGTTTGTTTTTCGTTGTTGATAAATAGTCAATAGACATTTTGCTTAGGTTGATAACCTCGACATGAAGTAAAACAAATAGAAAATTAATTAGTTATTTTAGACTACGAATACTAATGTCTGGGTGCATAATATGAATATAGAAAGTTTAGAATAATAACATGATAAAAGAATTGTTTAATAGTATGTGTCCTAAATAAATTGTTAGTAGAAATACGTTTAGTGTTAAATTACAATTGAAGCATGATTATACCCATTGTTTGTTAGTTGTTTGTAACATTGTTTACGATATATGAACTGCTGTATGACATTCATATAGGCATGTTAGTAGGTTATACATAATGCATTGCATGGATTAATAATGAAGATAACAAACGGTGTTTCCTACATTTAATAATGAGATAATAATGAAGATAATGAGGTTGCTCTCACTCAGCTTACAAATATATCAGACTTATACATGTAGAGTTGTCATAGAGGTTACACTTGCATTTTATTTTCATTCCTTACTAGGCAATAGGCTCATTATTCCTTCTGTGATGTAGGTATGAATTGTGACCCAATTGAGGTGAATGTGAGAGAAGTGTGATGCGATGCAAATTTATGTTACTATGTGCGAATCGACCTAGGGGTTATGTCTCTAAAGAATAATAGTTTTTTAAATGGCATAAAGACTTTATTATGGATTTAAGTTATTTAAGTGTGTTATTTCTGTAAGGCAGTTAAATGTTTTTATTTTGCATAACGTATTCTGATGTTTTTCAATTAAACATATTTTAAATGTGTTTTTAAAATGTTCAAAATTTTTACGAAAAATGTATAAATGGAGGGATGTTACAGACTGCTTCTCAAAGTTTCAGAATGCTGTGCAATTTGTGTTGATTATGATCGATCGCATCCATGCCTTGGTTGTGACTACTTCCACTGGTTCGGCTCTCTGTAGCCTTTCTGGTTGATTGCCCTCACTGCCTTAATCGACCTATTACTCTGTGTTTTGCACATTTTCAATATTCTAATTCCCAAAAATCAACCTATAAGCTACATGGACTTAGAAAAACATATTCGAACATATAAATACCCTTATTAATGAGTATTTCCAATGAAAATAAAATATAAACATAATGATAATAATATAAATCATTTTCAAGTTATAAACAACTTATAATCAAATTAATCCAATCATCAAAAAAACTATTAAGTCTAATGTCCATTAGGCCAACAAGGTCATCCGTTTCATTTTCGTTCAATGTACGCTTACTCTGCGATGAACCAGCAGGCGACCCCTCAATTATTAATTTGGCAAAGTGTCGTTCGTCTTTGAAATAGCTAGTACCTAGGATGTGGAAGTATGGGCTGTCGCAATGGACACATTTGTGTTCGCCAAGAATATTCTCGGTGAATATTTGTCCCTCTAAACCAATCATTTTACGCCATGACGTATTTTCGGACGTGTTTTCTTTCGAGGACACCTAAACTCCTATGAATCCACTTTTCAGCCGTCTCCCTTTCGTTAGATGCACTCAACTCCAAAAGTAGTCATCCCTTCCTTTGATACGAAGACATTTACTTCTTTATTTTCCTACTGCAGATGCATTTTCTTCTGCGGATACTTAACACTCTGTGTTTTTCCTCTCAAACAATGAAGTTTTCTTCTTTTTAACATGATGTCGTGGACATGTTCGCTACTCTGAATACGTTCCTTAACACAAAACGACGTCATTTATCTTTATGTTTACTTAACATTTTCAGCCAAACATCTTTTCATTCTACAGGAGAATCTTTCCTCAAATCCAACAGTCTTCATCTCCCCCGCGCTATCAATCCAACAGTCCATCTCTCTCTTGCTATGGAATCTTTCTCTCCTACGGAAGCATCTTTTCCTTAATCTAATGATACACGTTCTGTCCTCCCACTTAATCTAACAGTCATTCTCTCTCCCGCTGTTCCTTGTGGCACCTTCTCTTTCTGCGAGGGAATCATTTCCTCATGCAGAAGCATATTTCTTTAGATCTAATTACCATAAACTCTTCTTTCCATTTAATCTGACAAAGCTCCTTCCACCTACACTTTGTTTTGTTCTGCCTTCTTCGCGACCTTCATCATCTTTGATCTCAGCCGTTCCTTAGCTTTATTCAATGGTCGTCGTTATATTGTTCTCTCATCCTTAAACATTTCCTTCATCCAAAATGACACTGTTCCGGAGGTGAATTTCATTTTTTCGTGGATTCGCATGCTCCCGTTGATGCCTCCCTTGACAAATCCTTAACAGCAAACAACTCTTCCAGAGCGACGTTATCTATTAAGCCATAGACAATATTTTCAATTCACTGCGTCAATCTATTATTCACTTGCCCCTCTGCTTTTCTGTTCAAACCTTTATCCAAACTTACTTTATTATTTTATTTTTATTAATATCTATAATATATCTAATTTGATCATTTGCTATTTCAATTTTTTCTCTTGACCCTTAAACACTTCAAATTTGAAAAAGAAAAATATGGGGAAGTTACAAATATTAGTGGAAGAAATACTCTACAACATATCTCATTCTTTCTATAATAACACATGATCAACTAACATCTCTGGTCTTCACTGTAAAATCATAGTCTGCTTTTAATGCAAGTGCACGTATGTATGATGAATGAAAAGAATGACTTGCATCTAATCTCGTGGAGACAATCATTTGCATAAAAAATAGAATGATGCCAAGACGAGAGATCAACAACAAGAAGATGAAATATTTGAAAATTTTAAAAATTTAGATGTTAAAGACTAAATCTTTGATTTTTTTTTCCTTTCTATTATAATTTGAAGTAATTTTTTTGAATTTTTAATTTTTTTTAACATGTTTTAAATTATTGACAATTAGATGGGTCCCAACCTAGTTAGGATTTATCTAATTTGTAGTGATACAACTGTTAAATATTTGTATGATATATTTTTTTTTTAGATAATCTCAAATAATTTTTTTTTAAATACATGTCATTTTATATATTAATAAAATAATTTTTTTAATTAAACAAGTAACTATGATATATTTTGACAATATAATAACAAATAATTATTATAATTTAAATAACTAGATTTAAAAAAAAAAAATATTATATTGATATAAATTAGAAACATTTATGTATGCTCAGCTATTTAGACTCGTTTAGTCTATTCTGCTTCGTTTGACTTCACTTGTTTAATTCGTGGCACAAGACTCAACTTACATTGAATTTTTTTTAGGCAGACTCGTTAAGTTCAACTTGTTTAACTTAGCAGATCCAGTGAGACAGACTTTTTCAATCTCAACTCAACTCAACTTGTTTAACTCGCTAAAATCAATGAAGCTATGTTTTTTTAAACTTGGTTCGTCTCCATCAATTCACTTGTCACCTCTAGATAAATGTAGACATGATGATATGCAACCTTTAGGATGTGGAAGCCACAAGAGCACTATTTATTAATTTAGAAAATAATTTCTTTATACTTGTCTCTAACAATGGGATGTCGCCATATTTTCTCCTCGGTGTCATCATCTGTATTTTCCTGAGAATCAAACAGAAAATGTGGTCATTTTGACGATTTCCTTTTCAACCTTTTTGATCCACACTTTTCATTACTATAAATACCTTCCTCTTCCTCCATTAAATTCACTCCAAAAATCTTTCTTTTTCTGTCTACATGAGTCTGGATTCCTTGCTGAAGACTGTTGGTTCTCTCACTCGCCTCAGCCAGGACACTTGACGGGCCCTCTGCAAATCTCTGGTCAGCAACCAATTCCCACACTGCTTGAGAAAAATTCATGCTGTAAGATTATGAAGAAATCCTCAGCAGATTAGTTTCTCCGGTGACTTGCACCTCCAAAAAAGACTTGCTTCTCAGGTTATGTAATAATCCACGCCAAATAGATGATAGTAAAAGGGTAATTACGTTTATATTTAATTGTGTTTGCACAATTTGAGAAATGAGATAAGTTTACTATTATGATATTATTCAATTAATTTATCTGAAGAAATACCAACTCCGTGTCGTATAAAATAGAGTAATACAACAATTAAATTTAAAGTAACATACACTTAAAATACTTAATGATGTGATATTGTAACATTAAATTATTTTACTAATAAAATTATTGATTGGTAACTGTCACGTCAATAAATAATTTAAATCTAATTAAATAACTCAATGCCAAGGTGTTAAATTATTCTATTGCGGTAGCATTATTTTAGGGACTATTTTAATTTTACATTCTTAATTAATGTAATGCTTATATGTCAATCAATAATTATAGTAATTAAAATAAATTATAAATATTTAAAATAAAATATTACCTAACTTTTGAAATATAATTAAAAAAATGGTGGTTTAATTGTTGATATTTAGCAAATTGCAGTTGTAAAATGCTGTCCTTGCTATTTTTATGAATTGATTAATTATTTTCCAAAAATAAATATTTAATTCCGAAATTGCACTACTTTCATTTATTCATCAAAGACTGCTTTTGGATGGACAGGCGGTGGATCAAATATGAATTTTATAAAGAAAGTTCATATTTGTTTCATTGCTTGTCGATGCTTAAATGGTATTTGAGAGAATAAATGTAATTTTTGTGTTATTAATTGTAATTTTTATATATAATTGAATAATTAGTGTATAACATGTTTAATTTTCTAATTACATGGTGCCCCGAAAGCATATACGTGTTGACAAGTAAGAAGAGTTACAGTTTGGGTGCAAGGGAGCTTTCCATAAGATAAGATAGGCAATCCACCCTATTGGTATTGATCATGGAAACCACTTCTCCACTCAAGGTTTACATTCTCTTCAAAACAATTATTCATTACACTATTTAACGACCATCAATAACTATAATTAATGTGTTACTGCATTGGGATATTGGTTTTTTACACTCAACCATCAATAAATTGTCGATTAACTTAGAAAAATTTCAGGTTTGAAGAAGTTGCCGAACTGAGAACCATATGGTGCCTAAAGTGGAGGGAAGATAAGTACCAAACTGCTGTCACCAAAGACAAGTTATGGAGTATGTATGGTAGTGAAGTTTGCTGATCATGCCTATGGATTTGACTCATTTCCTTTGGAAGTTTCAGTTTAAGAGGCCAATTTCAGATCATCACAGAGCAAATTAGCGTATTTGAGGGGCAAAGAAGGGAAGAGGAAGTGCCTAAAAAACATGTGTTTGTCTCAAGAAAAAGATGGCGGGTGGGTGGAGATTGAGTAGGGAAGTTTTTATAGCAATGGAGGGGATGATGGGTTTGTTCGAATGTGCCTAAAAGAGGTGAAGAGTGAGCATTTGAAAGGTTGACTCATAATTGAGGGACTTGATTTATGTCACAGAATAGAACTTTATTTTTCTCAATTAAATCTTAATAGTTACTAGTTTTTCTTTCTAAAAGAATGTTTTCGTATAATCCATGTCGTATTATATGCATTTGCACCATAAATTTATATCATCAAATCTAGAATTGAACTTTGATTGTATATTTCATTCATTATTTATTTAAAATATGGAGAAAAATAATTATATTACGTTGTATTTTAATTACACTTAAATTGGGAATCAAATACAAATTGCTAATTATCACACTTAAAATGATTCACACTTAAATGTGAATATTGTGATTATTATATATGTAGTGTAAGATTGGTCAAGTCGTATGTTGAGAGGAACTTGTATAAAATAGACATCAAGAGCTTAAAAGAAGTATATGACATAAAATTAGGAAAATGTTACCTATATCCTAAAATAGTTTGAATTAAAATGTGTACCATCAAATAATGAAAAAAAAACAAGAAAGGAGAGTCGAGAACATTACTCATATTTAAAAGTGTATTCACTGACAATGATATTTGTAATGTATCCACACAATAGTCATCATTGTGTTGAGGTCAAACATAACACGCATTATTTATTTAGTATTAGAGAAAATTTATAAAGTACAAATAAGAAATTTATCTTTATAATATCAATAATCGTTAAAATGATAATGTGACTCCAATATTTATTTATAAACAATATTTTTTCAAATGTTTGAGGAAATAAATCATTGTTTATGAGTTTAATAAGTACATTTAATAAAGATAATGTTTTTGCTTGTTGTCAAGAGAAGTACATATAGTTAGGTGGAACATTTTAAGGATAAATAGGTAATTTTTTTAAAGAATTTATATGACAATTCTATGTATTATTTTAAAATTTTCCTTCGCAGTAGATTTATTAGAGGATAAATTGCTCTACTATTTAAGGACGCCTTTTGAAATTTCCATTATTTGAATAATGTCTTCTATGAAGAACAAAGAGTTAAGTGAGAGAAGGAAAGAAGGAGAGTTGGTTGTCAATTGTTGTCTAGAGCTAACACGTTTAGTAAGGAATCCGTAACCTCCATGTTGTGAAAAAATATCATTATTGAAACTAAGGTTTTAAGTAATGAAATTGAACAGGTTGACGTTTGTCCTATTGGATCGAGTGTTTAAAACTTGGAATTCAAGAGTTTGAGTCTTGGATTTTCTTAGAAGATAAAAACCAAATTCTCTATACTGTGTCTATTCATAGAATGTGTGAATTTGTTGAGAATTTTGATCTCTGTTTTTAGTATAAGATTAATGGTTTGAAATGTGAGATTTATGCATGATTGTTATGTGTTGTTAAAGTTGGAAAATTGTGAAAGAACGTTGAGGTTTTCTTTGAATGCTTGGAAATTCTATGAAGCAGGTGAGTGAGGATTAAGGAGGAGAAGTTTGGATTCAACAGCAGAAGGAGGGAGTTGCAACAGAAAGAGGAATCCATAGTGGAAGGTCGGATTCCGCAACAGAAAGAGTATTCCACAGCGGAAACGAGAGTATAAATTTCTATAGTGGTTTATGAACGATACGTGTCCGTGGAAGGTTACCATAGCGGAAGTGGAAGTAAATGTTTTTTCAAAGGCATACGGAAGGCATATATCCGCAGAAATGCACCCTTCAGTGGGAGTGTTTTTTTTTTTCTGCAGAAATATACCTAGGGAATGACATATCCTGTGCAGATGTCCAAACCCAAATCTATGGTTGACCGAACTTTCAACAGTTTAAGAAAATCCAAATAGATTCTAAATTTTGATATTTTGTGGGTCGTTCTGTGAGTTCCTCAATTTGGTTTATAGGTTCCAAGAAAATTTTATAAGGGTTAGAAAAGTGTATTGACTTGGATACACTTATTTTGATAGGTCCAACAAAATAACGAGAAATTTGGACCAATTGGGTGTTTGATCATTTGATCTTTGCTTGGCTATTAGTAGATCAATTGAGGCAGAGATTTAATTTATGTCAAACATTACGTTATTTTTCCGAACTTATTTTGAGACAAATTCTCATATAAAAGTGACGTGATTACTTTGATGGTTCGTCTGGTTTTCATATTACTTGTTATATTTTCACTAGACATGTCTAAAATTGGGTATGCATATTTAATTAAACAATTTGGTTTATGTTTTAGTTTTTGCACATTCATTTTTTAGAGAATGTATTTATTTGCTATTGTGAACTAGGTAATGAGACAGTTGCACATATCGTGTCCTTGGGCGCAAAACCCTAAATTTGATAAGGGTCATTTGTGGCTGTTGCAATTGCTGAGTATTGCCTTTATTTTTATTACTGATGACATTGTATGATCAGAGTTCGTGAGTGGCTCCATTTTCACTAAAGTTTACAATAGATGAAGGATTATGCATGTTAGAACTAAATTGGTCCGAAGATGTCATGAAATCGCAATTTGGATCTTCAATTGGAAATTTTTCAAGAAAACCTCCACCAATTCAATTCTCCTTGAAATTTTAAACACCACTTCACGTGCTCTACCTCAAATATAAGAAGAAGATCAAAGATGCGAAGACAAGAAAGATTACTCAACTACAAAAACTAATCTTAATGTGATTTCACACTACAAACAACAGATGAGCACACCGAAGGTAGAAAAGTGAATCTCTCCAAATTTCAAAACAAGTTTTCAATATCAATTTTAATATTGCTAACCAGCCAAGAAAGAGAGTTTAAATAGTACCCCTCAAATTAGGGTTTGCAAAAAATAGGAAAAGACTAAAAAGGGCACCAAAATAAAAGTGCTAATTTGGCTATGACACTTATTTAATTACTACATCATGTATTAACTAGTTTTTGCAACTTTATTTAAAACAAATAACTTAAATTAAATCTTGACCATGCTTACTTTAGGCATTTTTAAGGATTATGGTCATGTTTCTCCACGTCTTGTTTGGTGTTGGCAAATTGCCCTTTACGATCAGCTCCTTGGAATGTCTCCCACTTCAATGTGTGTTTCGATTTTCCATGATCTTCTAGTGTTGGTGATTCTTCCATTTGATGTAAAATTGACTCACCAACAAAATAAGAAGAAATGTAAGAGTTAATGAGCCTTTTGACTCTAGCCCTTGTTAAAGGTCATTGTAGTAGTACATCATCCTTTTTCGTATTTTTTAGCATTGGACCTCAAATCTTCTTTAATTTCCAACTCCATGTTATCCTCCTCTTCATCACCAATTTAAGGAGATAAGTCTTGTACATTAAAAGGGGTTGTGACTCCATACTCTAGCGAAAGTTACAATTTGTAAGCATTATTGTTAATCTGCTCCAATAACTTAAATGGTCCATCAGCTCTAGGTTTGTTGTTGTGGAAATCTTTCCTTGCGTAGATGTAGTCAAACTAACTCACCTTCTTTGAAAATAATTTCCTTCCTTCCACGGTTTGCTGCCCTTGCATAAATTTTGTTCTTTTTCTCAATGGTTTTTCTCACCTTTTTGTGCATTGGTTTGATCATCTTGGCCTTTTAGCTCCATCTAAATTAATAAGCTCCTTGTTTGGCAATGTCACAAGATCCATAGGAGTGAGTGGGTTGACTCTATAAAGTACCTCAAAATGAGTTCTCTGGGTGTTCTATACATGCTTCTTTTATATACAAATTCAATGTAAGCTAGGTGCAAGTCCCAATCTGCCGACTTCCCACTCAACATGTTTCTCAACAAAGTGCCCAAAGTTCTATTGGCCACCTCGGTTTGGCCATCAGTTTGTGGGTGAAATGAGGTACTAAATCATAGTTTGGTCTCCAATCTCTTCTAAATACTTTTCCAAAAAGTACTAAGAAATTTGGTATCGCAGTCAGAAACAATAGAACAAGGAATTCCATGCAAACAAACTATTTCCTTGAAAAACAATTCGGCTACAAGAATAACATCATCCAATTTAGAGCAAGCAATAAAATGAGCCATTTTGGAGCATCTATCAACGACTACCATAATAGAATCCTTTGATCTTATTGTACGAGGTAATCCCAAAATGAAATTCATACTAACCTTCACCTATAGATGAGTTGGAATCGGTCAAGGTAGATAGAGACCTTGAGGTAAGATTATACTTTTAGCCTTCTTGCAAACAATGCATCTTTCCACTACCTTTTGCACATCTTTTAGAAGATGAGGCCAATAGAAGTTTTTTTTTTTACGGCTTCATAAGTTTTTTTCCCAAAATGACTTGCCAATTCACTACTATGAGCCTCCCTTTATCAAAAACTCACGAAGGCTACAACGTGGAATACACAACTTCCCAACCTTAAAGAGCCAGCCATGAGGTAAAATCCTTCTTCAGTTTTCTTCAAACACTTTTCGTACCATTGGCCAAAGTCTACATCATCTCCATAGACACCTTTTATCCAATCAAAACCATAAATCTTACCATCAAGTTTGGTGAGAAAAGAGTACCTTCGAGATAAAGCGTTGGCCACCATGTTAGTGTCACCTTTCTTGTACTTGATTAGATAAGTATATCTTAATAAAAACTCAACCCATTTAGCATGCCTCCGATTCAACTTACCTTAGCTTCAAATATGCTTAAGGGCTTCATGATTGGTGTGAATAATAAACTCTAGAAGAAGATAATGTTGCCAAACTTCAAGTGTTCTTATGACCGAATAAAACTCTTTGTCATATGTAGAGTAATTCAAGGTAGCTCCCTTTAACTTCTTACTAAAAAGGCTATTAGCTTGTCATCTTGCCTAAGTACATCTCCAATTTCCAATCCAGACGCATCACATTCAACTTCAAATATCTTGCCAAAATAAGGTAATATAAGAATCAATTCATTGCATAGTTTCTCTTTAATCACTTCAAAAATTGTTTGACATGCTTGATTCCATGAGAATTCCCTTCCTTTCTTTGTACAATATGTTATGGGAGCCAATATTGTGCTAAAATTTTGAATAAACCTCCTATAGAAGGAGACTAGACCGTGAAAGCTCCGTACCTCGGCAATGCCTATAGGAGTAGGTCATTCTCGAATGGCTTTGACTTTCGCTTCATCTACTTCCATTCCATACTTAGAAATAATGAAACCAAGGAAGTAGACTTTTTCTTATACAAAGGAACACTTCTTCAAATTTCCATAAAGTTTGGCCGAATGGAGTGTTTCAAAAAGCTGTCTAAGCTTTTTCAACATGCGTAGATAAATCCTCACTATAAATCAAGATATTGTTGAAATAAACTACCACAAACCTTCCCAAAAAGTCTTTGAGTATATAGTGCATGATCTGCATAAAAGTGCTTAGAGCATTTGACAATTCAAAGGGCATCACCAACCATTCATGTAAACCATATTTAGTCTTGAAGGTCCTTTTTCATTCATCTACTTCTAATTCAAATTTGGTGATATCAACTTTTTAAATCAACCTTCGAGAAAATAGAAGCCCCACTCAATTCATCCAACATGTCTTTAAGTCTAGGATATGAGAACCTATACTTGATAGTAATTAGATTAATAGCTTGACTATCTACGCACATTCTCATACTTCCATCCTTCTTTGATACTAATAGAGATGGCACGACATGTTGACTCAATGATTCTTGTATGAAGCCTTTATCTAGTAGTTCGATCACTTGCTTATGTAGCTTTTTGGTTTCTTCCGGATTTAGTCTATGAGAGGGTCTATTTGGAAGAGCTACTCCGGGTACCAAATCAATTTAATGTTCAACGCCTCTAATTGGTGGGAGCCCTTGAGGAAGATATTCAGGAAACACATCTTGATATTCCTCCAAAATAACTAGAGCCAATTTGGGTATTTCTCCCATCTCAACAAGTTCATCTCGAAAAAATATCAACATCACCATGTCTTTTCCTTTTAAAGCCCTTCTCAATTCTTTCTTTGACATAAGCACAGTAGTCTTCATTCTACTTTCCTTCAATGCTTCATTATCTTTAGCAACTTGCTCCAATTGGAGTGGAACTAGTTTGATCACCCTTCCATTATATTTGAATGGAAATTTTTTTTAATAATTGTCATGTGTAGTCCTCCTATTATATTGTCACGGTCTCCCCAAAAGCAAATGGCTTGCACTCATTGGAACCACATCACACGACACTTTTTCATTAAAACTTCTAATAGTAAATTCAACCAAAGTTTACTTGCTCACCTTGATGTCTTTTTGGTCATTCAGCCAACTCAATTTGTACAAAGTTGGATGTACAGTAGTCTCCAATCGCAACTTGCTCACCAAGTCTGAAGATACTACACTGGCACAACTTTCCCCATCAATAATTAAAGAGCATAACTTATCTTTGATCTTGCAACGGCTATGGAAGATATTTTTCCTTTGACAATCATCAACATTAGCTTGTGCAGTAAGTGTTCTCATAATAACCATAAGAAAAGGACCCTCTTGAGCATAAAGGATATCTACTCATGCTTCCTCCTCGGCTTCCTCTTGTGCTTCAATCTCATCTTCACTTTCAATCTCATTGGTGCCTTCCCGCAACACCATCACTCTCTTATTTGGAAATTGATAATCATAGTGCCCCAGACCGAGGCATTTATAGCACTTGATCTCCCTTGCCTTAGGTTTTGATACTTCAATAGATATGTTCTTGCCTTCATTCGGTTTAGTTGCAACACCTTTCATGGTTATTCCTTTGTCTTCAAGTTTAAATGGTGGTTTGAATGAACTTGAAGTTCTTTGTTTGAATTGGTCAACCGCTTCTTTTCCCTTTCATTTCTTTTGTCTTTCCACTTTTAAAACCAACTTAATCACTTCTTCTAATGTCTCATAGGGTTGTAGATCAACAATATCTCCAATATCTTGGTTGAGGCCTCTGATGAATCATGCAAGATTTTGATCTTCTGACTCCTCTCAGTCACACCTTTTTTTTAGAGTTTCAAACTTGGCCATGTACTCCTCCAACAAAGGTGATCCTTGTTTGAGGCTTTGTATTTGACTAAACAACTCTTATTTATAATGACTTGGGACAAACCTCTTTCTCATCAATGTCTTCAAAAGTCTCCAAGTTCAAATTTCCTCTTCTTCCCCATCACGCCTTCTTTTAGAATTTAGATTATTCCACCACAAACTAGCATAACCTATAAATTCAAGTGACACTAGTTGAATCTTCTTTCTCTCTGAAAAATTATAGCATCCAAAAATTCGATACACTTTCTCCATCCAATCAAGATATTCATCTCCATTACAAGATCCATTAAATGAGGGAATGATTACCTTAACAAGATTCAAATCATCCATTTGGTTCGGTCTCCTTCTCAAAATTAAGAATTCATCATACTCGGTTCCTTCTTCTATGATCTCCTCTTCATTATCCGATTAAACTATTCTATCCCTTGGTCTTGTTGTTTTAGGATTCCCTCCTTGATGATTTTTAGAATCAAGAAATTGTTGATACAAATCATGAATCAAGTTTCTAAGTTCATCAAGTTGCCCTTGAACGCTCCACTTGACCTCCTTCATCAATGGCATCTTAGTTTTAGGATTATTAGGAGGATTTGCATCACAGTTTTGTGCTACCTTTGCTACTCCTCTTGTCGTCATATTGAAAGGTAAAAATGGCACAAAATTTAAGGGAAAAATTAGGGAATTTTGGCTCAGACACCAAATGATGCACCACAAGTGTGCAAATAAGGAAACTCCTAGATTGATGTCGTGCTAATAAGGAAAGAATTTGAAAATAGCACAACTTGGTCAATTTGAGGCTTCTTGCCATGATTTTGGACAGAATCCTCCTTTATGAATGAAAATCAGCCCCTTCAAAAATCATAAAGAAATTCATCGAGATGAAGGAATGAGGCACGTTTGTACTAAACTGGTTCGAAGATGTCAAGAAATCACAATTTGGATCTTCAATTGGAAATTCTTCAAGAAAACCTCCACGAATTCAATTCTCTTTGAAATTTTAAACACCACTTCACATGCTTTACCACAAATATAAGAAGAAGAACACATGTGCAAATATAAGAAAGATTACTCAACTATCAAAAGTAATCTTAATGTGATATCACACTACAAACAACGGATGAACACACCGAAGGTAGCAAAGAGGAATCTCTCCAAACTCAAAAACAAGGTTTCAATATAAATTCTAATATCGCTAACCAGCCAAGAAAGAGAGCTTAAATAGTACCCCTTAAATTAGGGTTTGCAAGAAATAGGAAAAGACTAAAAAGGGCACCCAAATAAAAGTGCTAATTCGGCTATCACACTTAGCCGATTACTACATCATGCATCAACTAGTTTTTGTAACTTTATTTGGTAATGTTTTTCCACGTCTTGTTTGGTGTTGGAAAATTGCCCTTTAAGATCAGCCCCTTGGAATGTCTTCCACTTCAATGTGTGCTTTGGCTTTCATTGATCTTCTAGTGTTGGTGATTCCTCCATTTGATGTAAAATTGACTCACCTACAAAATAAGAAGAAATGTAAGAGTTAATGAACCTTTTGGCTCTAGCCTTTGTAATAGGGCCTTGTAGTTCATCAATATGGGTATGAAACACTGGGTTTCTGGCTAACTTGAGTGGACTTTCAATATCACAATCAAGAGGAATTTGATAATCCACATTAACTCTAATGTATTGAAGTAGCTGTTTAAGCCAAATGCATTATTTAGTCTACGTATTGGCTGCCACATATTAGCTTATGTGCTTGAAAGAGATACACTTTGCTACTTCTTACTGCACCAAGACATTACAACAAATCTAGTAGTGAAACAATAACTTGTGGTTAAATGTTGATTAATGACATCTCAAACCCAATCAACATTTACAAAACCATGTAAAAAATGCATGTTATTTATATAAAAGAAGACCAAGTTGTAATTTCCTTTTCATATAATGGATAATTCCTTTTGTTGTGAGCAATTGACCAGCACATGAACTATCCATAAATTGATAAGGGAAATTAATAAATCAACCACTATACTTTGTGATCAATGATAAGTCAACTACTAAAGTATTTTTGCTAACAACTTAACCACATAACTATGAGAAATAGACACTGCAAACATCGTTGTCATGTTTGTTGTTATATGTTTTTTTTTCATTCCATGGCGAGAGACAACACGTTCCTCTGTGGAACATCAATGCTAAATATGAAGATGTTTGTTTGTTGTTCCTCCACAAAACGTTATACGTTCCCCTGTAGAACATCATTGTCGGTCATTCCCCCTCACAGAACATCATACTTTTGTCATAGAACGTTAAGTTCCCACGACGAAATAACAACTTTTTGCCATGGAACGTAATACTTCCTCTACCTTATATAAATCTACACTACACTCATCGTGATTTTCATAACAATTATCGAACCCTAGAGCTTTTTGAGAGCTGAAATGTACCTCATGTTGGCAAAGTTAAAGCATTAGTAATTATTGAACACCAATGGCATCTGGGAGTGTTCAAAAATCTATTAACTACTCATTGAAGTGGAGCCCATGTCTACAATTTTGGTACATGATATACACGCAATTGGAGATAAAGTTGCTATAGTGGTGAATTCCGTCTTGAAAACTCTAGATGAGGAGAACCTCCATTCATTATGCGAATCCAATGACAAAGACATGGATGTGGGTGAGAGTAGGCCTCGACGACCACCACAAGCAGAATGCACATTTGATGATATGTGTATTGGTAAAAAGTATAGTTCATTGAATAATATTAGAGAAAAAATTGTCAATTATTTGTTGAAGAATGGGTATGGGATAAAATTCACTCACAGTGACTCTCATCAGTTGAGAGGTGTCTGCCAGGAAGGATGCACATGGCAGATGCACGCCTAAAAATGTAAGGTGAAATGACGTTTCAAAGAAAGAGCTATAACAACATTCACACTTGCTCAAGTAAGATGGAAAGTCACCATGCCTTTGCCAAATGGGTGGCAACACATTACTTGGAAAAATTTGAAAGTCGGGTCGACTCAGACCTTCCTTCCATAATTGAGACAGTCAAGAAGAATTTTAACGTGAACATTACAACCAGCCTTGCTAGAAGGGTAAGAAATGTGGCTAGAAAAATGAATGAAGCGGATGACAATGAGCAATATAAGCTCATATGGTTGTATGATGAGGAGATTCAGAGGTCTAATCCTAGAAGCTCATTGCGTGTTCAGCTAGAGATGAATACATTTAAAAGAATGTACATATGTTTGGCTACATGTAAAATGAGGTTGTTGAACTGTGGTAGACCGGTTATTTATTTGGATGGTTGCAACATAAAGGGATCGACTCCTAGCCACTTGCTCATCATTGTTAGCATCGATGAGAACGATGAAATTTATTTCATTGCTATAGCAATGGTTGAAGCAAAATGTAAGGATTCTTGGAGCTGGTTTTTAGAATTGTTGCTCAAGGATCTAAACACCCCATCCGGTAATGGGTGGACAATCATTTCTGACCGAAAAAAGGTACATTGATTGCTTTTGCCATCTACGATTATGTTATGCGCTGTGTAACAATATTTGACTCATACTGTTAATTTTTGTAGGGGCTGGTGCCAACTATCAGAGAATTTGTAGGGCAAGTGGAGCATCATTTTTGCATTTGATTCTTAGTGCACATGTACATTATATGGCTTGTAATGGAATTGATAATTTGGTTTGCGCCTGTAATACACATATACATGATATGGTTGTAATTGAATTGATAAATTGGTTTGCGTTTGTAATGAACATGTGGTTGTAATGGAATTGATAATTTGGTTGTTGATGATGAGTGAAAATTTATTAGTATGAAAACGTAATTTTGGACAAAGTGGAATTGAGACATATTAGAACCAGAGTAAGTGAAATTACGGTCTACTTGAACTAGAGTAAGCATCCATGTTCCACCTCAGAATTCTGGCTTTCTGCCGAGGAACGTCAATGTTCTGCTGCGGAAAGTTGACATTCCCCGGCAAAACGTCATACTTTCCCCCACGAAATGACTTATTTCTGCAGTGGAACGTCGACATTTCTTGGCGAAACGTCAGCATTCCTCTGCCATATATATTTCAGTATTATGCACATGTTGCTTAAATTGTTGCAATGAACATGTTAATTGTTTGTTGATGATTAATGAAATAGATAATTTGGTTTGAGTTAAAGCTTCTTTCTTTCTCTTATAAAAAAAATGAAAATTTTGCAAGAGTTTCTATTGTTTTTGTAACGACCCAGTTTTTACTTACTTTAAAAATCGCATGAAATTAAAAACTTTTATTTTCATATAAAAATCAGAGTATTCTTCCTTTATAAAACCCGATCGTTAAAACTCTTTACTTAAAATTATCAATTACAGAAGAAGTAATAAAATCTTTTTTATAAAACGCAGCGGAATTAAAACAAAGCATTAAAGAATATTAAATAATTTACAAACCCTTTTTACAAATAAATTCCCTTTTTAAATTCTTTAGCTCAGCCAGCCACAAGATCCACCCGTGCAAATCCTTCATCAATTGTTTTTGACATGTTCTCATGTTTCTCGTATATACCTACATCACAAGACCTAACTAATGAGCCTAACGCTCAGTAAGTGATATAAGAAAATGAAATTCAGATATAATGCATGATCATGCAATGCATTACCAAAAAGAACCATATCCTTTCTGTTGGGCCAGAGTGTCGGATACTTCTGGTGGTCATGTAGCTTAACCGTAACTCCGACGAGGAGCCACACCAATAGGGGTGTCACTGCATACCATCTCCGATCACTTTTGTTAAAGACATTATTGGGGATTTTAGTACAAGAGAATTGAGAATCTTAAGGTTCATGTCATTTAACCGTACCTCACTGCCCCCTACGTGGGAGTAGGCACTCCAATAGGGGTGTCTTCACGATGAACCATCCTCGATTCTCCCGAACCCCCACATGCCTATTTACGTATATTAAGTATGTCATGCAATATGCTCGTGAATACATACAGTCCTATATGATCGCATAAATGTCTAATAAACATATCATCAAAAGAACCTAAATCTAGTAAACACACAACATACAATCCTAATTCTTGCGATGTAGGGTCCGAAGATCAAAACACAGTAAGTATCAACTTACTTGGAGTCCTTGATGCGAATATGTCACTCGTCTTGGTACCTTCACAACCATTAAATAAACTATCATCAAAATCTCAAATTACTAACTTCACTTTTACCGTTCAGTCCCATAATGATTTCTAACGAGGCAATAATTAGACCGATAAACAATTCCCACAATAGAGTAGATAACCATTTGACTCTGTCATTAACATGGAATAGTGAAGAATTTATAAAGTCAACCTAATTACTTGGCAACCTCGAAATAACGATTCCAATATTGTAACACGTGCATCGGAATAGCAATAACTCACATCAAGTTGTTCGTTCCATCAATATGATGTGATAAAACAGAGAATTTACTTCACAAACCGAACAACATTCCATCACAGCAACTTATAGAGGATTTAAACCACACAAGGATCAACTTCCATAAGTCAAAGCATCCACATGTTTCCTAATAACCAATCCAGAATGCCAAAGCCAATAACCATTGTACTTAACAGCTTACTAATAAACCTTTAGTATCCAACTTAAACAATCAACAGTTTCCATCCATTTATTTTTATCCATATTAACAATCAACACTAATTTAATATTACAGTCATCCAACAATACTCACAAAGTAACAATCCACAAAGCTAACATTCATTATGGTTCTCATCTAATATTTCTAGCAGACAATAAACTTTAGGAAATTGTTCCATTAATAGGACATAGATAAGCAGGATAACAATTCTTTTCTCACGGAGTTAATCGGGTAGAACAACCCAATAGGGAAGTAACTTATCTTCTATCATAAAATCCATACAGAGAACTTCAACACAGCAGGACAACCAACATTTCTATTCATTTCAATTGGTCATTAACAGAAGCATACCAAGGAATAGAGAAGGCCATTACTTGAAGAGCGCACAACCGATTTCTTCCAGGAGTACACTCAGTCTTCAACATCTCACAGAAGGCATCCCACACTCCATCACCATCTCTTACTCTTCTTCACTCAACAAGCACTCACTGCCCACCACATTTCCTCCGCTCTCAACACTCCAGAGAGGAGTTCTTACATTCCTTTATACCTGAGGAGAAGACTTGCAAGACTGGTGGATAATTGTACACTTTAAGGAAGGGTGGCCCAACCAAAAAATGCCGTGTGGAAGGCCGGCCAGAGGAGGAGCAGCTGGAAGAACCAGCTTCGGTCCGATCCAGCATGAACAATGGTTCACCCTCCCCTGCATCACGTTCACCCCAGTCATTCGCTGATTCAACGCAACGATTGCCGCCTAATTGGCCAAATGACAGAACATGAGGAGAAGAGCGAGAAGCTATGAACTTACCGACTCGACGCTAGAATTCATAGTGTACGGTTTATCCAACTCCTGAGGAATAGCAATCCAACCGTGCCCTAGCACATGCGAATGATGTCGGCAGACCACCGCACGCCAGAGTAGCCCCTTCGCCAGGAAGAAGCTCGCCCTTGTCGCTGTCTCTTCCACTGTCGCGCCTCCTTTCTCCCTTCATCCCCCACAATCTTGATCTCACTCTCTTTCTGTCTCTCCATTTCTTTCTCTCTCAAATGGCTGAAGGCCAATTTGTTTTTCTTCCACCAAACTGGATTGATTTAAGGATGAACCGGTTCAGTCCACCCCCTCTTAATTTAATTCTTTCATTTATATAAATATTTTTCTTTTCATTTATTTAATTTTTCACTTAAATCCTAACTCCAGTTATTTATTAAATTCTTAATTAAACCCATTCTAATTAATCCCAAATTTAACTTTCCATTATTAAATTAAAATCGAGTCACCTATTTTCAGACCGAGCCAAACCCAACCGGTTCAATCTGTATCTAACAATTACATCTTTGATAATACCCCGATAATTATTCGACTAATTCGAATATCCTCAATTACTTTCCAATTTATCCTTTTTAAATTCCGATATAAAAGTCGAGGTATCACAGTTTTAGTCTCTCCCCCTTGTGGCATTATCAAAACAGGGAATTCAACCAAATATTATCCAAGTCAAAACAAATAACTACGCGAATAGACAATTACTACAGAAAGAAACAATGAATTCTTTATTATATACAACAAAATCAGTATCTCAATCCATATCCCTACACATCAAGTACCCTAAGTTGGCACCGCCTTTGTAAATGACAACTTTGGGTCCACGTATACGTTGGACCCTTTGGCATACAACAGACTCTTATCAGGTAGATCTTTGTGAGGGTGGAAGCCACTCTCATGGCAATTTCAGAGTACCCCTCACTCGTACATCGATTGATGTCGTGAAGGCTGAAATGCAAAGGAAAAAATTAGCACATAAGCAGACAGCAATATGAATCTACCCAATGGAAAAGATTTACCACTCTTTGTCAGTCGGCACTACGACGATCGCAATTGCTTTAGGCATCAATACCTGGTAAGGGTAGTGAGTGTGCAGGTCAACAGATGACAAAAATATTGTTGTTTTGGTTGTGACTGAAATGTAAAGCAAGTACGCATTAGAACTATTTAAACATGAAAGACTAATAGGAAAAAAGAGATATTTACTTATGTGAATCCACCCTATTGTCATTAGCAATTTTTTAAATTGAACGTTGTTCTTTTTCGTCTAATGCATAGCACTGCATACAAAGAACACAATGCAAGGATGAGTACTAAGATAAAATCTTCTGAACTACTTAATGTAACAAAACATAATTCTCACTGTATGTGACGTTGCTTCTTACTTTGGGAAGATGATGTCAGTGATATGGTACTCATCCTGAACCTAAAAAAATGAAAATAGCAGGCAAAATATCGTAAGTATCTAGTCCAAAACACTTAATAATTCGAAATGAAAAAGCCTACCAAAATTTCTGAAAGAATTGAACACATCTCCAGGTTCTTCTAGGTATTTGTATGAACAAACTTTCTGAAAAGATCCATCAATTGACCTGGTATCAATAAACATTGACAAGTTATTGTCATAATAATAACGCATTAATAAGGGTAAACACGTAGATAACCAAATCGATGACGTACCACACACACAGTTTTAAGTAGTGGAGGTTGAGTTCCACCTGACGCGGCTATCGATATAGGAATGAGAGCAACTATCTCCTGCACCATGATAAGCACGACAGGAGGAGAAAGTTGGCGTCTAAGGACAGTGATGCTGTAAATTTGAGACACATTATTATGTTGCATACAAATAAAATAAATAATGGACTTTGCGTATAAACTAAATAACTTACAAGCATTCTGTGCGTTCGGTTACTGAAGAGGACGCTGAAAAGGCTACTAGAGGGGTTGCTCAGGAGGCTACTGGAGAGGATGGTGGAGGTGCTGCTCGCTGCCCTATTTTTTGCAATTCGGCTAACATCTCATGATGATGCTCCTCTACTCGCTCCTCCATTCTTTACATTTGGTGCAGCCTCATTTGATGGTGCTCCTCTACTATTTTGTGCAACCTTATTTGATGGTGCTCTTCCATCCGTAGAAGTTGATCCTCCATCCTTCGAACTCATTCCAATACCATTTAATGCCGCTCCTCCACTTGCTCCTCTATTCTTTGCATTTAGCTGGCAATCTCCTCAGACATTGATGTAAAGTGAGATGACTAAGGGATGGGAGAAGTCATCAGCTACGGAGTATCATACTCCATGTGTTGTAGAGACGATGATGGTGGTTGTTCCTCTATAGGGGCTGGAGACTGTACAACTGAGGGGGTGGAGGCCGTACAACTAAGAGGGCTGGAGCTAGGAAACTTTAGCTCGATTCTTTGGGGCGGGCTTGGATGGAGTCTTGCACACCCATTCCTCTCTAACTTTGAGATCCCCATATGGTCCACTATCAATTTGTTGTAGACGTCAGCAACCTTCTCTTCGATTCTCGGTTCCTCGTCCGATACTCGTATCCTGTTATGCTCAACAATCCTCTGAATGAGCTAATTAAATGACAAACTCTTAGTCGGGTTGTTGAGGACCTCATACATGTGACTTAAAATCACAAAGCTGATGTTCACTTTCTTTCGGTTGAACACTTTCTCAAGCATATAGAGATCCATGCAACTAACATAGTCTCGATGTCCATTCTGAGGAAAAATGGTGTGCATCATGATAGTGTGGATCCCTCGGGCTTTGGCTTTCAAGTCATTGGACTTTGTCTTCTTGAACGCTGCAATCTTGAGATCATGGTGCAATTGTTGAAGCACTATCAGACCATCTCCTCATCTGATGAAATCTGGCTCCCGAGACATGTGGTAATATTGCTCACTTGGTTCCTCTATCAAACATCCAAGCAATAAGTTAATATCCTTGGGAGTCATTCTCAACTCCCGTCCAAACATGTAAGTTTGGACCTCTAATGGTTGGGTTGACAGTTCCAAATTGGCGTAAAACAATTTCACAATCCGTTCATAGAAACTTCTGGCCAACCTACACAAACCATCTAAGCTAGCCCCCTCGCAAATTCTTCTATTTCCAATTCAGCCAATGACTCAAAATCTACTCTTCTAGATACAATAATTGAATGATGTTTAACATCATCTTCATACCGATCGTTCGCCTCATCAGACCTGAAGAGCATAGAGTGGAACCGGTCTATAACAGGTTGGAAATGAACCAATTGACCTGCTACGGGTCATTAGTGAGGTTGAGGTTGACGTTGTGCTTCAACCTCGACTTGTGCTCCAACGTCAACCGCGGGTGCTCCAACTTCAACTTCGGTGCTCGACCTTCAACCGTGGGTGATCCACCTTCATGGGTCGACTCTGTTTCTCCTTAAGGCTGCAACTGAGACTGTGATAGAGTATCCTTACACTTGAGAGTCAATTTCTTTGTCCTATAATCCATTGAAATGGATGAAACAGTGAAGAAATTTACTCTAAGAGTACGAAGATTGTCAAGGAATTCAAGGTTCGCTGAGGAATAGGTGAACTCACCGGACCGCAGAATGTCCCTTATATATACTACAACAACAGAATGCAAAATGATGCATGACGTTCTGCGATAGAAAGTTGTCATTCCACTGTAGAAAGTTGTTAATTTTAATTAATACTGATGTTCCACAGCGGAACGTTATACTTTCTGTTGCGAAATGTTAATGTTAAAACCTTCATATTTAGCATTGATGTTCCACGGAGGAACGTGTAGTGTTCCACCGTAAAATGAAAATTAAAACGTTTAACAGCAAATGTGACAACGATGTTTGTAGTATCTATTTCACATAGTTCAGTGGTTAAGTTGTTAGCAAAAATACTTTAGTGGTTGACTTATCATTGATCACAAAGTACAGTGGTTGATTTGTTAATTTGTGACGACCCGACTTTTCATAACCTTTTAAAATGCGTTAAAATTCAAAACTTTTCTTTTCTTTTGTAATCATCGAAAAATCCTTTTCAAATGTATCAGAGTTCTTTCCAAAAAGTCGGACCATCAAAACCCTTTCATTATACCCGTTATGAAAATCGTTAAAAGTATTGAAAAGCTATAGTTATAAAATCGTTTCTCAAAACGTAGTGGAAGCCAAATCAAGAAATATAGCGGATTTATCAAAATATAACGGATTTATCAAAACATAGCAGAAGCGTAAATAACTCGTTTAAGAAATACTAAACAAAACATTACATATTAATTACAAAACATTTTCTTTTACTTTCCTTAGCCTAGCCAACCTCAAGTTCCCGCGCCTGCAAATTCTTCATCCCTACTTCTCAATCTGTTCATCGTTTTCTTGTACATGTACCTACACCACAAGTAATACGTGAGCCTAAAGGCCCAGTAAGGAATTGAGGTTATGTAGTATGTTATGCTTCTCCTTAGTTCTTTTGGCATTGGTACCGCCCCAAACCAATCTTTTCATTATGTTTGTTCATTACTCGTACGTCGAGCGGGAGATTAGAGGAACCCATGACAGAGGTATAGTCTTAGTCGGTTTCTAACCACCTAGGGTAGCTGGTCTTGTACCCGACGAGGGAGGGGCTTAGTCCAGTCTACCTGATTTGATCCGAACTACCCATCCATCCCCTAACTCTCCATTTTCTTATCTTTTCTTCCGTTCTTTTCATTAATTCTTTTCCTCACATAATGCATATGAAAACCACCCCAAAGTGGCATTTCTTAATTGTTTCTATTATCATGATGCATGATGATACAATTAACAATAACAATAATTGAATAACGCATATAAATGAATAGTAGAAATTGAAAGCACATAGTAACGAATTGAAATAGCGAATGGTGTAATTAATTTCAAAGCATAGAAATAAAAGGAACAATAAAGTGAACAAGCTATTAATTACGATTAAATGTTAAACTGCAGCAAGTTATTTGTACGAACAAACATGCTTAACATATGCATAGCACTATCAATTCACGAAACAATAGTAATGACAGGATCGATTTATGCATAACACTATCAACTCTAACGTAACAGCAAGTAGCTTATGGAATTAGTAATTTAAACGGAAAGATGCTTAGCCAATAGATAACGAAAACATGCTTATTAATTCGAACACAACTAGAAACGTGCTTAATAATTGATAAGAGCCAATATCAGATTCATGCTTCATGATTAGAGACACATGAATGTACAATTAAATGGAAAACATATTAATAGCATAATTTGATTCTAAGCAGGTAGAATATGGATAGTGTACATTTAAAGTAAAACATGGTTTGATGGCCTAACTTCCACTGAATTTATAACTTAGTTCATTGTTACGATTATTAACCTAGTTAATAATTAAACATGGCATAACTTAGTTCTAGTTAATTGAATACGCTTAAATTAAGGGTGTTATGACTTCTACATTAACAACTGCAAGATAAAATTTTCATTAACATATATGAAAGCTATCGCTACAACAAGTAAGACAATAAAATTACATTTACAGAAGCAAAATCATCATCAAGGAAATTCTTAGTTCATTTGTGTTTATCATATCATTCATCATTCTATACTATAAGTAGTAAGCATTCATCATTCATCCCTTCTCTATTGTTAAACATTCCAATTCAGTAATTGCAGTCAGGAAAAATACAAGAATTATAACAACAAAGGAGCTAACATCAACAAAGGAATTAGTACTACACACTCACGCACACTACTTGTGGGTAGGGCCTCCACTGGCCAAGACACACCCAAATCCTTACTCTTGATGAAGAAATCAACTCTCGGACAACAAACTCCCAGCTTACAGAGCTTCAACTCACCTTACAAAGCTTTGCTTTCACCTATGTAATGCACTGGAGGACTCTCACAATTCTCACAAGCTCATAGTACAACTCCCATAACTCACTAGACACTCAAAATTTTACTGGATGAAATTACTTACTCATTGGAGGAAGCTCTCTCACTCGCAGGAGACTCTCTCTCGTAGGGTAAGGAAACTTGACTGAAATGGCAGAGAGAAATAACTTAAATCAAAAGCATTACCTAGAGGGAGACCAATGTACTCTGAAACGGAGAGGGGAGGCATGGTGTCGACATGGTCTGGCATGGGAGAGTCGACTTTGTGTCTCCTGAGTGGGTTTTTAATGGCTAAACGACAAATGGTCTAATTTTTCAATCTCTAATTATTCGCAGAACTGGGACTTTTTGGACTAGGGGAGTCATCCTGGCCTCGTCCGCATGCGTTCGAAAACCACATATTTGCTGACAGAGATGCATTTTTGGACGAGGGAAGTCATCCTTTTCTTCATCTGCGTTAGTCCAAATCTGCCATTCGACGAAGGAAGGCGTCCGAATTCATCGTCCGCGTTATCGAAACTGCCCAGAAATTGGACATATTCAAAATCACCGCATCCGCATGCATCTAGGTTTGTCCGCATGTGTTCGAAAGTGCCCAAAAATTGGACAGATTTGTTTTTCACTCGTCCGCCATCATCTGCCATCATCCAGATTCATCCAAAAACTCACAATATAGGCAAATTAGGACGTGAAATCACATCTTGAGTCATCCCAAAATGTAGAGATGACGTTCCATGAGTTTCCAGACGACATTCCCCATCCTTGAGTCGTCTGCATGTGTCTGAATTCCCATTTTACAGTTTTTCCTCACATTTTTATACTAAGATATTTTACGCCAAATATTTGCCCCATTCATACACATCATCATTTAACACACATCAATACACAATGTAATGTATTAATTACCCAAAAATTTGATTACATTATGTATATGGG
This sequence comes from Begonia loranthoides, assembly GCA_022433065.1. Lineage (NCBI taxonomy): Eukaryota > Viridiplantae > Streptophyta > Magnoliopsida > Cucurbitales > Begoniaceae > Begonia > Begonia loranthoides. The sequence continues at coordinate 10,947,141 of CM039485.1, forward strand.
AAAAACGTTATCGAGGTATTACATAATTTCCCAATTGATAAACAATCCTTACAAAATAGGTTATGTCAAGTATTGTGATAGTTAGACAAATCAAACTACTCACAAGCTGTCAATACTTTGAAGCATCATCTAATGGTATCCCTTCAAGCTTTTGCAATTTCAATTGATCTTCAGTAGAAGTAGTAATTGCCTTTGAATCACTACTTGTGATATAAACAACATGAGAATCAAAATAGCTACAAGATTTTACAAATTTTAGACCAAGAAAAGAGTGAATTTCTCCCATATTCATCGCTAATGATCATATCATCCACATAAAGAAGACTTATTATGCACATAGATTATAATATCTTGAATTTTTTTTATGCTAAGCATACGACTTAAGGGATAATTCTAGGGATATTAGGAGTTGGAATGGGTAATTAAGATACTAGTCCAGTGAAACATGTTTGGCTAAAGTGAACTATAATACCCTCAGATGATTTAGCTTAGGGGAAGGATTAAGGTAAATAGAGAATTGTTTAGTGATATTTGGAGTTAGATAGAACGATATGAACTAGGTTAGTGATTGATAATCAGTGAAATTGATAAGAAAAAACTGTACTTGTATATAATAAGATTGAAAGTACAAGATCTATAATATTTTAGAGTATATTAAATTTAGTAAAGAATAAGGTGGAGGAAGAATTATGAACTATACCTTGATTATGGTGGGATAAATTCAGGTTTGGATAATTTAGAAATTTAGGTTTGAATAGTTTGGAAAAGTGATTTATTAAGGATATATATATAAAAGAAGAAATAATGTGGCGGATGATAGGTTGAAGTGGAGCTTGATCATAGAGGTTGATCATTCAAAGGATTTCTAATCAGCCTGTAATTTGTTTGGTGAAGAAATAATGTGGCAGATGATTGATTGGTGTGGAGGTTGATCATCCAAAGGATTTCTGATCAACTTGTAATTTGTTTGGTGAAGAAATAATGTGGCAGATGATTGATTGATGTGGAGGTTGATCATCCAAAGGATTTCTGATCAACCTGTAATTCACTAAGTTGTAAAATGGGAATGTGGCGGTCGATCACCCACTGGAAGAAACAAGCGACCTGCATTTATATCAAACAATATTCTAGAGATATTGTCGGTCGATCATCCAAAGGATTCGATCAATTGGCATGATCAACCTATAAATTGGAAGAAAGAATTAGCGGCTGATCAACTACAAAATGGTTGTCGATCATCCACTGAAAGAAATGATCAACCTGCATTTGGTTTGGCGGTCGATGACTATGTATGGCAGTCGATCATCTACTGAAAGAAATGATCAACCTACATTTTTGTTTGGTGGTCGATGACTGTGTATGGCAGTCGATCGTCCAAAGAGAAAATGATCGACCGACAATCTAAAAAGCCGTCTGAAAAATATTAAACCGACGCTTGAAGATGGAATGACTCATCGTCTAAAGCGTCTGGATGATATGGCATCCCTTCTATGGCCTCTTCACCTTCATTGGATGTTGAAGAGACTTTCGTTGTGGTCTATAAATAGTTAAGACGAATTGAGGTTGAGAGTTTTGGAAAGGCAGTGGAGAAAATTTGCTAAAATTTTGGGAGATGCTTGGTGGGCTGCTGCGTTTTGTGAAGGATCGTGAGGTGCAGATAGTGAGTAAATGATTGGCTGAGGTTTTTGGAGAAAGAAAAGGTTTGAAGGAAGTACAGAAGCTTCACTTCCGGTTTTTACAAAGAGAAGGCGACAGAAAGAGCGTCTGTGAGAAACAGGAGTGTGAGGCTGAGAGGTTTTTGAGGAAAAAGGAGGAAGAGATTCAGTGAGCAATCATATATGAATTATGGAGGTAAGTTTTCTTCTATTTTGGCTATTGCACAACGAACATGAGTTATTGTTTTTCTTCGATATGGTTTCATCATGAGAAGTATATAGAATATATTTGAATATATTTTCTCTGACTTTTGGAAGTGGGAATTTACATTATGTTGTTGAGAAACATGAAATAGCAGTTAAATTGCTCTCTGCATGATTGAATAAGTTGAACTTGTTAGTGATATCGGATGGCATGCTCTCTACTTTTATGGTTGCACTCTATAGAGTTTAAATTGGTTGATGGATATATTATGCATGCAATAAAAGAACTGCTTCATTTATGCATGCCACAATGAATCTATATTCGTTTAAATTGTTTATTGTTGGGTTAAGTAGTTGGATGATAGGATTGGAAACTATACTTTATTAGAGTAGTTGTTGGATATATTGCGGAATGGTGGAGGATAATGATATAGTTAAATATTAGTTTTTGAATAATTAGGAAATATTAAGTAATGATTAGTTGGAAGTATTAAGCATGTTAGTTGAAGCTAGGTGACTCTACTATTAGAAATTAATACGTATATTGTTTATTATGAATAGGTTTTGTGAAGGACAATTTAAGTGGTAACTCATTAAAGCTAAGGACTCCAAGTAAGTAGTATTGCATGTGTTTTGTACGAAAGGGCCTACATCATGAGAATTAGGGGGTGTTTGTTTGATGCTTACGTTTGCTTGATGTATTGTTGATTGTTTAGTACTGCATGAATTGTATGTTTATTATATTTAAGTTAAGTTCTTTAGTTAAGAATGGATCACGTTTCAAGGATACGATTAATGAACACGTTAGATAGGATTGTATGTGCACAATAACGTTAAGACTTGGAAACCTAAAGTATATGAAAATGAATAAACGAAAATGGATTCATTTTACGTGAGTTTAGAGACTGAAGAGGTTACTCTCACATGGAAATGAATTTGTGTGGTGAGTTCGGAGACTAAAGAGGTTGCTCTCACCCAATTGTGAATAAACGTAAACATAAATGGATTCGTTTTTACTTGAGTTCAGAGACTGAAGAGGTTGCTCTCACGTGAAAATGAATCACATAATAAATAACAGTAAAAGACAAATAAGTAAAAGATATACAGAAATAGAAATGGTTTAAGTCCATCATGATGGAATAAGTTCACCATCATGATACAAGTTCACTATTGCGGTATAAGTTCAGTGATCTGGTCTAAGTTCACCAGTAAGGTTCAAGTTCACCGCTAAAACATAAGTTCACCGATCTAGTTTAAGTTCACCAGTTATGTACAAATTCACCACCAGAATATAAGTTCACTGTTATAGTATAAAATTCATCACTGTTTTATAAAGAGTAATGGAATAATGAACATTGAGAAAACTGTATGTGTTTAAAGAACATTGCATACCCACTTTTATTTTTATACTGCTTATTGAGGCGTTACTCTTATAGTTAGTTCCTGTAATGTAGGTATCCATGGGATCGAGGATTGAAGCAGTTGATGAGGCATTTATACGTTGTAGGCTTGGCGGGTGGTTAGGCTAAAAGCTGAAAGAGAAAATGTAATGATTGGTAATAATGTTTTTAAAGAAAATGAACCTTAATTATAATAACTATTTTTTTAAGAAGGTTTTTCAATTGTATTCCGATTCTTTTGGTTTTGTAAATACAAGTCTTCCGCTCTTGCAAATATTTTAAAGATATAAAGTTTTAATTCATGACATGTTTTCAAGTAATAAAGAGTTTAACGAAAAGAAATTTATTTATGCACTTCTCATTAAAGTTAGTTTTCAAATGAAAACTCTTCCATTGTAATATAAAAAGAAAAAGTTTTCAAAATCATAAGTTTTAAATTGTGAGAATAACCAAGATATTACAAATGGTATTAGTGCTCCTGGGTTTTAAAATCGGTTCTGTATACTGCCTATCAGCACAAGTCACAACATGGAAATACTTCATTGACTGTAAATATGTTGCCTTGCTTTATATGTAGATAGATTTTGTTAATTGTATTATGCATAGATTATAGGTTGTCTTGACTATAGGTTAATATAAAGAAGGTGATAAGTTTAAGTGCTTCTTAATGTACATTTCCGTAAGACAACTAGTTTAATGTTTGAAACAACTAATACAAGACTATTGTAGGAAAAATAGAATAGCATGGGAAACCAAGGGAAACGATATCAAGGATCTGTCAATACCAGGCATGTGGGGCTCATTTGACACTATATAATGCTTTCTTAAGTCAATCTACATGATTAGGAAACTCATTTGAGATAAATTCCTGAGGTTAATTCATAAAGATTTTACAATTCAACTCACCATACACGAAGGCATTTTCTTTCATTAAGCTACCATAAATTCCATTTGTTGTATGCATCCAATAAAATGATTATTCTATCTATCACCATCTTTGTAACTAGAGTAAAGTTTTCTCATAATCAAATCCATATTATTGAGAGAATCCAAGAGCAACTAGGTGTGATTTATATTTGTCAATAGTCCCATTTGACTTTTTCTTTATCATGTAAACTCATTTGCAAGTGACTAACTCAACATCGTTTGGGTTGAGCACTAATGCCCATGTATCATTTTTGTGGTGAGCCTCTATTTCTTCATTCATAATATCTTCCCATTCATATATTCCTTGAGCTTCTTTGTAACACTTAGACTCACCATTATATGTCAAATTCATGAGTAAACAAGAAATTACAGTGAAGGAATTAATGAACTTAAATAGTCAAGTTATTTTCTTTGCATTGTTGATCATCGAATTGTGGTTGCATCTTGCAGGGAATTTTCTTTCGTGAATGAACTAGTGCTCCCCCTTTTCTCCATAACCACTTCCACTAGGTAAAGGGACAAGATTAATTACATTATTATTCACATTTAGAGCAAATAAATGATGATACTTCATCAAAAATCTCATCACGAGAGATTATAAACTTCTTTGTTTCAAAATTCATACATCACCAACATTTCCTTCTAGAGTCATAACCAACAAAAATACATTTTTGAGCTTTTAGATCGAGTTTAGTTCAACTACTTTTAGGCACATGAATATAATAACAAGATCCGAAATCTAAAAAATGACGAACATTTGCCTTTATCTTATACAAAACTTTAAATAGAGATACTTTTTTACCTCCCAATAGATGCAACATGTTGATTACATAACAAGCACATTGTATAGATTCTATCCATAGATGCCTAGGAAGATTCTTGTCATATAGCCATGAAAAGAAAACTGTAGTAATATGTGCCAACTTGCATTCAGTCACGCCATTTTGTTAAGGTGTATTTGATCAGCCATTTGACGTTGAATTCCCTATTTTTAACAATACAAGAAGAATTCTTCATGCATGTAATCTCCCCCATTATTAGTGCACTAATACTCTCTATTCTTTCCAAACTCCTTTTATGCTTGCATCTTGAATCAAATTAATATAGCAAGAGCTTCATTTTTGTATTTTAGAAAGTAAACCCAAGTAAAACGAGCGAAATCATTGACAATAATCATCATGTACTGAAAGCAACTGTAGCTAGCTATTTTTGTTGGTCCCATTAAATGTGAATAAACCATTTGAAACTCAATTTGTCGACATCTAGAAGAAATTGAACAACATTTTCCATATTGAAAGAATAGGACAACCACATGTGTAAGTTATTTTTAGAGATTTGTCATAAGGCTGATAACCAATTGAGAGTGCCAATCATATGGACTAATATTCTAGCCTTCTTTTTTTTTGATTTAAGCTTCACTTGATGATAAAAGATATAAAGAATATTTTCTCCTCTCATAAAGAACATCAACATCAACATGTTTCAAATTATTAAGAATTTAAACATTATTGGACCAAATAAAGCATACTTACCAGAATCAGTTATTTGAGAAACTAAAGTAAGATTCTTCTTCAATCTTGGAATAAGATACACTACACTGATACACATCTTTAAGTGGAACACACTCATCATTTTCTGCTATGATATTAAAGTGTCCTTCCTTCACAACGACGTACTTTCCTTTGTTTGGGCAACATCTTAAAGTAAATTAGCATCTCATGTAGCATGATCAATCAATAATCCAGTCCTTTATGTAATAAATGCGACAAATAATAATACATTTTGCCTCTATCTAGTGAAGCCTGATGCGCCCTAAGACCCTATCAACCGAGCCCGACCCCAGGGGCTCATTATCTATTTAACTAGTTGTTATTTTACAAGAAAAACTATACTAAATGATATGGAAGAGGAGCTTGGACATGAAGACGAGAAAAGCAACAAGACATATGCTCGCTTGGATTGACAATGCAAACCTCGGCTCGACCACATCACTCCTGGTCATTTTGAAGATCGGAGCTCCTAAGCTAAGTTGGACCTTTTGAAAAATTTTCTTTTTATATTTTTGCAAGTTAGTTAAATTTATGTTTTGAGAAACTATTGAATTATTGGATGTATTTTGGTTAGACTTAGGTTTATTAAAATGTTGGAATTTTTTGGAGTACTCGGCTAGCATGTTAGCCAAGTATTCATGGCTGTTTTTTTTTTTTTGTAAAAGGACAAACTTGTAATTTTCTTTAGGGCAGCCTTAAGCGAGTACTTAATCTCCTTAAGGGTGACCTAATCTAGAGATTAGAACCCCATTTCGCTGTGCAAATTTCGTGGAAGAGCTGGTGCTCTCTCAACCTAGGTGTTCGGCTAGCTATTCGCAAAACCTACACCAAAACTGATTTCTCCATTTGTTTCTTGTTCGTTCTTGAGGAGGGATTGGTGCTATTTTCTCCAACATCTTCTACTAAGGGTGTCTTTGATGTGAGGAAGTAGAAGAACATATCAAAACCAAGGTGGGAAGGTTCTTTTGTGAAGGACCCGATTCAAATCGTCATTCTCGATCGAGTGAGGGTGCGCAAACAACTTGGTACTCTATTTTTTCATTGTTTTCTCTTAAATTCTCTCCTGTAATTTTGATTTGAAAACCTGGCACTTTCTATTGGGGTGATTTTCTAATTGGAAGCTATTGATTTGGATTTATAAATTTCGAGTTCGTTTGTTCAATGGTGCCGCAAATCTGTTTTTGACCGCAAACCCTAGCTCCGAGGAGATCCATGAATAACTTAGCTCGATTTTCTCCCATTTTTCCCTGAAGATTACTACTATACCTTTTTTTTTTAAGATTATTGGCTTTCCTGCCCTTATGAAATGCCAGGTGATTTCGTTTGATTTGGATTCGTATTTTTAAAGTTATGGTCGTTTTGCTAAGAGAAGCGCAAAACTATTTTTCTGCAAATTCTAATTTTGAGCAGCGAATTCTTCCAAGCACCCCTCCGTGTGTGTGATGCTTTTTAATCTGAAATTTCTTGGTGATTCAATATTACATGTCTACTGGTTGCCCTGTAAATTTGAGATTAAGAAGCTATATGTAGCTCAAGTTCCATTTAGATTAATTTCCTTGCTCATAATTTGATATAGCCGATTGATAGTGACCTTGTGTAGCCATTTTGAGATTTGGGGCACATCAAAGCCACATTAGTTGGTTCATCAGTATCTTGAATAAAGAAACAATGATCTCACTTGGGTTCATCATCAAGCTCTTCTGTTACATGAACAACATTTGCATTATCATCAACAAGTTGTAATTTTACATGATAGTCACACATGAAGTGCCTCGGCTTTCCACATCTATACGAGAGTGCCTCCACAGTTCTAAAGCCATTTTTCTGAAGTATTTTTTGAAGAAAAAAGTTTTTTTCTATGAACTTGGTTGTAGAGAAAATTGAGAAAATCATCCATTTGAGGAAGAAGATAATTGAACGGTTGATTTAACATTCTTGCACCGAAGAAATGAATGGCATAAATTCTTTTTACAAACCACGAATAAGATAACGATGCAAACGTGCTTCCTAATATGCTTCTCAAGATGTAATTCATAGATTTCAAAACAGAAATTTTGAACTTACAGAAAGTATTCAGAATGATGATTACCTTGAATAATCGCATCAAGTTTATCATCTAACTATAATCACATTGTATTCTTCTTAATAAAGACCCTTTCAAGTGTCTCCCAGACTTTTTTTTATGATGTTACATCACAAACGTAGTCAATGTAATCCCTGCCAATAGATACCAATTGATGCCAATTGATGTTCGTAAGGCAAACAAAGCTTTGCCAAATTTGATCTTTTTATAACGACCGCATGGTTGGAATAATAGAAGATATTTTTCTTTGATGTATATGATTGATGATTTATTGGAAGATCTTAGTGTATTAGTGAAATTATGCATAAGATAACAAAAGTGTAATATGTCTTGGGGTGTCCACCACTTAAAAAGGGGGACAGTGTTGCTTAAGTTAAGGGATTGTTATGGCGTTGCTTAATAATCCCAAGAATAAAAGAAGTATATATTCATATATTGGGTGGAGAGGAAGGATACAGCGGGAGAAAAAAGAAATTACAGAGAGATTGTTTCTTCTGCGTTGGTAGTGGAAGTAGTTCCTCGTAGACCATGTAGATCGTATAAGTGTCATACCATAACAAGGATGTTCAGGGATTAAAGGGTGGTAGACAAAATGTTGACCAAAGGATGATGAAGAGATTGGATGAAAGATATATGTTGGATGAAGGGGATTAGACAAAAGAGGCTGCTGGATAAAAGAAATTGGATGAAAGATGGATTATTGGATGAAGAAGACTAGATGAAAAGATAACCGTTAGATCTGGGCATCGAATGTACTTCAAGTGTTGAGGGATGTTCATCATTGGGATCAACGGTTTGAATGACAGGAGAAGAATCCACGATATAAAGGAACACGTCGTCCAAAAGGATGTGTCTGCAGAAAGGATTGTGTCCGCAAAATGGACGACACCATTTTATGAAAGGAATGCATCTGCGATTGTAAGGAATGTATTCTGTAGCAGATAAGTAAAGGAATCAAATGTTGTCATAAGTTGAAGTATCTGTTAAGGAGGAGAAATTTGTAGAAAGGACGGATCCGCAATAGATAATTTAGAAGGATAAAATGAGATAAACGTCATCATATACGATAGGGAACGTATCCGCAAAAGGGAATGTGTCCACAGAAGGTAAGTTGAGTGAAAGAAATGTCATATATTACGATATGGATCATATCCACAAAAAGAAATGTGTCTGCACTGGATGAATAAGAAGAGGACCAAGATCATATTAAAAGAAGGAATATTCGTTGCAAGAAGGAATGTGTCAGTGGCAAATAAATAGAACACACAAAACGTCATCATTTGCATGGAGTATCCACTAAAAGGAGATTTCCATGAAAAGGAATGCGTCTGTAAATCGAAGAAAATGTTGTTGTTTGGATTAAGGATCTGCAAAGAACGGTAAGTACTGTGGGAGCTTAGGCGTCTGCAAAAAGGAATATGTCTGCAAACCAAAGAAAACGTTATCATTTGGATCAAGGATCCGTGAGGAATAGGAGTATTATGGGAGCGTAGGCGTCTGAGAAAGGAACACATTTGTAAACCAAAGGAAATGTTGTCATTTGGATTAAGGGTTCATGGAGAATAGTGGGTATTGCGAGAGCGTAGGCATCCACAGAAAGAAAGGGGTCCATAAACCAAAGGAAACGTTCTCATTTGAATCAAGAATCCACAGAGAATAGTGCGTATTGCAAGAGCGTAGGTGTCCACAGTATCTACAAGAACGAAGGACGTCATCATTCTGTGACCAGGGGGCGTCCATCCACACCCTAGTCGTGGCTATAAAAGGAGAAATGTATGAAGAACAATAGCCACTATTTTATTGGAGTCAGCGAATGTATCATCCTTGCAATCACCATTAACAAACCAAGAGTTTGGAACGCGATACAAAGCAAGGGATTGATTAGGTCCCACTATTAAACTCGAGGTAAGTAGTGTTGCATATGCTTGAACTCCAGGTTTGCAACACAAGGTGCTAGGTGATATTAGTTGTATAGATTGATAAATAGTGTATGTTTGTTTTGATGACTATTATACTGTGATTGATACGAGGTTAGTATCGACTTCCTACCAACGATGATATATAATGCTTTATTGAGAATATGGTTCAAGAACCCATTACATGTTATTTTTAATATATGTTATGATGATGATGTGTTGTTTTGGTTTGACATATACACTGTTAGATGATGTTTCCATTTCAGTACAATAATGATGCTTCAAGGATGTGTTGAACGTTAAGTGATGGATGCTTTTGCATATATTTGCATGTAAGAAGATAAAAGAACGAAAAGAAATGTAAAGAGGTTTGGAGGACTTGTCCCAAAGGTTGAACTTGTTGGTACATGAGCCTGTTATTCTATTCCCAATTAATGTCGAGGCAGGCCAACTAGAAGTGTTGTGTCGTCGAACCTAACAAGTGACTCGATTGATGTCGGGTCTATCTCCTAGAGGTTGGGGATTAGTGGTGGGTGTCCTATTGCCAAACCAACTCATTCCTAAAAAAATAAGAGCAAGATGAAAAGAAAAGAAAGAATGAATCCATATTTTTATATCAAGATCGAATTTCTTTCTAACTTTCTACTTTTTGAAGAATATCACAAAGACAATTTAAAGATTGGCTCAGCCTTTATGTTCTTTGGATATCTCCATAGATGGACTTGTTTAGAATCCACTTGCAGTTAATTTGTCAAAACTCTTCGTACAAATCAAATTTCCAAGTTAGATTTTGAATTTTTATAAAAAGATGACAGAATAAATAGAGGATTGACTTACCAAAATACTATGTTAATTGTTGAAGGTTTATGAACTCGAACTTCCTTCATATAACCATTCTGACATAATCTCCTCTCAAAATCACTTTTTTCTCCAGCAACCATCACCTATTTCTCCCATTAAATGAGAAATTAGGTCACGGCACATGGTCAGTCAATTGTCAAAAGGCCCTCAATTCATGGCCTATGTGACCTAAGGCATTAACAATATGGTAATGTTAAATTTATAAAAAATTTAAATTATGTAAGGTACCTTAATTAATCTGTATTAAAAAAGTAACAGTTTTCACAGAGTTGATTTCCCTTTGATTAAAACTCTCATTTGTTGGTTCAGTTAGGTTTTTCCAGCTTAGAAAAAAAAATTGACAGCTAAGGATGACACAGTTCAATTTGATTCGGTTTTAGAGTCTATTCAAACCAAACCGCCTATTTTTGGTTTCATAAAAAATGGGACCAAAACCAAATGTAGGGACATTGAAAAAAAATGCATTTGAGCTTATTTTAATGCTCTAGAAAGTGAAAAAATGAGACAAATCAAAATATTATACCAAATAATTCATAACCAATTAAGGTATCTTATTAATAATTTTTCAATCCAATTAAATAAATTAATCCGTCGATAAAATTCAATTACTAATAATCTAATTGTTAAATAGACAATTTAATTCATGCCGTACAGTAATCAAATTATTAATTAGTTAATAATCTAACGGTTTAATTATTATAAAATTCATAATTTTTAGATTTTATATTTTTATGATTAAATTGTTTGCTACATTCAATATCAATTTATTTGTGTCGACCAAGTTCATGCCATATCTCTTCAATTTTTGGCCAAGTTTAGATTTTTAGTCAAATAGTCAAACCATTAGATGCGTATATCACCGTGTGGTTTAGACTGTGAGATTTTGTTCGGTAAGTTCATGTTCTTGAATCTTGAGTTTTAAATTTTTGTCGAAAAATTTTTGAATTAGAATTTAAGGATTTTATTTAATATTTATAATATATTAATTTATATTTTATATATTAAATAAAATAACTAAATTAAAATGTTATTTTTATTTTTATTTCTTCTTCTTCCTTTAAGAGGAAGGGTTTTCTTCCTCTTCGACGAAGGAAGGAAGCGTGAGAGGAGACAGGCAAAAACTGGTGTGCAAATCTCATTGTTTTTGCTCGATTTGCGTTCATGTCATCTTGATCTCCGACTTTTGTGAAAGAACTTCGCAGATACATCAATTTATAACTATCTTTTTCCTGTTCAAATTTTTGTTTTGAGTTGGTTAGGATTTGAGCTTGGAAACTCAAATTTTTTGATTGTTTATGTGTTATTGTTGTGGATTTAGTGTTTTTGTAAGGATTTAAGCCGATTCGAGGCAGGAATTGACTATGATTTCACACTGAAAAGCCTTCCCTAGTCGACAGCTAGTTATCGATTAGGATAGTGTTCGAGGGCCTCTGTTTGTGGTGGCTTGTGCCCGGTTGACCTCGTTGGGGTTTTGATCGACCGTGAGATGCTTTTGGGACATCATTGCATGTTATGCACTTAGAGTTTAAGCGTTTAGTCCAATCGTGCATTGTGGAAGACTAGGTGTCCACAGAAGGGTCCGTTCAACAGCGTTGGGGTTTTGGTCGACAACAAGATGCTTTTGGGATGTCTACGCGTGTTATTCGCTTGAGGTTTAGGCGTTCGCTCAAGTCGTCTGTTCTGGAAGATTGGGCATCCATGGTAGGGTTTGGTCGACCGTTGCCTGAGTCTGGTTGATTGTCGATGTTGTGTGTTATCTGTTGACTGTCATCATCTCTTGTCAATACTAGGTGATCTCGATTGACCGTAGTCATGTTTGGTTGAATCCAGTTGTGTCTCATCGACTATTGTGTTGTTTGAGTCTACCATAGTTGTGTTTTGCTGATTGTAGTCATTCCTTATCAAGGCTATGTGTTCCCAATTGACCACCATCATGTCTTGTCAACGCTGCTTGGACTCGGTTAACCTCAATTATGTCTAGTCAACCCTAGCAGCGTCTTTTCATTTGCTATGTGATTATGGTCGACTGTTGATGTGTCTGGTCAACCGTTGTTGTCTTGATCAACCACACATTGTGATTTTGTAGAGTTTGAGTTTAGTGATCTTCACTTGGCTTCCTCAACCATATATTTTTTCCAGTCAATGTAGCTTCTCAGTTCAATGTGAGGGTTCTTGTCGTTCCTCGATTTGAGTTGGGAAGTCTTGCTGTTAGTTCTTCCGGTCTAATTTTGAATCCTAGTTTAGGATTTGTGCTTTGTCCCTAGCAGTTTAGTTTAGATTTTGGCACTGGTTTGGTTTTAGGTTCTAACGGTGTTCCTAGTTTTGGTGTCTGTTTCTGGTGGCGTTTGAGACTGGTTGACTAGGTTTTTGTGATCATCAATGTAGGGACTTTATACTTTTTACACAACATTGCATCATGATTTTTCCAAAATCTTATTTTATGGGTTGCCATATATAAAAACTTAACGGAAAGTGTTTGACAACAATTCTATTTTTATATTGTACATACCTGAGTTTTACACATTTATTTTCCTTGCATTGTATCTAATTTGGATCTGTTATGCAAACACGAGTATGAACCCTCTTGATGCTTTAGACAACCATGGTGTCAAAGCATCACAAAGCTATCCCAAATGCATCTTTTGTTGTGTGAAGATACTTGTTTGTACGTTGTGTGAAAATGGGTAATAGGGCGTTGATGATGCAATCCTTGGGTTTCAAATCCCTAAACCTTATTAGGGTATATTTTTTGTTGATTTTACGAGTGGTGTCGCTACCTAATCCTCAAATCGCCAGCCACCCATGTGACGCAGCCGGGTTTTCAAATCGCCGTCACTTTATTTCTTTTGTTTCATAAGGTTCTTACTGGTCCACAAATCGCTGCCTTTCTATGATGGTGTGTCAGAGGGGTCCATTGAATGACCCTCTTTTTTCACTGAGATGATGTTTCTTTGAACGTTAAAGCAATGTAAGCATATTTTAATATAGTTGTTTACGTATACAGTATGACTTGATAATTGCCTCATTAATAGCTTGAGGAGCATGTTTTCATTACATCGATAAAGAGGTTTTTGAACTATTTAAAATCCATGCACAACACAATATCACATTTGATTCAATCATGTTTTAGAAAGTAAGATAAAACTAGTTTTACATGTATTGCATTTAGTATAAACTATCTACTAAAATAGTCACTTACCCCAACGACCCCCCGCATTTTTAGGTTCAGCTCTTGGTGGTCAGGAGTTGTAATACCTAGATTTTTTTTGTAAGACTAGTTTTAATTAGATAAATACAACAATTTAAAATTTAATAGATTAATTATTGTCAAGATTTTGAATTTTAATGAAGGAATAAAATATTAGAATTATTAAATAAGTTATGAAATTATGAAAGTTAAAATAAATGATTTTATTTAATGGATAATAAAATAAAATAAAAATTATTGAAGAATTAGAAAAACCGAGGATATTAGAATTAGTACAGAATAATATGAAAATAATCTACGGAATAGGAAATATTTAATTGATGGTTTAATATTTAATATTTTAGAATTAAGGAAATAACTTGCAGAATGACTAGATGTAATAAGAACCATTAGATGAAGTTTAGGAATGACTTAGATCATTTAGGATGGAGAAAGATGCTCCATAGAAGTGTTTAATGTAAGAGGTCGTTGGACCGTTGGATTGGTTTAGCGAAAGAAACGTGAATCGTTAGATTTAAGAAAAGATGCTTTCGTGGGAGCATTGGATGTCGTTTTGGTGAAGGAGAATGTTGGACCGTAGGATTAAATTAGTGGAAGGAATGTAGATAGTTAGATTTAGGAAAGATTCTTTTGTGAAAAAGTTGAATGCTGCTCTGACCCGGAAGAATGTTGGACCGTTAGATTTGGTTTAGCAGAAGAAGTGTGAACTATTGAATTAGGAAAAGATTCTTTCGCAGAAGGAAAAGATGTTGTTCGAGAGAGTTAAGTAAGTTATGAACGTCATCGTTTTATGCTAAAGTGTGTTTTTGAGGCTGCGTTTATGTCTGCGACAGTGTTTTAAGTTAAGAAATCAATGTTGTTTGGGTAGTAAGTCTCAGTCATTAGTGTCAAGGCAGAAGTGTTTGCTTTTGCAAATAGATTAGTGTCCGCAATAGGTTTTGGATGACGTAAAACGTCATTGTTGGATTTATTAAATTTGTGATAATGTTGGAGTTTCTGCTGGAGCGTTGACTTTCACGGAAGTGTTGGCATCTGTGGATGCTTTCGTGATCGCAAATATAAGTTTTAAGGTTGACGTGGTTGTTGGCCATTGGTCTAACAAGATGTTGCGAACGTCCCCAATGGCTGTTCATGTGTCCGCTGTAGTTCAGGCAAGTTTAAGTTAAGGTAGTTTTTCTAAATTCTTGCGAGCTACATTTTGATCCTTAAACTAGTTAGGAAAATATAAAGTTTAGATGCAATTTTGTGAGATTTTATCTTGCGAAGCTTTCTGGTTTTAGTTTTATAAATATTAGGGTTTGGGTTAAACCCTAATCACCCAAGAACCCCAAGGATGAGAGAGCCATTCTCTCAAGCTCTCAGGAGAAACTTTCCTCCAGGTTTCTCAAGGTAGGTTCTCTAATGTTTAATTTTTGAAGTTACATTTGACCACTATTAACGTTTAGGGTTATTCTTTTTAGATAACTCTTTGTTTATTTAAAAGAAAAGTTAGCGTATAGGATGAATTGGGATAGTCAGACCTTCATAAGAATTCTACGTAAGAGATATTTGTCTACATTTTGCTTTTGGCTACATTACAAAGTGCTAGGATAAGGTAGAACTATGATATTATTCTAAGATGCCTACCGGCTGTTATTCGAAGATATGATGCTTGTTGATTGTTTACTGTTGATTTGTTTACTATTTACCGGTCAAGTTGTGATATGATTTGAGGATATAATTTCTATTAGTTGTTGATTGAGGACATGTTTTAATGATGATACGATGTGATGCCTTTGGGCTGTATATCAAGAATATGTTTATTGCTTACTTATTGTTCATATTGAGACGTTGATCGAGGATATGTTTACTATATGTTCATGCACGTTAGGAGGAAGGAGGAAAAAACTTGTCCTCAAGGAAATTCAAGATAAGAAGTGTGTGTGTGTGTTTTCCCTTTAGGCCTACATCAGAAGAGATAGGAGGTTTGTTTGGATGATTATTGCTTTGATATACCTTGATTGTTCTTTGATGCTTGTTTTTTAAGTTGTGTTGGGGAAATAATAATATGGATAGGTTGTTGTTGATAATTGTTAAGTTATGGAGATTTTGTTCTGTTGAGGCTTTGTTGATTGAATAAATATGCTCTCCATATCCTGCTATGCTTTGGTGTTATTGAAGTATTGAATGGATTGTGGTTAGTGATAATTGTTGATGAAGTTTAGTGATAATAATGTTGTACTAGATTGTTCCATGTCGTTGTTGAGAAAAGTGGTCAGGTTGATGGAATTGTGAGTGTTCCTTTACAAATACCGCTAGATGAGTATTGTTTAGAGGGGCATTCTGTTGTTGGAACTTTAATCTATTAGATACTACTTTGAAAGATATTAGTGAGGATAATAATTTGTGAAGTGTGTTTGGATGTATATTTTACTTATTGTTGAACGAAATCATTCTGTTGATGGGCATTGAGGATGATCAATTAAATTACTTAATAATAATAGTCATAGTAGATGTTGTTTGATAGAATATGCTTTGATTTCCATGATAGCTGTTGTGTTAATAAACATTAGAGAAAATCGATCATAATGTGGTGTATGTTTAGTAGAGGTTAGGTTGTGATCATGTTTTTACTTGGAAATGTGTTGCCTTGATGTGTGTTTGATATTCTATTAAGAATGTTGCTATAAGATTATGTTTCATAGATATTGAGAAGTTTACATGTTAATGAAGTGTTAGAAATATGTAGAAATGTGTGCATTCATACGTGTTCATGCATCATGATTTTACAAGAAAATGAAATAGTTTTATATGCATATGTTTTATATAAGAAAGGTGGGAATGAAAAGAAATACGTAAGGAAAACAAGAAGGGTTTGAGTTGGGTCAAAGTTCACCGCTCACTCCTGAGATGTTTAGAAGAAAGAAAATGGTATAAGTTCATTATGATGGAAGAAGTTCAACATCGTGATACAAGTACACGTTGCGATATAAGTTCACCAATCTAGTTCAAGTTTACCATTATGGTACAAATTCATAGCCATAGCACAAGTTCACCGTTAAAGTTTAAGTTCATCATTGATTGAAGTTCATCAAAGTATTTTCTAAGCTAGCAAAGATAAGAAAAGGAAGTAAAATGTTTTATAACGTGCATATCATGTTCATTATGCATTTCACTTCTTACTGAGCTTTAGGCTTATAGTTTAAGTCTTATGATGCAGATATGTGCGGTATCATGGATAGGAGTAGCTGATGGGGCATTTAGACATTGCGGACTTGGTGTCTGGCTAGGCTAAAGATTTGAAGATAATGTAAACTGTTTTCAAATTGTAAATGGTTTATTGTGTGAAGTTCAAGTTTTCTAAGTTATAAATGTTTATTTATTGTATCCTCAAATGTTTCTTTTATTGATATAAGTCTTCTGCTATGTATTATAAAAGAAAAAGTCTTTCAAAATGATACGTTTTGACATGCACAAAAGAAATTTAAATTTATGCATTTTTTGAAGAAAATACGTTTTAAATATCAACGTTTTAAGAAAAATGGAATCCGAATGTTACACACTAAATCGTGTCTCGAGTGTTACGAGGACTCCACATCACTTTGATATTGTGTGAGTCATTGTAACCAGCTGAATAGTCTTACCTATTTCCTTTCAATTCATGCAGTTTTCCCCAATTCAAAATTGATCCATTTGTTAACCTTTTAATCAGATTAGTTATTTCATTTATGTTTGGGTGACTTTCCCTTGTTTGAGTTTAATTGTTCTTGCATCATAAGCATTATCAATTTTAGTTGTATTTCCTTATGTGTCAATCCCAATCGGGTTCTTAGTTTCCATTCTATAAATGAGAACATATAGGAAGCTCTAGGTGTGTATTTAGATCTAAATGTAACACTTTTTCCTCAAATTGATGGACAGCCCAAGGAGGACTATCCAGATCTTTAGAGGATATGTCACGAGTTTATGCCTTGGATTTTAGTGATAGTTGGGCTTCACATCTGCCATTGATTGGATTGCGTGTTGTAATAACAACATACCAACATTGGCATCTTCCTATACGAGGTGTTGTATCGGAGTTTGTAAGGTCCATCACTATGCTAAGCTTGGGTTAGGGGGGAGGTTTCTCTTGAGTCGGGACAAATTGAGAGACCTCAGGGGAAATGCAACTAATCTGGGAGAGACTCAGGATAGTGTGGGGTAGACAAGTGAATCCTAGATGTATAGGTGTTCATAAACCGGTTCGGTTTGATTTTGATATGAAAGCAAACCGAACCGGTCGATTTTAGTTTTGATATGCAAAAACCAAAAACAATTTTTCGATTATTTGGAACCGAAGCGGAACCAAACCAAAATTTTCGGCTCGGTTCCGGTTTTACCAACTTATTTTATTTTATTTTATTTTTTTACGAAACAGCCCACCATGCCGAAATTATCTCCATCAAAGTTACAAAATGCACATTAATAAGATACTATATATAATAAGGTAGACGAAATTCCTCTAAATTTAATCTAGAAGAAGCCATAAAATTGTTGACATTTTTCCTTTATCTGAGTGTGGAGCTCCTGAACACCATCCCCTTCAAGATTATTGAACCGCTCACATTCATCAATCCATTCACTGTATCTGCAATCACACCAGAAAGAGTTAAACTAAATGGTTCGAAACTGATGAAACCAATATTTAGGTCTAAAACAAGTTAATTACTACTTGCATGTTCATTGGTTCAGTTAATTATGCATAACAAAGAAAACAAACCGAAATGATCAGCACAAGTTCAAAATGTATTGAATGTGAAATAACTACATAAATTTTTTTTAAAAGAATTGAAAATTTGTGATACAGTGAGTCAAACCATTCCCCAAAAAAGTAATAAGTAGAAGACAATTTAATGATTAATCCTGTTTGAACCGTAACTTTAATGTGGAAGAATTCACTTCCTCTACTAAAATCCAAACCAGAAAACATGTGTGCGTCCTCAGCATTGCCTTATACATACAGTACACCAGTGACAGTGGTACTAAAAGTCTAAAACTATCTTGGCAAATCCTACAAGAAGCTTCTCCAATCAGGTTCTTCATATCACCAAAACCAAACAAACATTCTTCAATGAGAAATAAAGAAGAAACGACAAAGTGAAAGAGATGTGCAGGCTCAAGATTCACATTGAACCTCTTTAAGTTGGTGGAATGCATGACACCATTACTAAGTGAAAAAGTATTATATAAATAAACCTCCTTTGAACAGATGATTAATGATCAATAACTCATGGTCTATGTAAAAGAGATTAACCTATTCAATCACCAATTAATTCCCATGTTAAGGAGAAACTAGAAACTTACATACAACATTCAATACTGGTTCCATGATTGCAGAGCGAATAGCTGAAGACTGTATCATGCTTGTCCGTTCGCTTTTTAGGGAGGCTTTGCTCTTGACTTCTTTTCCCCATTTCTTTTTTAAGACACCTCTGTTGCAATAAAAAAAACCCCATATTAAAATTATTCAGAAAATCATCAAATATCAAAATTAGCTAATCCAACCAATCTTGCTTGCACTATAGAAAAAGCCACAGATTTATCTATCCATCGAATCAAATTAGCCATAGGCGTGCGCTCATGAGCCCATGCCAAAGTTTCAATAAAGAGTACAGACTATGACCAAATTATTTAACAGAGGGAGGAGACCATACCTGCTCCTAATCGAGAGGCCGAGGTCGAGAATTGGAAGCCGGAAGCCAGAAGGAACGAGCAGACAGGACGAGTTGATGCACACCCCTAGTCGTGTCGTGCGGTCTAGAAGGGTGCCTGTCATGCCAGACAACAAGGAGTGAGTCGCGGGCACCGAGCGACGTGAGTAGAGCACCGGCCACCGAGCTATCGCGGGCTAATTTTGAGGGTTTGTCTTCGCGATTCAGGCGTAGAGTCAGACGAGAGGCGAGAGAGCAAACGCTAGTCGAGCGAATTGTGAGGGTTGGCAGACGGCAGTGGCACTTGGTCTTTGAGAGTCTGTCGGTTCGATTTTGCCGATTTTGCAAAACACAAACGGCAAATCGAACCAAAATTTTCGGTTCTCACCAAAATTGAAACAAAAATCGATTCTAGACTTTATAGAACCAATCCAAACCAAATTGACTGGTTTCGGTTCGGTTCATCGGTTCTGTTTGGTTTTGCACACCCTTACTTAGATGTATGTACTCTAGGTTCTTCCTATGGAGAATCTCTTAGTTCGTGTGCTGTGGATATCACACTAAACAAAGAGTTTCCTAAGAGTTCGAGTCGGAAGTGTTCCCGTTCGTTTGATGGACTCCTTAGGTTGTGTTGAATTTCAAAAATGAAATTCCTTTAGGGGGAAGGATGTAAAATGTGCAATTTTTAGAATTTATATTTTATGAGTAAATTTTTGGCTTTCATCGAGGTCTATTTGTTTGTCTTGATCTGGTCCTTGCTGCATGTCGTGGGTTTTCGGTCACGTGTAGTTGTTTGGTCAAATAGTCAAACTGATGGATTCATGTATCACCTTGTGGTTTGTACTGTGAGATTATATTTAGTAAGTTCAGGTTTCCATATCTTGAGTTTTGAATTTTTGTCAGGATACTGTCTGAGTTAGGATTTAAGTATTTTGTTTAATATTTATAATATATTAATTTATATTATATATATTAAATAAAATAATTATATTAAAATTTTATTTTATTTATTTATTTTTCGTTTAAGAAGAAGAGTTTTCTTTTTCTTTGGCGGAGGAATGAAGCTTTAAAGGAGCAGAAGGAAAATCGACGAGTGGACCTCATCGTTTTTCCCCTCAATCTTCATTCATGGCGTCTCAATCTCTAACTTTTGTGAAAGAACTTTGCTAGTACATTGATTTCTAGCTTTGTTTTTCCCGTTCTAATTTTCGTTTTGTGTTGATTTGGATTCGAGCTTGGAAAATCAAATCCTATGTGTTGTTGTTGTAGATTTAGTGTTTGTGTGGGGATTTAAGCTAAATCAAGGCAGGAATTGGTGAGGGAATGCGAGTTTCTTGCAATTTCACGCTAGAAAGCTTTCTTCATTCGACTGCTGGTTATGTCTAGTCGACCGTAAAAATGGTTGAGAGCCTCTCTAGTCGAGATGACTTGAGTCTGGTTGACCACTAGTTAGATCTAGTCAATCGGATTATGTCAAAGGGCCTCTATTCATGGTAGCCTATGTCTGGTAGACAGTGTTTGAGTTTCGGTCAATTGCGAGATTCATTTGGGTTGTTAGCAGAGATTCCAGACGTCTGCGCGTGTTATGCACTTTGAGTTCAAGCTTTCGCTCCAGTAATCTATTATGGAAGACTAGGCGTCCATAAGAAGGTTTGGCACAATGCTACCAGAGCCCAGTCAATTGCTGCCATGACCCGTCAACCGTAGTTGAGTTTTAGAAATAGCTGCTTTGTGTTAAGTGATTGTAATCCTTCCCTATCAAAGCTTAGTAGTCTCGATTGACTGTCATCGTGATTGGTTGACTCCAGCTATGTCTCATTAACTGATGTGTTGGTCGGGTCGATCGTTGTTGTGTTTCATCGACCGTAGCCATTCCCTATCAACACTATGTAGTCCCAGTTGACTACCATCGTGTCTTGTTGATGCTCCTTGGCCTTGATTGACATCAGCCACGTCTAGTAAACCCCAAAAATATCTTTTTATTTGTTGTGTGATTCAAGTCAACTGTTGATGTGCATGTTTGACCACTGTTATGTCTTGGTCAACTACATGGTGTGATTTTGTAGAGTTTGAGTTTAGTGATCTTCACTCGGCTTCCTCGGCCATATAATCTTTTCAGTCAGTGTGACTTCTCAATTTGATGTGAGGGTTCTTGTTGTTCCTTGTTTGAGTGGGGAAAGTCTTGTTGTTAGTTCTCCCTGTCTGATTTCGAATCTCAGTTTAGGATTCGTGTTTTGTCCTTAGCGGTTTAGTGGGATTTTGATACCAGTTTAATTTTAGGTTCCAATGATGTTCCCATTTTCGGTGCTTGTTTTCGGCAGCTCGTGTGGCTTGTCTACTAAGTTTTTGTCATAATCAAGGTAAGGATTTTATACCTTTTGCATTGCATTGCATCATGGTTTTTTCAAAACTTTATTTTGTGAGTTGCCACATATGAAAACTCAATAGGAACTATTCGACCACATATCTATTTTTATATTATACGTATGTCATTTTTACATGTTTATTTTCTATACATGGTATCTCATTTTGATCTGTTAATTACACAGAAAGATGAACCTTGTAAAACCCAACATTTTTTTCTAAATAAATTTTTACGTAATCTTTCCACATCATCTTTAGTCAACGTATTTGCTCTGACCTATATTTTTCATCCGAAATTTTATTTGTATATGAGAATTTTTGGTCAATTGATCAAACCGATACAATTGAGTGTTATTGCGTGGTAATAAATGTTAAATTTGTATAAAGGGAAGGAAAACTCTATTTTCTTCATTGCAGTCACTAGCGAGAGTAGGAGAGAAAGAGTGAAGGAATCGAGTCAGAGAAGAATGTCAATTCAACAGTGGATTTGTATTCCTAAAGGTTCGATTTGCAATTGTGTGAAGAGACTTCGAGAGTGAGTTGTTTCTTTCTCTCAGTTTTCATGTTCAAGGAATGGGTTGTATGTTGGTTTCAGATTTGAGCATGAAAACTCGAATCTATATATTTAACTTGGTAATGTTGGGCAAATTTGGAGTCTATACAAAGGTTCAGGTCGATTGGAGGCGAAAAACCAGAAAAGGGGCATATTTCCTCATGGTATTGCATTGGAGATTCATGTGTGGAAGCATGAACACATATCTGGAGAAGGCAGACATATCCCTGAAAAACATGTGTCCGTGGAAGCCAAGCTTTTGCAAAAACACAGGGAAGACACTTTTTCTTAGAAGTGAAGACTTCTACAGAAACACACGTATCCGCAGATACACAAGGATACACATGTGTCCGCATAAGCAAAAAGCCTTAAAGTGGAAACACAAGGATACACACATGTCCACGAAAGCAAAGGCTTCTACCATGGAATTGAATGTATCCTCGGAAGTGAAGGCTTCAATGGAAACACAAGGATATGCATGTGTCTACAAAAGACATGTGTCTGCATAAGTGAAAGCTTCTACAGAAACGCATGTATTCATGGAAGCAAAGGCTTCCACAGAACCCACAGATACACATGTCTCCATGGAAGCCATGTGTACGCTGAAGCACAGGCTTTTGTAGAAACACACATGTCTGCACAAGCTCTAGGTTCTACAAAAACGTAAATGTTTGTAGATATTGTTTCCACATGTATGGATGCGCATTTCTAAAGATTTGAATTGAAACCTATTTCTAGACTAGGTGTCCGTGTCGATTGTTCGTGACAAGTTTTGAATGGTTGTAGCAGTGTTTTGGGTCAAATTTAGTTACCTTGGCACTATGCACCTTTGCGAAGTTCACAGTCATGTCTCGTTCCTTTTTAGTTGTGTTTCTGGTTCTGATATAGGACCCACTCTTTGATTTTTCCCTTAGTTTTGGATGGGGATTCCTAATGTTGAGTATATTATATGTTATGATTGTTTTGTTGATACAGAGCCAAGCATCTCAGATTGTTGCTCCAATTGTTAGGAGGAGTAACCGTTGTCGAGGTAGAGATTTTATACTCTATGCACAACATTGCATCATGGTTTTTAAAAATCTTATTTTATGGGTTGTTACATATGAAACCTCGATAGGGACTATTCAACAAAACATCTTTTTTATATTATACGTATGTGAGTTTTGCACGTTTATTTTTCGTACATGGTATCTTATTTTGATATGCTATGTGTATATTGGGGGATGAACCATCTTTATGCTTTGAATGGTTACGATGTCAGAGCATCATGATGCTATCCCAAATACATATTATGTTGTGTAAAGATGTTTGTTTGTGTGCTATGTGAAAAATAGATAATGGGGCTATGATGATGCACCACCTAGGTTTCTAATCCACAAACATAATCAAGGTGTATTTGTTGTTGCTTTTATGGGTGATGTTGCTATCTGGTCTTCGGATCGGCAGCCACCCATATGACGTTGTGGGGTCTTCTAATTGTCATCACTTTTATTGCTTATTTCTCATGAGGTGTTGCCTATTCTTTGGATCACCGTTTTTTGGTGATGGTTTTCAGAGGGGTCCATTGAGTGACTCTCCTTTTTTCATTGGGATGATTTTTTTAGCATAAAAGCAATGTGGGCGTAGTTATTTATGTATACAACATGATTTGATAATTGCTTCATTGTTAAGTCATGGAGCCTATTTCAATTAAACTAATAAAGTGCTTTTGAATCATTTTAAAACCCATGAATGGCACGACATGATAATGACATTTGATTCGATATACACGTATGATAACTATTTACATGTATTCAGCTTTTCTGTCTTTTTATCTTTCTTAATGAAAATATTTTTAATAATGCATGAGATATACACGTAATCATACATGCAAAAAATAATACATGATAACTGTTTTGTCTATTATTACATGCAACAAAATAATTATATGAACATCTCCAAAGTTATACGTCTAGTAAAAGAAAATAAAGAAAACAAACAAAACAATAGCACATCCTCGATTAACGTCATCACAGACTAAGCAACATAAATAATTAGCATATCTTTGATCAACGTCTTCACAAACATTGTAGCAGAAAACAAGAGAAGCAAATACCCTAGTATTTTGTGATGTAAGTCAAAGATCAAATGCATGCAAAAATCACTTACCTTGTGGTCTTAACATAATTTTAATTACTTAGAATGGTTATTCTTTGCTTCAGGTCAACTTCCATTTTGCTTCCCTAACAACACGTTTTGTTTTTCTCCCAATAACATGAGAGAAAAATACAAGACTTCAGGGCTCCTAATGCATGAATGAATAAGGTTTCATCCCAATCTTCTTTTTTATATATTAACAACTTGCATTTTCAGCAATCTGAAATATATTTGCAGTTAGAAAATATATTCGCAGTCTAAAGAATCACAGACAAATGCGTCCTGAACTATTTCGTATAGTTGTCATGGGTGTGTGTGTTTCCTGTCGTGCACATGTGTGCTTTTTGTTGCAGATATGTATGCTTTGACCATGGAGGCTTGCGTTTTCGCTGTGGATATTCCCCTCACTCGCAATGTCCATCAATCATCATTCGCCATGTTCACATATCTTTACACAAACAAACCTCATTCCGTAGATTCGACCTCATCCACAAACACCAACGCTTTCACTGTGGATATCTGTTCACCTTGTCCACTAGTAACAATCACCCACATTCACATGTCTTTCCGTAAACAAATCTCATTCTGCAAATGAGTCCGCCGACACTAATGCTTTCGTTGCGGATATCCACTCACCTTGTCCACCAATAACAATCTGTCTCGTTAACATGTCTTACAGCAGAAAATCATCATTCCTCAAATTCCATCTCATCCACGAACATCAAAGCTTTTGTTGTGGGTATTTGCATACCTTGTCTATCAATCACAATCCTCCACGTTCACAAACCTTTTCGCGGATTCCACCTCACATCCGTGAACACCAACACGTCTGCTGCGGATACCCGTTTACGTCGTCTGTCATGAACAACCCACCACATACCTAATTTTGCAGATTCCACCTCACATCTGCAGATACTAACACTTTCAAGAAAAAGCCTTTCTTTTCAATCATTTTTCCTCAAATCTCCACTCATGGGTCAACTTTACTTCGATAATGCTTTAGTTTCGCTCATGAGAATTCTCCATCAACTACGATCCTCATTAATTCACATTACTAGGTTCCTTAATAAAATTATGATAACTTACATCACAAAGTTCACCTATGAATCTAATGCTTAGTAAGAGATGCATAAATATAATATGCGTATAAAATGCAATTTTCATAAAAACATATATTTTCGTTTTAATTCTTTCTTTTATTTTATTTTCTTTCGTTCTTTTGTTCTTTTCCTTTCATTATCATTGGGATGCGACACTAAGACTCCATAATTGGGGAACTAGTCACCAAAATATATATCATTAAAGGATAATTTCACCAAAGCCTCTAATCATTGGTGTCAAATCGTCAAAGCCTCCATCATTGGGGAACTAGTCCACCAAAGGCTCTACATATTCTTCTTTTTATCTTTTCTGTTATATTCTTTCTTACATGAAAATATATGTATGAAAACTATTTTTATTATTTTCTTGAAAAACATGATGTATAAAACATACGCGTGATATAAAATACAATATGGCATGTATGATCATAGCAATAAACATATCCTTGAAGTAAATGTAACATGATAGCATATCCTTGAGTCAATGAAATATAGCATATTATCCAAAAGTTTAGCATATTATCAAAACTCACAAATAAAGCAACATATATTATCAAATAATGTAACACATCCTCGAGCATCAACATAAATCATATCATATATCAATATCTCAAACGTAAACAGTAAGCATATAACAAAACATATCCTTGAGCACCATATAATCATAACCTAACAACTATAAACATCAAAATAATTCTAGCATCTTTGTGATGCAAGTTAAAAGCCAAACATATGTAAATATCACTTATATGAAATCCTTAGTAAAGTCTGTAATATCCAGCTTTTGTTTCAACTTATTTCTGTCCCTTGAAATAATAGAAAATGAATCAGGTTAGTGATACAGGTTGGGATTTTATCAATTAATATGTTTCAAGTACTTAGAAACGGTTTCCGTGGTTTCAACATTCATCACCATCATCTAATAGACTTAAAGACTCCTCACTATAGAAAATGTACCTGCCGAGAGCTTTAAAGAAAATCTACCCAAGAGCTTTGTAGAAAAACCTTTCATCTTCGCGACTCAAGGATGACTAGGGTTTTGCCCCCAACCCCTTACATTTAT
The DNA here is from genome assembly GCA_022433065.1 of Begonia loranthoides. NCBI lineage: Eukaryota > Viridiplantae > Streptophyta > Magnoliopsida > Cucurbitales > Begoniaceae > Begonia > Begonia loranthoides. The sequence goes on from CM039485.1 coordinate 10,973,830, forward strand.
AAACCATAAAACACATATTCTATGGAAGAGAATCTCATAGAAATAGTATCGAACCATTATCGTTTCATAAACAGTCCGAGAGTCAAATCATAGCTCATAGATTCTAAGGAAAATCGTATTTTAAATTTGTTCGTAGTTATAGCAGATGTGCAAGCTACCTTGGAGATGTCTACTTCGTTATTATAGTCCAATGGCAATCAACCATGCTAGCATTTTTCTTACTTTTGCAGATCCCAACATTTTCAGGGACACTTACATTTCCCCAGATGCCAACATTCCTGTGGATACCACTATTCCACGCGGATTCCTTCGCTCCAAACGATGACATTTTACTTAATTAACTCATCCACCATGGATATTTTCTTTTTCGCAGAAACATATACTTCCGCAACCATATTATTCACCACATATTCTTCATTCGAAACGACGATGTTTCCCTCTATTACCTATCTGTCGCAGATATGTTCCTTTTCTTGGATGGCTATGCTTACGCAATTTCCACTGTTTACTACGGATTCTTTATTCCAAACGTCGATGTTTTACTCTTCAACTTATTCGCCACAGATGCGTACACTTCCGCAATATCACTGTTCATCGTGAACACATTCCTTAATATCTGCAAATGACGACGTTTCATCTACATAACCCCCATAGAAACATTTCTTTCCACGAATACGTTTCTTTTCCTAACACGACATTATCCATTCCTCGAATAGAAACACTTTCGTGAATTCCAATTCTCCCAAGGATATCTACGCTTTCGTGGATACCAACTCATTCACATGTCTACCAATATTTGTCCGTCCTTTCTCTAATTTGATGGCCAGTCTTTCTTTCACCTAAAAATAACATGAGTTACACGTGACTTTAGATCATCCATCCCTTTATCTTGACCGTTCAATCCAATGATAGAAGTCCCTTTTTCTTGTGAACATCCCCTGCCATCATCTAAGAGTCTACCATTCACCCAATCTCACCATCTAAAGGTACATATTGTCTTCATTTCCTTATTGTGGATACCCCACCGTCGTAGAAGCAAAAGTTTCTGTTAATACAACACTTTCCCTCGGCACCTCACTTAAACATTTTCTTTCTATCATCATTCCACACCCAACGTAATATTTTCCATAGAATCTTCTTGTGACACTCTTTACCTTATCCTTTCCAATTTTCTTTTGTGTCTAATTTTTCTAATTTCGTAATAAATTCTTTCACAACAAAATATAAAAAATATAATTTTCTATTGTGATGTTATTCATCTTACTTATTCTCCAAAATGCTACATCGCACATGAAATCGCTCCTAGGAATTTTCAAAGTGTTACACACATTACCTTTCGTAGATACTCTTTATTCTGTGACATGATCTTCAACTTTCCACTCCGAACTTTCTTAATTTTAAAATATACTTAATAAAATAAATTTCATATTTTGTAAAAATATAAACCTTCAACTTGAAAATATAAATTTTCAATTTGCAACGTTAGTCACTCATTTTAAATTTCAAAAATGTCATGTTATACATGAAACTGTTGAAGAAAATATTTCGGGTGTTATAGGGGCGACTTATGCGCCATTGAGTTTGAGAAACATGAGTGGAATAGCAGAGCTAGAGGGTGTTTGAACGACTGGATTAATCGCACAATGATTGAGATGTATGCTGTGATGGACGGCCAATTCTTCTTCTTGGCCTTCTCCGGTAGTGGTTTCGTGGAGGACATAGAGTTTTTCGGTAAGTTCCTTCAACGATGTCGCGACTATGCGTCAACTTCTCTAGTGGTCTCTTCCTCTCTTGATCAACAACTTTCCTTCTCCTCTCTTACAGCGATAGTAGCGCGGCGCTGCTTCTTTTTTGGCAGACGGCTCAAAAACTCCTTTTAGGCTTTCTATCCTTCTCGTTTGAAGAAGAGGGCAACACAACAAAAATGAAATATTTCATTTTCTTTTTTATTTTTTTATTTCTTTTTCCAAAATAAAAAAGACATAAATCCTTCTAATAGCCACGCGCCCCACTATTTAGAAACCTTTCTATACAAATTAATGGAAAAATAATAACAATAATGGATAATAAAATTGACATAAAAAATCTAAAATAAGTAAAATAAAAACTATAGAAAAATCACTAATCAAAATTAATTTTTACACGAACTAAAAACTGAATTGAAAATTTTCCTTTTGAAATATTGAAACCAAGTTTGGGTTCTACAATAAGAAAGTATTCTAAAGCAGACAGGTGCAGTTGAATTAAGTTCTTTGGATCTGGTGCCCTTTTTGGTCCCTAGTTCCAATACCCGAGGAAAAAGTGCTTTCAATAACATTCATGCATCCATCCTTCGAAGGCAGTAGCCATTTGTCATTCATGTGTTGATTTATAATCTGAACACTTCATCGTTCTAACCTTATCCAAACCAAACTTTTTTCACCAAAACTTCATCCTAACGTTGTCGGTCCTAATCCAACTCAATTTTGTGCGCCTGGCCTCTCTCTCTCTCTCTCTTAATTTTCTTTCATTCTTAACTAATCCGAGACTATTTCAACGTTAATCTTGGCACCTAATCCAACTTTGACGTGACCATGATTTTTAGTGGCCTAATTTAATCGACACTTTAATAATACTTTATATCTAGATGTGACGTGCCACGTGGAGAGAAAGGATTGCAGCCTCGTGATCACAGTATAACTAGGGGCCCCGCATTGAGAGTGCCACGTTTCACGCTCTTATTGACGTGGCATGATGATAAGAAAGCTTTGCTGTGAAGCGTTTAGGGGCCTATTGTGTTGCTAATGTGGAGACCGTTGTCGGCTCCCTCTGCTTTATTACTGCTTTACCCTTGCAGAAGCGTCTAGGTTTCGTCGATTTGAGAAGCTTTCTCGCACCTTCTTAATTCGAATGAGTTGGTCTAAGTGGTAATTGTCTAACATCTAAGTTATTTTTGTTTGAAACACACTCTGAAAGATGATTCTAAGATCAATTTTATAAATTTTTTTTTATTAATTTAGTAATTTTAATGGAATAGTTAATTTAATAGGAATATAGTTCCAAATGTATGTAATTGTTTGGTTTGATTTGGAAAAAAAAAATATTTAAATAGAATAATTGTTATTCGTCTGATGAGTTATTAAATATGGTCCTCCCATTCCATTCCTTCCACCGTCCAATATCAAGAGCCACGTAGAGCCGTCGGATCAAACTAATGGGAGACGTGGAGTCCGACTAGCTTAGAGATGTGGGAGTCAAAGTCAAAGCAAGGATTAACAGAAAAGTCTACCCACCTTGACATTTAATGAACCGACACGACGACGTTTAGGCCGATTCATACACCTGTAACAGTAACTGATCTAACCCAAAAATCTCTATAAAATCAACTCCACCCCACCCTCTGATCTCCATTCATCAAAATCCCCGAGTTTAATCAAACGATCACGAGACCCTTTCCCAGAACTTTCCCATCCTGTTCCAAGAAAAGAAAAAGATATATTCTTTCTACCCAAACCCTCCAACTCACTTGGATCTTCCGCGAAATAAGAGTTAATCCCATCCATCTGAATCATTATGGCTCCAGATACGACCGCCACCACCATGTCCGAGGCAGCGAGAGAACCCAGCCGAGGCTACGTCACTTTCTTGGCAGGCGACGGTGACTACTGGAAAGGAGTGGTGGGGCTAGCCAAGGGCCTGAGAAAGGTTCATAGCAAGTTCCCTTTAGTGGTGGCCGTCCTACCGGACGTACCGGCGGAGCACAGGGAGATATTGCTTTCTCAGGGGTGCATTGTGAAGGAGATCGAACCGGTTTATCCTCCAGAAAACCAAACCAAATTTGCAATGGCTTACTACGTCATCAATTACTCCAAACTTCGTATTTGGGAGGTAAGATCTTCTACCTACGTTGAGGTCTTGAGACTTTTTTTGTTCTGTACGATGATTTTAGAAATGGGATTTCGCAGTTTGTGGAGTTCAGCAAGATGATATACTTGGACGGAGACATCCAAGTGTATGAAAACATAGACCATCTGTTCGAGCTTGAAGACTCTTATTTTTACGCAGTGATGGACTGTTTCTGCGAGAAAACATGGAGCCACACGCCTCAGTACATGATCGGCTACTGCCAACAGTGTCCGGACAAGGTCCGTTGGCCAGCTGAATTAGGCCAGAAGCCCGCCCTTTATTTTAACGCCGGCATGTTTGTTTTCGAGCCTAACCTTCCCACTTATTACCACCTCCTTCACACCCTCCAAATCACCCCTCCGACGCCTTTTGCTGAGCAGGTATAAATGTTTATTTCAGTAAACTCAGATGAGAATCAATCTTTCACGTTTCTTTTGCTGAAAGATCATCTGAACATTTGACAGGACTTTTTGAACATGTACTTCCGTGACAAATACAAGCCCATTCCTCCCGTCTATAATCTTGTTATGGCCATGTTGTGGAGACACCCAGATAATATTGAGCTTGACAAAGTGAAAGTCGTTCATTACTGTGCTGCTGTGAGTACATTAATTCTCTCCTGTTCTACAATTTGACGTTAGAACAAACAAAAACGGTGCTTCAATTGCCTTCGAAAGCAGCAACTACTACTACCTAATAGCAGCAACTGTCCACCAACAAGGCTATTAACCTACAGCTTTAACGTACTCAGCGTAAAAGATATGCTATTTTAACTGACCCAACACCAAATAAAAGAAACTCAAATTAAAGAGCTGAATCATGACCTATGATAATTGGTTTGTGGGTGGTATATGCAGGGGTCTAAGCCATGGAGATACACAGGAAAAGAGGAGAATATGGAGCGGGAAGACATAAAGATGCTGGTGAAGAAATGGTGGGATATATACGAGGATGAATCCCTGGACATGAAGAAGTTCAATAAATCTTCTGACGGAGAGGTAAAGAGCAAGGAGGAAGTGAATCGGCAGTCGTTGATGGCGGCTTTATCGGAAGCCGGCGTGGTTCAGTATCACACCGCTCCGTCCGCTGCATAAGCATGACAGAGAATTATGTTGGTGTTTCCCTGTGTTTTTTTTTTAGGTTTGGATCTTTCTCGAGCAGTGCGTGGAAGACTGTTATATTATTTTGTGAAGAATCTCCTAACGATGATTTTTAAGTCAAATTTGGGATCAGAAGTTGATGTAGAAAGTATGAATTATAATGAATTAGCTTTTTAAATTTGTGGCTCTTTTCTCTTTTCCTCCCATCATCTCTTCACTATTATTATATTACGCCATTGTTTCAATTCCGGGAAGTTTTAGAGTGGAAATAGAATTTCACATTTGAGATTATCAAATTTTATCCCACAAAGAATACTTAGTAAGGTTTGAGTAAAATTCCTTACTCTAATGTCATGGGAAGCCTAGTATATGCAATGCTTTTATCCTAAACATCGTGTAACAAATTTTACGCTACTTTTGTTATTACAAACCAAAGTCAAATGTCCATTTGCGCTCTACTATTCGAAGTGGTAATGATTTTTAGTTTGTATTATCATAACAATTTTGAGATTGCTATCAGTCATTGGTTGAAATTCATTGATTAACTACATATTGTGAAGCTGATTTAACTCAGCACATTATTTTATGATTTATGATTAAGAGAGTTTCGGCCCGTTTGGTTATACTGAACCAAAACGAGCCATCTATTTTTTGTTGCAAAATAATCAAACCAAAACTATCCGCCCATGGAGGGAAATCAAACTGGAAACGAACCAAGTTCTGCATTTCAATTTATTTCAACGCTCTAGAAATTTAAAAAATATGAAGAAAAATCAAAATATTATAATAAATAATAAAGAAAATTAACAAATCAACCAGTGTACTTTGTGATCAATGACAAGTCTACCACTAACATATTTTCTCTAATAACTTAACTGCTGAACTATGGAAAATAGACGCTGCAAATGTCGTTGTCACGTTTAACGTTAAACATTTTAATTTTCGTTTTGCGGCAAAACGCTACACGTTCATCTGGAGAACGTCAATGCTAAATTTAAAGGTTTTAGCACTAATGTTCTCCAGTGTAGAAAGTCATACTTTCCTCCTCATAATAAAAATTTTTCGCCGCTGAACATCATGCATCATTTTGCCTTCTATTGCTCTAGTATATATAATTGACATTCTGTGCTCTGGTGAGTTCACCGATTTCCTCAGTGAACCTTCGTAATCTTAGAGGGAATTTCCTCACTGTTTCATCTATTCTAATGGATTCTAGGACAACGAAATTGACTCTTAAGCGTAAGGCTGCTCCGTCGCAGTCTTAGCCTCAATCTCAGGCAGAAATGGACTCGGGCCGTCAACACAAACGGGTTGCAACATATTTCATGCGCGATCAGTTTTAGCACAATGTACCAGCTGCGGTTGAAGTTGAAGTACCTGCCGCAGTTGAAGTTAAAGCACCAGCCGCGGTTGAAGCACAACCTCAACTTCAACCTCAGTCTAGACAACCACTAGCAACTCAATTGATCTATTTCCAACATGTTACAGATAGGTTCCACTCCTCGCTCTTCAGGACTGACATAGCAAACGATCGGTATGAAGCTGATATTAAACATTGTTTAATTATTGTATCTAGAAGAGTAGACTTTGAGTCTTTGGTTGAATTGAAAATTGAAGAATTGGTTGAGGGGGCCGACTTAGCCAGGTTGTGCAGATTGGGGGAAGTTTCTGTGATCGGATTGTCAAACTTTTTTATGCTCATTTAGAACTGTCCACTTAACCATTACAGGTCCAGACTTACATGTTTAGACGGGAGTTGAGACTGACTCTCAATGAAGTTAACCTGCTCCTTGGATGTTTCATTGAAGAACTAATGGAGGAATATTACCACGTGTCTCGAGAGCCTGATTTCATCAGACAAGGAGAAGGTTTGGCAGTGCTTTGATTGTTGCACTGTGATCTCGAGACCGCAGTGTTCAAGAAGCCAAGGTCCAATGACTTAAATGACAAAGCCCAAGTGATCCACACTATCATGACGCACACTATTATGCTTCGTGATGGACATCGAGGCTATGTTAGCTGCATGGATCTCTATATGCTGGAAAATGTGTTCAATCGAAAGAAATTGAACATCGGCTATTTGATTTTAAGTCACATGTATGAGGTCCTCAACAACCCGACCAAGAGTTTGTCATTTCATTGGCTCATTCAGAGGATTGTTGAGCATAACGAGATACTGGTCTAGGATGAGGAGCCGCGAATCAAAGAGAAGGATGCCGACGTCTATAACAAATTAAAAGTGGACCGCATGAGGATCTCCAAAGTCAGGGAGAATGAGTATGCAAGACTCCATACTAGCCTATCTCGAAGATTTGAGCAAAGGTTTCCCAACCTCCAGCCCCCTCAGTCGTACGACCTCTAGCCCCCTCAGTTGTACAACATCCAACTCTCTTAGAGGAACAACCTCCATCATCACCTCCTCTACAGCACATGAGGATGAGACTTCGCAGCCAATCACTCTGGCCCCTCCTCAGTCATCTCACTTTATATCGATGCCTAAGGAGATTGTCGATTGGATGCGAAGAATGAAGGAGCAAGCGGAGGAGCAGCATGAAATGGTGTTGGATCGAGTTCGAAGGATGGAGGACTGACTTCTAAGGATGGAAGAGCACCATCAAATGGAGCTGCACAAAATGTAAATAACGGAGGAGCGCCATCAAATAGGACTGCACAAAATACAAATAATGGAGGACCGAGCAGAAGAGCACCATCAAGAGTTGTTGGCCGAATTGCAAAGAATGGGGCAGCGAGCAACCCCTCTAGCATCCTCTCTAGTAGCCTCTCCTCTAGCATCCTGTCTAGTAGCCTCTCAAGCAGCCTCTCTAGCATCCTCTTCAGCATGGAGTCCAGCTTCCACCCTCACGATAATCTACCCGATAAGAGTCCCTTGTATGCCAAAGGGTGTAATGCATACGTGGACTCGCAGTTGTCATTTGAGATCACGGATTTGTGGAAGAAATATCACAAGAAGGCGGCGCCGACTTAGTCTACTTGATGTGTAGGGATATAGATTGGGATACTAATTTTGTTTTACTGAATATTTACTCATTGTCTCCTTGCGTAGTTAATTGTTTTAACTTGGATAATATAAGTTTATGTTTATGTTTAGATAATATCTGGTTGGATGTTTGGTTTTGATAATGCCACAGGGGGGAAAAAGTGGGAGTACATCATCATGTATGTTTCTCAGTGGTAGCACTCATATACAAAATCCTCAGGAGATCTCCTCATAAAATGCATACACAGGACTGTATGGACACACAGTATGTCAATCAACTCCCACCGGTAACAGTTACAACTACGTTCGTCCAAATTGACAGAGGACTGTTCGTTACTGTTGCTCACCTCAAACTGGGCAGCGCCTAAAAAAACAGGACTCCAATTTTAACATACAAGTTGTAGTCTGCCAAGCCAATTCTTGATCTGCGGACACAAAAGATCCGTTGATTGCGTATCTTTTCATGTTTCTTAACAATCTTACACATGATGCCCTTTCTTATAATCTCGAACATACGCCCCCATTGGTTTGTTCTGGGTTGGTAGAATGCAGGCGTTGAAAGACTCACTCAAATTGTTCAAACTTATGTCACACTTTGGGATGGAGTTGAAGACATGTTTGGCCCAAAATCTCGCATCTATTTCTCGTAGATATGTGTGGGCTAATGAGTCCAGCAAAAATAGTTTCCTCATCTCTCTCTCAAAGTGCAATGATGTTGTGGCCCTAAAAACGCCCCCATTGCATGTAACGACCCGGATTTTTGTAAATCGTTAAAATGCGTGAAATTTGAAAATTTTCTTTTGAAAACTACACGTATCAAAGTGCGTCTAACCGGATCGCTACTGACTCTTTCTTTAAACTCGTTATAAAAACAAATTGATAAAATGTGCGGAAGCGTAAATAATAAAATAAAACCATTTTGTTTAAAATCTTGCGGAAGCGTAAAGATATCGTTCAAGGAGGAAAAACTAAACAATCAAAACACTACGTTTAAACAAATAAAACTGACAATTAAACATCCTCTGATTACACCCGTTTATTCATCTTTTTCCTTGCCTAGCCAGCCTCGAGTCTTGCTCGTGCAAATCATTCATCATGACTTTGTTATGTGTTTTTCATGTACTTATTATCTGTTCGTCATTGTACCTACACCACAAGTAAGGACATGAGCTTTCGCCCAGTAAGGAAATGGGGGAAAACAATTATGCATATCTTTCTTTTTAATTCTTCTTGACCCAAACCAATTCTTTTCATTATGTTCGTTCTTCGTTCGTTCTTTACTTGTACATCGAGCTGGAGATTAGAGGGGTCTTAGGGGATGGAATAGTGGACCAGACCTAACCTTTTACTTGCAACTAGGTCCCCATTCCCATCAAGGTAAGGGCTTCGCCTAGCCGCGGACTAATTCCGCTCTCCATCCGCCCCCAACTACCTTCTTCATCCCATTTTCGGCGTATCCCGCCTTCAAGGCTCCTCCCCTTCCGGTGTATCCCGTCTTCAGGGTTTCTTCCCTCCCGACGTATCCTGCTGGTAGGGTTTCTTCGGTGATGGGCGTATCCCACCCATCCCGAACATTCTTGCTCTTAGCATTTTTTTCCTCACTCATGCATGTGGGTACCACCCCGAGGGGGTACCCCCTACTAGGTTTCTATTAACATGATCTCAACCTAACATGACGCATGATGCATATAACATAGCTTTAATAGAAATTGAAGTGCGCATATAGAAGACAGTAACTGAAATTAAAAGCGCAAATAAAAAAATAATTGCATTGACTGAACGAGCACACAAAGACAAATAATAATGATGGAACACCCAATAACGTATGATACATAAAGGAAGCAATTATAGAAGTAATTGAACCACGAGGAAACATGCTTGGTCATATAAGTCACAATAATAAAGAAATTATGACGGATCACAAGCAACGTGCATATTAAAGTAAGGCATAAATTAATTAACATGCTCAATTAAATTCTAGCCATTAAACATGCTAAAATAATCAATTCAACATGCTCTCTAGATGATTAAATATTCCTAAATAGATTGGCATGCTCAAGAAGTAATTAACAACTATTAATTAGTTAGGCGATTTGATTAATATGCTCAATTTCTAATTAAGTTAATTACTCTAATCAGATTATCATGCTCAAGTTAACTGATTTAGTTAGGCCAATTAACATGCTCGTACAATTTAAACATGCTAGTTAATCTACATACTTAGTCAATTAACTAGCTTGGTTGACATGCTCAATTGATTACAATTTATATGCTAATCATTAAATAAACATGCTAGAATTAGAGCGCTAATCATTAAATAAACATGCTAGAATTAGAGGAGTCAAACAACTAACTGATTTACATGCTCGGAAGATAATAAACATAGAATTAAGTGATTTACATGCCGGGATTACACAATCAATTAGTTCACATGTTCAGATTAATCAACTAATTAGTTACCATAGATTAACGTTTAACTAAATTGATTAACAAGTGAGCATACCAGTTCAGGGAGATAAAGCGGATAATAAATGGCAGAGCAATAGCAAGGAATAACAACATGATAGCGGAAACTAAATAGCAAGTAATCATTTAGTATCGAAAATAGAGGTCCTAACTTATTTCCAGACTGCAGATATTCACTCGTCATTCACATCCTTGACATTCATCACCTTTTTCTCATTCATCACTTCTTTCAACAAAGCATTTATATCGCTCAATAGTCAATAAAACAGAACAAATCAACGAAAAGAAAACATCATAGAGCTAGTATGTAACACCCCGACTTTTTATGGGAATTTAATAAATATAATTAGAACGTAAATTGGGAATAACCACATTATCGAATAATTATCGAGGTGTTACTAATAACATAACCGATAGATTATTAAATTACGAAAATTTATCATATGGTAATTAATATTTAAGTGAGAAAATTAAAAAAAAAAATTTAAATTAAATTTATAATAATTGTTAATCGACATTAGGATAAGTCGTGAGTTGAGATTTTAAGTCGACTAATGTGCTATATGTATATTTACGTATAAAAATACACACGTAATATTAATTTATAAAAGAAATATTCAATTATTATAATTAATTAAATTATAAAGGTTATAATTATGTAAAAGAAGTAATTAGGTTAATTAATTAGATTATGATTAATTAATATTATTATAGATTAAATTTAAAATGTAGAAGAAAGAATATGGGAAGAAGAAATGGCGAGAGGGACGGAGAAGGGAGAGATCTCCGTCCATTTCGGATCTGCAAATTTGAAACTGAAAGAGATATGAGGGAGAGAAAAATGGGGCAAACCTCTCGGTTCTGCATAACAAATAGAGAAAGAGAGAAAGAGGGGGAGAGAGAGATGAGATCTGGGAAGAGGGAGAGAAGGAGCCCGAGCTCCTTCGGCCGAGAGAGGGAGATCGAGAGGGAGCGCTGGCGATCAGGAGAGACAAGGAGAGAATCGGCGACGTCGAGCTGGAGTCAGCTGTTGCGACGGCGGTGCGAAGCTGTCTGCCGTCCGGCGAGCAGCTGGAGTTGTGCGGCGACGCGTCGAGGGCTAGGGCTCGCGTCAAATCCGCGATACGATGTTGGAGTTCGGTGTGCGACTCGTCTGGCAGTCCTCTTCGGTGTTAGAGATAGGTAGGTTTGTTGAATGGATTTCTCGGTATCCATTGTTGAGTGCTGTGAGTTTTCTAAATCTTCTTTCTGGATGTTGAATCCAACGTTGATAATGGGTGTTGTTCTAGATTCGGTTTTTAGTTTAATTGCTGGAAGGGCTGACTGTTCTCGGTGTTTCTCAAGGAGCAGTCCTCTCCGGTGCTGCAAGCTGGAGACCGAGTTGAAGGAGGAAGCTGTGAAGACCGTGAAGGAGCTAGCAGGAACGATGCTCGGATCTTCCCTGTTCTGAAGGTCAGGTTGACTGTTCTCGAATCCCTCAGGTAACCTGACAGTTCTCTGATATTATGTTGGTCTGCAAACTGGAAGGATTAATGTTCAGATTGTCTATGATTTCCCTTGATTACAAGAAAACGTTTGTATGCGATGGATGGACTGTAAGGAATGACAGAATGATGGATGTGTTAAATTGTTGGATTGTTGTCTGCTCTGATTGAACTCAACCGAGAGATTTTGTGTTTAGAGAATATAAATTGGTTCTCTGCATGTATTGTGTTGGGTGATTTAGGAGAAAAGTTAATAATGTTGAAGTTGGATCCAAGCTCTGTTAAGAATAATCAGTGAACCTTTCTTTAATGGTTGTTGGACGTTGATAATTAGATGTATTCTGTTACCTGGAGATGAAATTGTGTATTGACAACTTTGACATATATATAAGTAATGTCGGTTGAAGTTCTTGTGTTGTCTATGATAAGTAGAAGATAAAGGGATTATGTTGAAAAAGCAATATTGTTCATGCTCTTTGTTTTTATTTTGGAAAACAGGAACATGTTGGATTGTGCCTCTCTGTGATGTATTGGTTGTTAAGTGTTATGCACATTAAATATATACTCTATGCAATTGGACAACTTTAATTGAGATTTTGTCCTATGTTGGATGTTATGTTTTGATTAGGTCTTAAGGAATTCCTAGAATTTCTACGTAACTAAGGGTAGAGAAGCTTATAGACCGTAATTATTAATATAAGTATTACTAATTTGTGAAGGTACCGAAAAGACGAAGAAAGACAACATTTAAATGCGAATGCTCGACAAGAATTGAGGTAAGGATTAAGGATTGTTTTGGCCATTGAGGCCCTACACCACAAGTATGGGTGAGTGAGTTAGTTTGTTGTTGATAGTATTGCTAACATTCTGTAGAATTAGTATTTTGTGATTTGTTGGCTTGTGAATGATGCTCTGTAATTTCTGATTAGGTTCTATGAATGTTCTGCGAGTTGCTATTGTTTTGTGTTAAGTTTCTAAATGTTAGTAGTTAGAAAATGTTCATTAGCTTTAATGACAATTGTATGCTTATTCACTGTTAGTATCAGTTTGCGAATGTTAGTTGTTTGATAGTGAGGGTGATTAGCATGTTGCAGTTTATTGAGAACTAAAGAATGAACAAATGAAGGGAAAATGGTATAAGAAGTAAAGATGCACGAATGTTATAGTTATTCCGAATTTTCCTTGTTTTCTCTAAATGTGGATTGTGCACTGGTTGTAGATAATAAACTTAGCTTGTAAATGGTTACTTTATGATTTTGGATGGAAACCTTTTGGTTTTATTTTATATGAATTCATTAGTTAATTGCTAATTCATTTAGTTAATGGGTAATCAATTGAGCATGCTAATTAAGTAGAACAAGTACAAAATTAAATAACCAATGAACATGCAACTAACTAGAATAATGTTAATTGTACGAGTATGAGCATGTAATCGATTAGAGATCAATTAGTAATTAAGGTAACCCTTGAGTATGTAATTAATTAAGATAATCAACTCGATTAGAAATCTTAATTCGAAGTAAGCAATTAACCAACTAGAATATTTAATTAGCATGATAATGCAGTTAAATGTTAAATATGATAGTTTAGATAAATTACTTGCATGTTTATCGTACTTGTATGCATTCACTGTTTCGATTCTATATTGCTTTACTTTCAATGCAAGTATTGTTTACTTTTCTTCATATGTACTTTTACTTTCATACAATACGTACTTCAAATATATAATTCGATGCTTTACTTTTCTAAAGAACAGAATGATAAAATGGATGAAAAGAGAACGAAGTAAACGAGAATGAACTAAGGGGTTCAATGATTAAGTGAATGGATGCTTTTGTGGATTATCATCTTGATTACTTACGATTCCAGATTCTTAGCATGCTAATTTCTGTTAAACCAAGACATGATTAGTTAAGTGGAATAAAAGTATGAAAATCAACGTAGGAGCATGTTGATTTAATAGGATAATTTATTAGAATAATGACTTAGAAATATAAATGTAAGAAGCATGTAAATGGGCTAGGAAGTTAACTAGGATAATTAGTATGTTAATTTCTGTAATTTAATATTACGAATGCTTCTTGTTGTGGATTGTTCTAGTAGCGGTAGTCTTCGTTGTATTGCGTTTTTAATTCATGCTGTTCAGTTATTCCCCTTCATTTGTACTTTCAATTATAGTTACTTTTCTTATATACGCATTTCTATTTTTATGAATGTTATGCCATGTCATCATGCATCATGCTAGGTTGAGAATGTATGTTCATGCATCATGTAATAGAAACCAAGTAGGGAGTACTCCAAAGGGGTAGTGCTCACATGCAAGGTGAGGAAAAATGATAATGAAAAGACCAAAGGAAATGAATGAAAAGAAAAGGGAGTTGGAGGGCGGATGGGTAGCGGGTCTAATCTGCAACTAGCCGAAGCCCCTCCCACATAGGGTACGGGAGTTCTAGTTGTAAGTAAAAGGTTAGATTCGATCACTATTCCATCACAAAGGAAATCCTCCAATCTCCAGCTCGAAGTACGAGTAAAGAAAGAAAGCAAAGAAAGAAAGGAAAGAAAGAAAGCAAAGAAAGGAAGGAAAGAAAGAAAGAAAGAAAGAAAACGTAATGAAAGAATTGGTTTGGGTGGCCCCTATTCCAAATGAACTAAAGAGAGACATTTCATAATTGCATTCCCCTTTTTCCTTACTAAGTCTTTTTAGACTTACAGTTGCTTGTGGTGTAGATGTAGGTACTGTACGTAGAGGATTGCACGGATTAGGAGTAACGAAAAATAAAGAACAACAATAGCAAGCATGGATGATGGGTTTGCACGCTCGAGGGATGCTCACGGCTGGCTAGACATAAAAAGGGTAAAAGAAAAACTGTTTTAATTTAGTTAAGTTATAATAAATTGTATTTAAACAATTTGGTCTCTTTAATTGAATTGTATTCATGCTTTCACAACGTTTTACATTAATGGTTTTGATTTCACGCTTCCGCATAAGTTTTAATAAATGTGATTTTATATTGAGTTTTACGAAAGGGTTAGTAGCGATCCGGTTAGACGCACTCTGATTTACTTTCAAAAAGAAAATTTAAATTTTTACGTATTTTAAAGGATTTACGAAAATCCGGGTCGTTACATAGTAATGACCTACAACAAGAATTGACAAAGAAAACATAACGGAGAATAACCACTATTAGTAGCAAGAAGAACTACACAAAATCAGCAAGAAACTAACATATAAAATCATCCATGGAACTATCTAATAGTAAGCATTTCATGAACGGACACAAAACGCGCAAGCACTCTACTTGTGATGTAGGGCCTCAATGGCCAAAACACACCTAAATTCCTTACCTCAAAATTTTATCGCGTATTGCACTTAATTGTTATCCTTCTCTTTTCTTTTTCCCATACCTTCATAATTAAAAACGTCTATCATTAAAATCACGACTTATAAACTTCCTTATTCTTAATTACGTAAACGGAACATAACATATTCTAATATGATTCCACCCACCTAACGAAACTCGAATAACCAACAAAATCACAGTTAAAGTCATCCAATTGCACAGAGTATATATATCTAATGTGCATAACACTTAACAACCAATACATCGCAGAGAGGCACAATCTAACATATTCCTATCCAGATCCATTTCCTTCAAGATTTCCCACAACCCAACATTTCTCCTTTACTAATCATTTATGAAAAGTCAAATACTCATTTACATAGTTAAAAGCGTAACTCAACATGTTATTAAACCAACTAACAGCAACCAAGTTACATAGTCAAAAGCATACCCAACAGATTATTAAGCAAACCAACAGCGACAAAGAACATTTCCAGCACTAACCAACAAAGAATTACATGCCTGAAATCAGAAAAACCAACCGACAGATTACTAGCCAGCCAACCTTTCCAACACTAATCATGCAGAAGCCATCAACAGAGAGTGTTCAAACTCACACTAACCATGCAGAAGAAACCAACAGAGGGTATTCATGCAATACAGAGCAATTCTCAACTCATTCATCCAATATTTCCACAACAGTTACCATCAAACCAAAGAAAGGAAACACTCCAGAGACTAACAAATACCACAAACAGAATCCAAGGATAGAGAAATTGGAGAAGAACTCACCAGCAGCCAAGTTGAAGCTCTCGGCCAACCACAGCTCTAGAAAACCCCCTCCTCCTTCTCCATTCTCGTTTCTAGCTCCCAGAGAGCTCCTTCTTCCCAACTCTCACTCTTTCCTCAAATCCTCCCTTCACGTAGCTTTAAACCTTCAGCAGGCAACAACATTCTGCCACAGGATGCAGCACCGCAGAGAGGGTTCCTCTCGCACTCCCGACAGCATCACTAGCTTTTCAGAGTGTGTTCCCCACGCTGGACACACTGTCTGCGTTCTGTAGAGCAAGGACCGGTTTGGCCCAACCGCAAGTTGAACCAATCCATTGCCCAACGAACCGAAGCCGAGATCGTCGCCCTTGCCTCCCGACGCCATCCAGCTTTGCTCGCTGCCTCCGCCGTCGACAACTCATCACCGTCGCCATTCCATCATCGTCGAGCATCGCCAGGAGTCGACCGAGCGTCGCCGCTCATCACGACCCGAGCTTCACACTGCATCAACTCGCGAAGCCCGACCTCCATCAGCTCACCATTCGTAGGACAACACCGACCCAGCCATCCCGAGCTCGCCGTCGACGTCTCCCCAGTTGCTCACCATTCGTCGCACCGCTCGCAGGAACGAGCCGTCGCTCGCCTCTCCCTTACTCACGATCTCCCTTCTCTCCCCTCTCATCTTCTCTCTGTTTCTTTCGCAAAGGCCGAAGGCCATTTATCTTCATTCAGACCGGTTCACTGTGTGAACCGGTCCACCTCACCCCTCTTTCCCCCAATTTCTTTTTCTTTTAAATCATATTTTAAATCTTAGTTAACTAGCATTAAAAATGTATATTTAAGTGTTATGTATTCGTACCACGTATTAACCGACCCAAGTTTGTAACTCTCGACTTAATCCAAATATCGTTAAAAGATTATTAGTGGTCCAATTTAAATTTCTTAATTCCATTTCCTAAATTGATTTCCATCAATTAAACCTCCAATAAATTCTCTTAAATTATAACCGAACGGTTACTTCCTTGGTAATACCCTGATAAATATCCGATAAATCCAAATACCCCTAATTAATTTCTAATTATTTTTAATAAATTCTGATATAAAAATTTTGGGTATTACATTGCATCCTTGAACAACTTGCCTTTAAATTATTTATGAAAATTTGCATACAGATGTCGGGATGCAAAAAAGATGTTCCGCTTGCCCTGCAAACTCTCTGAGAGCTAGCACTAGCCCCTAAAAAATGAACAGTCTGACTCAAACATTCATACACAACGCATAACATAAACATAGATGGCAAAAACAATAAACCGTACTTTTGTCGGTCAGAAATGATTGTCCACCCATTGTTGGATAGGGTTTTTAGATCATCGAGCAACAATTCCAAAAACTAGCTCCAATAATTCCTACATTCTGCTTCAACCACTGATATAGCAATTAAATAAATTTCATTGTTTCCATTGATGCTGACAACAGTGAGCAGTTGGCCTAGAGTCGATCCCTTCAAGTGGCAATCATCCAATCAAATAACTGGTCTACCACAGTCCAACAGCCCCATCTTACATGTAGCCAAACACTTGTACATCCTTTTAAATGTTAGACTGTGAGGAAGATCAATCCTCTCTAGCTGAACATGCAGTGAGCTTCCAAGATTAGACCTTCGAATCCCCTCGGCATACGACCATATGAGCTTGTATTTCTCATTGTCATCCCCTTCATTCATTTTCAGGTGACATTTCTTGCCCTTCTAGCAAGACTGAGTGTAATGTTCACGTTAAAATCCTTCTTGACTTTCTCAATTATAGAAGGAAGGTCCTAGTCGGCCTGACTTTTAAATCTGTCCAAGTAATGCATAGCCACCCATTTGGCAGAGCCATGACAACTTTCATCTTTCTTGAGAAAGTGTGAACGCCGCTATAGCTCTTTATTTGAAACATCAGTTCACCTTGCATTTTTTAGGCGTGCATTCATTACATGCATCCTTCCTAGCAAGCAGCCCTCAACCGATGAGAGTCATTGTGGGTGAATTTGATCCCATACTCATTCTTCAACGCATGATCCATGATCTCTTCTCTAATTTGATTCAAAGAACTATACTTCTTGCCAAGATACATACAAATGAAAGTGCATTCTGTTTGTGGTGGTCGTCGAGGCCTACTCTCGTCCATGTCCATGTCCATATCTTCATCACTGGATTCGCATAATGAACGGAGCTCCTCCTCGTCTAGAGTTGCCGAGATGGAATGCACCACTATATCACCTTCGTCTCCAAATGCACGTATATCATGTGACAATACTGTGGACATGGACTTCACTTCAAATGAGCATTTAACGAATTCTTGAACACTCCCAGACACCATTGGTGTTCAACAATTACTAATGCTTCAACTTTGCCTGGATGCGGTACACTTCAACTCTAAGAAAGCTCTAGGGTTTGATAATCGCTAAGGAAATCGCTCTGAGTGTAGTATGAATTTATGTAAGGCAGAGGATACATGACATTCCACATTGGAAAGTTGTCATTCTGTGGCAGAAAGTTAATGTTCTGCAATAGATAGAATGACGTTCCGCCAAGGGGAATTTCAAATAAGGGGAAACGTTTATTTGTAATGATGTTCCTCAGCGAAAAGTATGTCGTTCCGCATCGGAATGTCAATGTTCCGCGAAGGAATGTATGACGTTCCGCGGAGGAACAACAAACAAGTAGCTACATATTTAGCAGTGACATTCTGCGGAGGAACGTGTAGCGTTTCGCCATAGAACAAAAATTAAAATGTTTAACGACATACATGATGGTGATGTCTATAGCCTCTATTTTTCATAGGTCAGTGGTTAAATTGTTAGCAAATATACGTTAGTGGTTGACTTGTCACTAATCACAAAGTACAGTGGTTGATTTGTTAATTTTCCTAAATAATGCATAACCAAACAAGCAATCTAATTAATAATATGAAAATTAATTAAATAATTTAATCAGTCAATAAAATCTAATTACTAAGCCACCTACTTAATAAATAAACAATTTAATCACTAATTAATGTAATCCAATAATCAAATTCCTGATTTGGTAATATTCTAATAATTTAATTGTGGATATTTAACAAAAAAAAACCTAAACTATAGGGTGATGCACCAAGGGGTGCAACTCTTGAACAAGCACTCGAGTAGAGGCCGGTTGCTGAAATGGAAAACAAAATGTCAACTTTCTATTTGCGTAACTTATTCTCTGGTAATCCAATCAGTACTAAATTTGAACCACAATCAATATATCCAGACTAAAATGTGCTATCCAAAATTCACATAGAAATTGTAAAAGTAGACGAAGTTATGCTTTCGCAAAATTCACTCCCCTGAAAGGGTACCAACAAAAATAGTTTGTAGTCCGAAAATGAAAGGATCACAACTTACGCATCTCAAAGGCAAATGATATGAAATTTTGACCACGCTCTCCTTTACTTGCTTACAAAAGACCCACCAAGGGAGCAGAAGTTATGCAAACGCAAAATTCCCTTCTCGGAATAGCACCAATAAAACAGTTTTAACAGAAAAAGGATAACGCACAACTTTCGTGTCTCTGAACCAAATAACACAAAAATTAAACCATGCAACCCTTGAAATGTTACCAAAAACCCTCCAAATTTAGAGTCTAATTCGTTTAGGAAAAGAAACAACAATGAACACTTACAAGCTGGTCCAAAGGATGCTAAGTTGGCACCTTTTGACTTCAATGGATTCCTTCAAGAACCTCTCCAATTTGTTTCACACCAATATAAGAAATCCACCCTAAGACAAGCCAAGAAAATGGTGGATTAATGGAGACCCACTCTCTCTCGAGTTAACCCTTGAAGATGGAGGCCAAATGCAATAGAGGTAACTCCAACACACACAAGTTTTAGTTTAGCTGAAAATTCTCTATTAAGGTTCAAATAACCTTTAATGGGGGTATAAAAACCCCAAAAGGTTTACCCTAATGTGATAATTACAAAAATGTCCTTAAAATAAAACACATATAATATAAGGTTCTCGGCTAACACCCCTAGCCAAGAACACCCAACAACAACATTATTCAAATCACCATTAATCAATCCAAAAAGATAACACATGGTGTTTCTCTAGTCTGCCGCATCTTTTTCGGTGAGTCATATTTGAACAAGTTTTTCTATACAAGATTGAGAGCATCTCTTGGAAGTTTTAGGTGATTTCTCTTATTGTTACTCATTTTTCTTCTTTGTGTCGTCGAAGAAGAATATCCAGCAAAAGTGTAGAAAATTTTCAAAGATCTGAGTTGGAGATCTACTTCTTGCAAAGTAGTCATTGAAGTCGAAAAACACAGCAGTAGTGTTTTTCGAGCTAGCTTGTTACTTTCTGCACAATTCATTTCATCTCTTCCATTGCAGGAAAGCGGCCTCAAATTACAGTTGAGGTTCGTCCCAAAGTTTCCACCATTCATCCACAACTTTTCCTTTGACTCGGGCATAACTTCTTCAAGGATCGGTCTTCATCTTCAAATAGACGCGAGGTACATACTATGTCATTATCTGAGTGCAAAGGATTGGATTGCATAGATGTCCCATTCAGGTTTCTCCCCCACCATTTTTGTCGCTCATGGTAAGTCTGCTTTGTTGGGGATGTCCATCCTTGTAAAGGATGTCCTTCATTATATTAGATTTTGTTTGTTTCTGTTAAGGGATGCATAACGTCTGGTTGCCATCAACTCTCTGTCAATTCTTTCGCTATAAAGGACGTCCACTTCTCTAAAAGGGACGTCCTTCTTGTCCTCATTTTTAACGCCGTCAATTCTTTCATGTTAAAGGATGTCCGTTCTTATAAAAGGGACATTCATTTTTTCCCATTTTAAACATTTGTCTTCCCTCGCGCAAAACGACGTCCCTTCACTAAAAAGGACATCCATCTTCTATAAAGGATGTTCATCCCTCTATAAAGGACGTTCATTTCTCCCATTTAGGACAACCCTTCCGTCCATTTAAGGCATCAGTTTCCCCCATTTTTGAACGTCCGTCATTTCTAAAGTTGTCTGGCTTCCTTCCAAACACATGTGCCTCTCTTTCCTATGCTCTAGTGTTCGAGTAAGCTTCTACTAGTGCATCATTTGGTATCAAAGCTTCTGCAAGTGCATCATCTGGTATCAAAGCCTCCGTAAGTGCATCAATTTTTCTTTTATTTTTTTTATGGCTGCCACAAGAGAGAGGAACATGAGAGAAAAAGAAAAAGAGAAGAATGAAGGTTCAAGGATTTTCAAACATTGGAGACAAAAAGGCACAGTATTGTGAAGGATAGTTTTTCCATCGGGTGAGGTTGTAGCACTCTACTAAAGGAGCGTTTGACATAGAAAATGAACTCCAAATTCAACAAAAGAACATATTCTTAATACCTTGACAAGTCAGCTACAAATGCTATGAAGATTATGTTTTGAGAAGAGGTTGTTCTAATTGCCAAAAATGCCAACGAGTGCTCGGAGGTCAGACTAATGACAGATTTGGGAAGTTCCATTATACTTGAACTTCCACCTATGTTTTAGCTTGAATATTGTAAGGTCATAATTGAAGACCTTAATAACCCTTTCCCCCTGAGTACCTACAAAGAATCACTCAAAATATCGTTAGAGAATCTCCATGCTTGATAGTGAATCCGTGGCGCATTGTTGGGTCAGTGACAAGCCAAATATTAAATTAATTTCGTTAACAAATAAGGTGATAGGACCCAAACTCTAGATGTCAAGCAAACTGAGATTGGCAATCCGTGAGCTGGCAGATCCGACCTCCTGTTTTAAAACAAGTATAACTCCATTTGTATACAGAGTTAAGAGCTTACAAGTCTGAGAGTCCACAATGATTAATGCATTAAAAAATCAGCTTCCAAATAGTTAGGACAATCGAGTTATGCTCTAAGGAAGATTGACCCTTGGATTAGAGTTTCGGAACACAGAATCTGGTCACAGATTTGAAACAAACATAAATCGACTTGCGTACGTGCTATGGCTCCCAAAAATATAGGTCAATTAGCCAATAATCCAAATATTATCACTCAAATTTCAGCTCCAAAATCGTTGTAAAACGAAGTTGTGTTTTAAAGAAATCAGACCTTGGATTATTGTTTCAGAAAACAGATTCTGACCACCAATATTAAAACGACTATATCTCCATTTGCATACATCTTTTGATCACCAAATTTACAGGACAAATAGTCAACAACTATAAAAAGAAGACTTCCAAATTCCACTAAAAAAGGCACGCACAAATGGAGTTGTACGTGGTACAATGAGAATCGTCAATCTGAAAACGCAGATTACAAATTTGCAGTGTAATTTTTCTTCCTTTCTTTGCTCCACCAAACGACGTCCAAATCACAAAAATCTAGGCCAAATTAATACCAATCCAATAATCTTTCCAGAGAATCAAAAACAGGATTACCTCTTCAATACGTAGCCACGAACAGAGACAAAAGAACCAAGCTGGTTCGCTATCCTTCAACAGAAAAGGGGCAAGAATCGGCCACTCCAAAAAGAGGACACTCCAACTAGGGGTTTGCTTGATCTTCTACCTCTACACCACAAGCATGAAGAAAAGAACTGGAAGAAGCAGCAAAGACCAACCTATTTGAGATCAAGCAAGAACAAATAGGTTGATTGATAGATGAAGGTGGCCGAGAGTGAGAGCTCATGGTTCTCCAAAGAAGCACAAGGCTTAATCTCCAAGTTTAGGGTTTTTTTTTTTTTACCCAAATCCAGAGTTTCATTCACCAAATAACTCAGAAACAAGAGGAACAAAATAGAAAATACCAACAAGGTAAGCAGCACCTCAAACGCCCGAGATGTGAGACTAGTTCAGACCTCTCAAAGAAAGGCCACTCCTTCTTGGCTTTTGCTCGGTCTTCTAACTCCACACCCCACTGACATTTTCCTGAAGAAATGCTGGAAGAACTAGCTAGAACCTCCTCTCCAAGATTGAGCAAGAGACGAAGAGAGGAGGAGCTTTGGTGAAGGAATCTGTGGATGACACAAACCCTAGCACCAAGGATGGTTTGGAGAGAACTCCTCACAAGAATTGCAGCTGCAAAATTGGGTTTCTAAAACTGGTTCAAAATAGCCCTAAGGGAGGCTTATAAGCTCCACACAAAAATTAGGGCAATTGAGTTATAAAATTACAAAAATAACCTTAGTAATAAACACACAAAGAAAAGGGGTCCGCTACTAGGATTTGCTCTCTGTAAATGTAGAGTTTGACATAGCAAACAAGCTCCAAAGTTCCCACAAAAGTATAATCTGGAAAGCTTAGACTGTTGGCAACAACCTTCATGAAGAAGAAAATTTGATATAAAGCCTTCTCGAGTGCCAAAAATGCCCTTGAATACTCGGAGGTCAGATTCTCTGTGGAAATGGAAAGCCCACCATTTCTTCTATAGTTGCATGGCATCCACTTGTCCAAATGCACGGAAACCTCTTTATGTAATTGACAAAAACTCTCCCCTAAGCTAGCTAGAGAAGAAACACCTACAAAATAAATAAATAAATGTTAGAAAACAAAGGAACCCTTGGCTCGGGCTCAGGTGAACAGTCCTTGGGGCACATCATAAGGCAAAACCTTGAAATATGGGAAACAAATAAAGCAAACCTTGCAGTCACATTTTCCATTAAAAACGTGTTCCAAGTGTCTGTGCCAACCCACAGACGTTAAACCAGACAATCCCAGGCAAAAATAAGTCATCTGTTCATCGAAAAGATATAAGTTCTAGATGATCATACTTATATAACGGATATTCGCATCTTCGCCTTTACATAAAATGGACGACAAAACATTAAGAGCGGACGTCCACTCCCTTAAATAGTTTACACATGGACGACCACACTTAAATAACAGATGTTCAAGTATTGACTTTAAAGAGAAGTGGACAACTGCGCTTTCAAATGTATAAGTTTGCGCTTTCATATATAAAATTGGATAATCACACATTAAGACCGTACATTGGATACTCTAACTATATAAGTTGAGAGGACGCCCTCTACACAAGTTGTGCGACTTGGGTGATTTTCGAGCAATTTCCATTCGATCTTCCATTGATTTCAACTTCCTCAAAGTGTTTCCTAGCGATTTGAAGTTTTGAAATTGGTTCTCTCCTTGATTTCTCTATTCTCAAGTCACAAATTCCTAAAAAATCGAGCCCTAAAATTTCTCTATTCATCCAATCCGAATCCTCAAACAACATCAATGGCTAAAAATTCACATTCAAGTGTAAAGCCACTCCCTCCCAATCTTAAAGTCAATCATAAGGTGATTCAATCTGTCCCCATCTACTAGCACCTAAATACTTTCACTGAAGTTTAGGATGGTGTTGTCCAAGGATAGGTATGACAATGATATTGAACACCTTTCAATTATTATCTCTAGGAGTGTAGAATTTCATGCTTTCACGGATTTTGGAATAGAAAATATGTTTGAGCGTATTGGAATTGTTGGGTTGTGCAAGATGGGGGGATTTTATTATGAGCAGGTTGCCAAATTGTTTACTCAGATTTGGAGATGGGCACCCAACCTTTAGAGCTTAAGACTTATATGTTTGGACAAAAGATTAGATTAACTCTCAATGATTTAAATGAGCTGCTTGGATGGTTGAAGGAAGAACCTAGTGAGGAGTATTTTCACGTATCCAAAAATCTAGATTTTATTTAACGAGGAGAAGGCATTGCATTGCTACGACAACTGTATCCCAATCCTGACATTTGAGCTTTCTAGAAGCCAAAATCCAACGACTTTAACATCAAAGCTTGAGTGATCCATCACATGATATCTTACTCAATTCTACCTCGAAATGGACTTCGAACCATGTCAGCTGCATGAATCTCTGTCTGATGGAGAAGTTATACAATGAGAAAAGATTCAATCTTAGATACGTAATTATGAATCACATGAACAATGTCCTCAATAGCCCGAAGAAGAACCTATTGTATAACTGGCTCATTCAGAAGATTGCTGAGTGTAGTAGGCTAACACTCCCCCACCCCTACCCCCACCCCTAAATGAGCCAAGAATCAAAGAAAAGGCCTTGGATGTGTAAAATCAAGTGACTTTAGCTTGTCTGGGGATGACCAAAGTTAGAGGAGAGTGGGTATTCAAGGTGACACAACTTCTATCCACATCGGGTGCACAACCTCCTTCGATGTCAGCTGCACAACCTCCATCGACATCGATAACACCATCTGTAGCACCCTTAGATCAGGAGGAGGATGATACTATTTAACCCCTCTTTAGTCATCTCACTCTATGTTGATGAGTGAGGAAAGGTGGAACATGATTGTAGGTTGGTTGGAGAAACTGACTTCTACGGTTGGAGCATATGGTGCTGAGTTGAAGGAATGGATAACCGACTTGAAGGAATAGGCAAGCAAATTAAAGAGCTCATTAACACTTGTGGATGAGATGAAGAGGCATGGGGACGATCCAACATGTAAAACCCCAAAAATTTTCATGAATAATTTCATATGTGATGTGAAATTTTGGAATATAAATGGGATTAGTAATGTCACAATAAGAAATTTATACATTGGGTAGTGAAGAATAATGTTGTAACAAAATATAGAATTTATTTTACTAAGCAAGTTATAAGATTACGATAATGGGGTACAAAAAGAAATTGAAAAGAATAAGATAAGAGTGTCTTCAAAAGAATTAAATTTTTATAAAAATATGAGAATTTTTTTAGTAAGTTACAAGATTAGGAAAGTTGTTGCGAAAAGAAATTTTAGAGAGTACTGTCCGTGGAAGGATTAATAAAAATATGAGATTTATTAAGTAAATTAAGGAATTAGGAAATAACAATCTGGAAAGTGTTAGTGGAAAAGAGCCTGCAGATTGAAATGGGTCCGCAGAAGCATCTATGTCCACAGAAGTGAGTCCACAAAGGAAATGTATACGTGGCGGACAAGGTTAGATGCACTATGCGAAAGGATTTGTATAAGCGAAAGAGTTGGTATCTGCGGGAGCATTAGTGTCTGCGGGAGTGAGATGTCCATGAAGAAAATGTATACGTAGTGGATAAGGGTGAGCATAACCAAACCAGAATTGACAAACCGAACTGGAATCAGAATTGATCAATTCATTCCTGTTTAGGTTGGTTTTGAAAAATTTAAACCCAATTTGGTTGAAATCAAAGTTTTCGGTTTGCCTTTGGGAAAACCAGAAATAATTGAATCGAACCAAACTAACAAAATTTGCAATTTAAAAAAAAAAACTGCACAGTGAACAATGCACTACAAACACTCACTCTGTTTAGTGTGTGAACCGGCTGTGTGTGAACCACGAACTTAAAGAATGATTAGAAATTGTTGTGACTCCCATTCTCCAGTCGCAAACCCTCAGCCTCACTCTTGTTCAATGTTTCGTTTCTTGGCTCTCGGTACTCACCTCTGTCGCTCCCTCTTGGCAGTCGGCTCTCCCTTTGCTCCTAACACTTAGTTCAGTGTTTCATTTTCCAGGACTT
Source organism: Begonia loranthoides (assembly GCA_022433065.1). NCBI lineage: Eukaryota > Viridiplantae > Streptophyta > Magnoliopsida > Cucurbitales > Begoniaceae > Begonia > Begonia loranthoides. The sequence goes on from CM039485.1 coordinate 11,000,369, forward strand.
TGGCTATAGCTTTCGTCAACCATTGTTCCCTCGGGCGGGCCTCTTCCAGTCGACACTATAGTGCAGGCATAACAACTAGTCACTCCACTTCCCTTGCCTCTATCTCGGCTCTCACAGTACATAATACAATGATTTTTGAGTATGTGTTCAACAACATTTTACGGTAAACCAATTAGGTTATTTTCCCCCTTTTTTCATGTTAATGTTTTTAATGGAAGTTTGAAATTTCTTATGGTTTTATGGTTATGTTAAATACAGTTAGTTTAATTGTGGAAGATTAGATTGAAAACACTAGAAATTTACCACCATTTTCTTCTCCAGCTTTAACTTGTATTTCATCTTTCTGATCCTAAAATTGAGAAGAAGTTTGAGAGTAAATCTAGCATGAATTTACTTTTTATTGCATAATTCAAAGGTTTTCGAATATAATTCCTTGGGAAATCTTTCACACCACATAGGAATATAAAGCTATTATCACTTCTATTGCTCAGAACACTCAAAAAGGTTATGAAATAGAAGTATTTCCACTGCTTTGATTTTTTTTTCTTGAAGCTAACTGTGAAGTGCATTATTGATAAAACTCATCCATCAGTGCTTGTTATACATGAATCTTTTGTCAACATTCGTAGCATTGGCCAGTATTATCAGCTTATCTTCCTCATCGATTCATAGAAAAAGGTTAACTTTCTCTGCTTGTCATTCATATATTATTCAAATTGTTGAATGAATATGTTGGTAAAACCGGAGGTTAAAAAAAATATGTAGGTGAAACCAAAACCAAAGATTCGGTTCGGCCATCACCAAACCAAAATAATTGCGGTTCGGTTAGGTTCCACTCCAAAACCAAACTGAACCACACATTGCACACCCCTAGTAGTGGACAAGGAAGAGTGAACAATGCAGAAGGATTGGTATCAGCGGAAGCGTTACTGTCTGTGAGAGTAAGATGTCCGCAAAGGAAATTTATATGTAGTGGACATGGAGGGGTAGACAATGTGGAAGAATTGGTACTTGCGGAAGAGTTGGTATCCGTGAGAACGTTAGTGTCCGCGGGAGTGAGATGCCCACAAAAGAGATGTATAAGTGGTAGACAATTATTGACGACAATGTGGAGGAATTGGTATCTATGGGAATGTTAGTGTCTACTGGAGTGAGATGTCCATTAAGGAAATATATATGTGACAGACTATTATTGGCAGAAATGTGGAGGAATCGGTATCCGTAGAAGTGTTCGTGTCTACAAAAGTGTTGTGTCCGCGATAAGAAATGTATACATGGCATACATTGGTTGGCGGATAGTTAAAAAAGGATATAAAAATGAGGTGTCTGTAGAAATGTTGGTGTCCATAGTAGGGTTGGTATCCATAGGAGAGATATCCACAAAAGGATATGTGTACATGGCAAACAACAATTGGCGAATAGTTTAAAAAAATTTTGTAGATGAGGTGTCCGCAAAAGTGTTAGTGTCCCCAGAAGCGTTGGTATCCATGGTGGAAAGGTATCCGCAAATGAATGTGCACATGGAGGATGCAATTGGTAGAAAGTTTATGAGGTATCTGTAGGATGAGGTATTCGTGAAATCTTTAGTGTTCGTAGAAGCGTTGGCGTCCACATGAGAAATATGTAACAACCCAGTTTTTATAACCTTTTAAAATATGTTAAATTTAAAACTTTTATAAAACGACTAAAATCTTTATTAAAACCTTATTAATTAAATCAGAGTTCTTTCCTAAAAGGTCAGACCATTAAAAACTCTTTCCTTAGACTCGTCATGAAATCGTTATAAATAGTGGAAAACTATAATTATAAAATCATTTACCAAAACATAGCGGAAACATAGGAAATTTATTTAAGGATTTTTAAACAAATAATCATGCATTAATTACAAATTACTTTTCTCTTTTGCTTTCCTTAACCTAACTAGCCACAAGTCTCGCCCGTGCAAATCTTTCATCAACTGTTCTTTTACCTATTCATCATTTTCTCGTACGTGTACCTACACCATCAGCAACTGTGAGCCCGAGGCCTATTAAGAAATGAGCTATGCAGTATAATGTATGTCTCTCTTTAGTTCATTTGGAATGGGTTTGCCCCAAACCAATCTTTTCATTACATTTCATTCTTTCATTCATTGATTCATAACTCGTACGTCGAGCGAGAGATTGGAGGAACCCATGTGGGATGGTATAGTCTTGGTCACCTTCTAACCTTCTGTGAGTAGCTAGTCCTGTTCCAGACAAGGGAGAGGTGTAGCCTAGCTACCAGACTAGATGCAAACTACCCATCCACCCCTTCAACTTCCCATCATCTTTTTTCTTTCATTCATTTCATTTCATTCATTTATTTTCTTCACTCAATGCATATGAGTACCATCCCAAGGTGGCACTTCCTACTTATTTCTATTAGTATGATGCATGTACATGAGAAGCAGTAATAAAAATGATATAAGCATGAAAGATAAAAAAAGTAGTCACAACAATATAAATCTATTAGCATGATGCATGTACATGAGAAGCAGTAATAATAACGATATAAAAGCATGAAAGATAAAGCAGTAATCACAGCAATATAAGAGCAAGAGATGTGGAAAGTCTACAGACACACTATGTAGGCAAGCTTGGTAATTTAAAGGAAACAATAATAGTATAAACATGCTTTGCAATATAAAGGAAGACAATAATATTATAGGCATGCTTGGTAATTTAAAGAAAGCAATAACGATATAGACATGCTTACTAATTCAAGGAAAGCAATCATAATCTAGACATGCTGGCAATTTAATAGGAAACAATAACAATATGTTAACGTCCTAAACATGTTTATGGATTAAACTAATAACATGCGAATAACATAGGCATAACAAGTAAAGCATCATAGTAGGAGCGCAAGCAAACATTTAAAGGAAAGACACTACTAATGGTGTAGGGCCTCCACTAGCCAACGACTCTACTCAATTTCTTACCTTCAAGCTTTAACGCGTATTTGTACATAATCTTTATCCTTCTTGTTCTTTTCAATACCTTCATAATTAAAAACATTTACTTAGTAATAGTCATAACTTATTAATTTCATTATCTTTTCCTATCCTTAATTACATATTAATTCTAGGAACTCATTAATGCATAAAACGAAACATGACCTATCCCAACTTTAACTATCCACAAATTAGACATTCCAAGGCAATAGAAAGAATACATCCAATATTTTCCTCAACCAAATTCAACCCACATGCAAACTTATCATTATTCAAAGAGTTATCATATTCCAACTTATTCCTTACAAATCATTATGCATATTTAACAACTATTTCAGCAACCAATTTATTATATCCAACTTCAAGCACACATTGTGAACATAATAAGCTCATTCTTTCAAATTCTATAACCATTCAAAATAGAATTCCACTTCTAGAATCAAATATGAAATTTCCAAATCATTGAGGCAGTAAATAACAACATTATTCTTTACCAGAACACTAATCCAACAACAGCAGAGTATATTATTTAACATAATTCACAGCTTTAACAGAGAGCATATACCCAAGTTTTCTTCGTCCAACCCAACAGAGAATAATGTTCAATAAAAATCCATTCAGAACCAACAACTACACAATCCCCCAAAGAGCATTCCAAATCAACAGAAAGAATTATCTACCAACAGAGTGCAACACAACAAAACTAATCTTAACATATTCATGCTTGTGGAAATAACCAACAGATGGCTTAATTCATGAACATAACATACCTATAGACTAGCCAAACACAAACAGAGAACCATTCCAATGACAGAGCATGGATCCATAATCCATAAAAACCATAGAAGAGAAGAAATGAGCTTACCAGAAAACACCCGAGAAGTTCCTTCTCCACAACTGCTCTGGCTTCTTCCTTCTTCTTCACTTTCCTCTTCTTTTCTCCTCGGCATTCACTCCCTCCGTTAGCTCACCTGAGAGCTCACCCAGCTCTTAGCTTCAAGAGAGCATTTGCCTCTCCAATTCTCTAGAGCACTTTTCACCTGGGAGCTCCTCTCTCTGCCATCCTCCTCTTCTCACGTCTGCCTTTCTACCTCACCAAACAAGCATCCCTATCCTGCCACAGCCATGCCCTAGCCATACCCACGCACGTTCCACTGTTGATTTCTTTAGAACAAAAACTAGCCACAGTTGGATCGGTTCGGACTGAACCGTAGCTACTCCAACCATTTCTCCAAGCTGAACCGTTGCCCTTGCCCTTCGCCACTTCGATTCTCCATTCCCTACAACTCACCCCCGCCAATGATCGTACAACAGAACACAAAGGAGGACGAGGAATTGATTAGACTTACCTCGACCCGAAGCCTGAATCGCAGCAGGTGGGAGCTCCGATTTCAACCCGTGAAAGACCGGCACTCAACATTGCTGCCCGCAGTCGCTCGCCTGGACATCGCCAGCTGCACACTTACAGACCATTGTGAAGGAGCTGTCCGAGCTCACCTTCGCCGTCTGCTATTCGTCGCTCGCTCTGTCTCCCCCGTCCCCCTGCTTTCACTCACAAAATGGACAAAGGCCATTCATTAGTTTCGATCAAATCGATTCACCCACCTCCTCTCTTCTAAATTCCTTCTTTCATATTTTAATTCTAATCAATGTTAATCCCTCCATAATTTAATCCCTCACTTTATTTATTCAATAAATCCTTAATTCAAACAATTATAATTAATCTCAAACATTATAATTTAATTTATTAAATTAATATTTATTGTAATTACCTTAAATTCCCATTTAATCCAATCCCTTTTTATCCCAGTCCGCGTGTCGGCCGCTATCTTCCGAAAGTGTAAAATACACAATCCAAGATAACTTTCCATGCTTAATTTAATGACCTAATAAAATAACCCAATAAATTCCTACAAATTATAATCTTACGGATATGTCCTAGGTAATACCCCGATAATTATCCAATTAATCCAAATACCTCTAATTACTCTACGATTATCTTTATTAAATTCCAACATAAAAAGTTAGGGTATTACAAAATATCTGTGAAAGAATATGTGTACATGGTGGATGGCGATTGGTGAACACTTTAATAGGGATCTGTGGGATGAGGTGTTCGCAGAAGCGTTGATGTGTGCAAAAATATTGGTATTCGCAGAAGTAAGTGTAAAATGTTAACACAACAGATTTTTACTGGAGGGGAAAGGCGAGCAGATGTACGCAGCAAAAGCCCGATGTCCGCAACAGCTATACATAACAGATTCAAAACGTGTTTGTTCACAGAATCTGTGAGCTACGATTTGATTATCAGACTAATAAAGAAACGATAATACCAAGATGCATCTTCCATGTGATTTTCTTTTGTAAGTTTTTCAGATTTGATGATCGATAAATAAGAAGGATTTGGAAGAAAACCTAATCACCCATGAGACACGAAGTCTAGAGATTTTTCTCTCAAGCTATTTAGAGGTATGTCTTCTATAGTTAGGATTTCATAAAATTTGATGGATGATGATGAGGAATGACAAAATCATGGTGTTGTTTCTAAGTCTCTGAAACATAGTGTAGTTGATAAATTTTCATCTTCTACTATTAACCTGGTTCTTTCTTTTTTATCTCAAGGGAAGTAAACAGTTGGAACAAAGTTGGATATTACGGACTCTACTAAGAACTTCAAGTAAGTGATGTTTGCTTGTATTTGACCTTTGACCTATATCACAAAGTGCTAGGGTAAGATAGTGTTATAATGATGTTTTGTTATGATGCCTACGTGCCATTGATTAAGGTTATATTTACTTTTGTTATTTATTGTTATGTTTGATATGTTGATCGAGGATATGCTTATCGTGTTAACTGTACATACATTAAGTTTTATGTTCATGCATGTTATAATGGGTCAGATTGTTTTTTATGTGACACGTGCATGTCTCATGCATCATGAAAAATTTTTTCATTAAGAAAGACTAAAAGACTAATTGAATAAATATAAATAGTCATTGTGGCCAGAATTTGAGTTGACTATCTCACATGAGGTGGACCTAATAGTGTCACTCTCTCCACTAGACTATAATACCGACAACAACTGAACTTTTAAGTGAAATAAAAAGAGAAGTATGAGGACTTAAAAAGACATGTTTTTACATACTGCATCTCATATTCATGTCATATAGGCATCTCTTACTGAGCATTAGGCACATAGATGAACTTTGTGATGTAAATGAGGATGATTTTATTGAGGAACTTGAAGATGTGAACGAATGATGATTGCAAGTGATGGAGAGTTCTCATGGGCAAAGCTAAGACGTTGTTGGAGCAAAATTGACTTGTGGGTGAAGATTTAAGAAAAACATATTGGAAAAAGAATGACTTTTTATTTTAATTATGCTTTAAAATGTTTGGATTTAAGTTATAATAGTTTACAAATATTTATGTTTATTTTATGTGGGGTTTTTCTATGTTTGAATTTTAAATGAGATTTCTTTTAATACTTCTGTTGTATTGTTTTAAAGGCACAATTTGAATGGATTTTTAAAAAAAAATTGCAAGAAAAAGGATACGCTACAAGGCATTACACCAGTAACCCCTCCATCTCCCGACGCCAAATCCTTAGCAACTTCTCCATCTTTCAACGTCAAACCTGACACATGCCTATAAGTCTTTAAGGTTATATGCACTTTCCCTATATGTTGAGATATAACAATGTGTTACAACTATGCAGATCTCTTATCATCAAACAACCGTTCCCTCCTCTCACTCTTTCCAAAGTTCAAAAGATATTGGCAATCAGTCCTTCATCAAATGAAGCAGTTTCAAGACCTCATTCACATCAAAATTTGCACGTGGAAAGTCTTCAATTTGGTTTTGTGCAATGTATCAAATTTAAAGAGTACCCTTAGTAATCTGATGGTAGTTCTTAAATTGTTCATTTCAAGATATAAAATTGATGGATGATTTCATGAGAATGACTCGTGCAAATACCAAAAAGAAATTAGGGACATGTTATTCTTGTGGGCATTATGGTGAGAAACAATATCATTTTGAAAGTTATTCTTAGTTTTGATTGTATGCTTAACACTTCTTGCTTCATGTTGTATGTTTTCAAGAAAAAAAATGTTGTCAAGATCACTACTGTCATCATTCCAAAGCAAAAGTCAACATTTGAATTGGTGAGGATAAATTTTTATCATATGTTTAATCAATGTTTAAGAAGCAGTTATTTTAAATAAATCTCTTGAATACTTTCTTTTTATTCAATGTGACACATTGAATGAGAAAGAAATAGTTGATGTTCAAGTAAGGGACTTGCTTATGACTATCAAGTTATGTTACAAGAGACAATTGCACTTGTCATGGATCCTACATATAAAAAAATGGTATATTTTCTCACACTTTGCTATAATTATTGTGATACTAAATTTCCTTTGCTCATTTCATTCCACACGACATATTTCAACTCTTGGACCCTATTGGTGTGTCGGTGATTTACAGCAGTTAATAGAGTGGATTTCATCCTTATAAAGAGCCTCTAGAATCTCTTTTTGAACACTTCTTGCATATGTATATGAACCTCAAATTGAGGTTCAATGTCATCGATCTCTGACAATTGTAATTGTACATTTGTTATTGAGTTATTATACATGTTGATTATATATGTTGTTGAAATTATATTTGGGTTGTTAATGACTACAAAGGAAATTGAAAATACAAGGGTTACCCTATCTAATTTTTGTTTTTTTTTTCTATGCATATTAACTAAGGCTTCATTTGAGGTTGCTGTTGGAACATCCTCTCATTCCCATGGCCTTCTGCGTCCAAGGTAAAACTAAATGCAACATCTTCACATTCCCATGGGTGTCTGAGGAGGGCACGGACGTTCGAGGATGTATATAAGACATCCACAGATGTATACCAGACGTTCGCAGACGTACCCCAGACGTCCGAATATCGACAAATAGATGAATTTAGTAGTATTCTTAATAAAATGGAAACAAAATTTATAAAATATTGGTATGACATTCCTCCTATTTTTTGTTATGCATGCACCATGGATCCTAGATATAAATTAAAAAGAGTGTGTCTTATAATTAATAGGATTTTTACTAATTTAAATATTACTTCTTTAATTACTAGTGATCAAGTAACAAATGTAATTGTTAGTTTATATTCTTCTTATGAAATAAAATATTCTAATGTTAGTTGTTCACGTCCTCCTCAACACACACAGAATTATCCTAGTAGTAATAGTTGTATTGTAACTCCATAATTTAGTATTTATAATATATGGAGTAAATTAGATACTGAAATTTATTCTAATTCTTTGAGAAATGAACTTGATGTTTATTTTTAAACTTTTTATCAATTTTCTTAAGAAGAGAATTTTGATATTTTAGATTGGTGGAAAAAATACTCTACTACATATTATATTCTCTTTGTAATGGTACGTGATCTACAAACACTTCTAGTCTCTACGATTGTATCAAAGTTTGTTTTTAGTGAAGGTAGACGTGTGTACGATGAACAAAGAAAATGACTTACACTGACCTTGTGGAGGCAATAATTTGCATCAAAGATTGGAATAACGCTAAGACGAGAGATCAACAAAGAGACGATGAAATACTTGAAGACTTCAAAAATTTAGATGTTGAAAACTAAATCTTGTTTTTTTTTACTTTCTATTGTAATTTGAAATAATTTTTTCGAACTTGTAATTTTTTTAACATGTTGTATATTATTGGCAATTAGAGGGATGTCAACCTAGTTGAGATGTATCTAATTTGTAGTGATGCAATTGTTAAATATTTATAATAATATTTGCATCATATACTTTTTTATTAGATTATTAATTTTTTTTCTAAATACATGTCATTTTATATATTAATAAAAGACTAGGACACGTGGCTAGACATGAGTGGTGTTTGCAAATTGTAGAGTGATTAGATATTCGCAGCAGAAGCATTGGTGTCCGCGAAATGAGAGGTGGATCCACAAAATAAGATTTTTTCTGCAGAAAGACATAGAGTAACAGATTGTGATTCGTACAAAATGTAAGCGGATATCTGTGGCAGAAGCATTGGTGTCCACGGATGAGATGTGGAATCTGCAAAATGAGGTACATGGTGGATTGTGATTGGTGGACAATGTGAGCGTATATCCGCAGTGGAATTGTTGGTGTTAATAAATGTGACGTGGAATCCACAAAATGAGATACATAGAGGATTGTGAATGACAGACAATGTGAGCGGATATATGTAGCGGAAGCATTGGTATACGCAGGTGTAAAGTGAAATTCGCTAAATCAGGTACATGGCGGATTGTGATTGACAAACAATGTGAGTGGATATCCATGGTAGAAGCATTGATGTCCATGGATGTGAGGTGAAATCCACAAAATGAGGTGTGTGGGGATTGTGATTGGCGAAAAATGTAAGCGGATATCCACAGTGGAAGCGTTGGTGTCTGTGGATGTGAGGTGGAATCTGCGAAATGAGGTACGTGGCAGATTGTGATTGGTAGACAATGTAACTGGATATCCGCAACAGAAGCGTTGTTATCTGTGGAAGCATTGGTGTCCATAAATGTGAGGTGGAATTTGCGAAATGAGATAAGTGGTGGATTGTGCTTTGCAGAAAATGTAGATGAATATCCACAATGAAAGTGTTGGTCTCCCCAGATGCGTTAGGGTGCACAAATATGAGCTAGAATATGCGAAATGAGGTACATGAATGATTGTAATTGGTAGATAATGTAAGCGTTTATTTTTCATATTTTAGGATTTTAGTTGTTAGCAAACTTAGTTTGTCACTGATTCTATAGTTCATAATTTTTTTGTTAATTGCCTTTTTTAATTGATAAAAGAGAGAGAGATTGACCATGAGTGAAATTTGTTAGATTATTTAATTATAATCTATGTAAGTGTGGTCTATGTTAATTAATGTTACATTGACTTAATATTAATGTGCTTAATGTGATGGTTGTTAAGCATTGAAGATATTAAGTTAATTGGGTTTTAATTCCCTCACCTTAACCTTATTAAATGTATAAAGTATAGTTGAAGAGATATGAATGAAAGAACATGAATGAAGAGTTGCCTTTTGTAAGGGTGTCACTTTCATTTGTGACAGGCTCCAAGAAACAAATGGGGAACCTTTGTTAAATCTGTTCG